>CM025780.1:60392410-60519298 GCA_014636745.2 Centella asiatica
AGCAAAGTGGGCTCATCAACATTATTCTTCTCCTCCACAAGGTTAGCCCTCTCGTTAATATTGTTTGGTGAAGAGCGGCATTCGGAAGCATAGTGGCCAAACTTGCGACAATTGTAGCATTTGATATTAGATTTATTATACCTTGAAACATGTCTTCCTCTTCCACGTCCTCTTGAATAGCTGAAATCATGGGATCTTTCTTCCTTATGATTTTCATCTCGTTCTTGACCGCGTCCTCGTCCTTGACTGCGTTCTTATCCTCGTCCACGTCCATATCCTCGTCCACGACCCCTTTGGTTTCTCACATATTTTTCATCATTGTCTTTTAAAAACAATTTTGCTTGTAAGATTTGTTCAACCGGCTCCTTCTTCTTTGACAATCTCTCTTCATGGGCTTGTAATGAACCCATGAGTTGATCAATAGTCATAGTATCCAAATCTTTGGACTCTTCAATTGCCACAACTAAGTAATCAAATTTAGAGTCAAGTGAACGAAAGATTTTTTCTATAATACGAATGTCACTTACTTCTTCTCCATTGCTTTTCATTTGGTTGACAACCGCCAATATTCTTGAAAAATAGTCCGAAACGGATTTGGATTCCTTCATTCGCAAAGCCTCAAATTCGCCACAAAGTGTTTGAAGCCGAACTCGCATCACTTTATCAACTCCACTAAAGGAAGTTTTAAGGGTATCCCAAACTTGTTTCGAAGTTGTTGCGGTAGCCACCTTTTGTAACATAGCATCATCTAAACATTGATGGATGATCATGATAGCCTTTTGATCTTTCTTTCTTTGACTTTGAAGATTCTCCTTTTGGGCTTGATTCAAGGTTGCTTCATTTTCAGGTACCGTAAAGCCTTTCTCCACAACTTCCCATGCATCATTTGCACCAAGAATTGCCTTCATTCGGATACACCAACTTTCGTAGTTGTCTTTGTTGAATTTTGGCATTTGAAATTGAGACATTCCGCTGGCCATCATCTCCTTGTGGAATGAATAAGACTACACAAGTCTTTCTTGGAATAAGACTACACAAGTCTTTTTCTTTTAGTAGAACCTTTGGCTCTTGATACCACTTTGTTGGAAAATAAACTCACAAAGAGAACTTTGGAAGAAGAAGATAATACTTATATTTCACTCACTTGATTTCAAAATGACTTGATACAAAGGGTTTATATAGGACTCATAAGAAGGTTCTACACACATATTAATTACCTCTAAACTCTAAGAGACTCTTTTGGATGATTCTAGAGATAGGATGCATCTAGATATACAATTAATCTAAAATTACTAATACATGCATCTAGATCAATTTAGAAGTACCCACATACATCTACTATAATTATAGTCAAAATTATTTTTACTATTTTCAACAGTTGGGAGTTTCTTTCCACAATTATTGAGAGCCAAGCAGAGCGAAATAGGGACATCAAGATTGAGCCCCAAAACATTGGCTTTAATGGCCGTATAAGGTGAACAAGGCCATGAATATGACTGCAGCATGAAAGGATCCTACAACTACATTCTCCAAGTTCAGCACATTGGCACATACCCCTAATTGCAAATCATCTATAAAGCTTTTGCATGGAGCAGTTAGGGTTTGTTTAGGGTTTGTAGGGAGTACCTCTTACTAGGGAAAAAGAGAGATTGTTAAGAGAAAGAAAGAGTGAAAGTGAGACACTGCTCTTGGAACACTTCTCTAAAGCACCTATCTTTATAATAATTTTGACAACCGGAGTTCTTACATGAGATAGCAGGGTTTGCAGCTAATGGATGGGTTTAGAGTTCACATAAGATAATTATAGGATCTCGAGAAGAGAGATACATATATCGATTACTCCATCTATTCCAAAGTTAGAAATATATTTCTATTCTAATGTAGTGTTGTTTACAAATTTTATAATTTCATTTATGATATCATTTTAAAAAATATAAAAGTATAAAAGTTTTTATTGAAAAATATTTTTCGTATACTTTTTGAAATTTTATTTCAAAATTATCAAAAGTAAAAAGATTTTTCTTTAATTTTGAATTATAGGAATTCACAAACATATTTTGTATGAACTGTAATATATCTCTAATAAATTATAACCGATTGAACATTTTTTAGGCTAAAAAAGTGAATCTATTGATTAGGAGTTACTACTTGAATTGCTAATTGATATTAAGATGGACGTTGTGATGTAACATTCTTTTATGTGAATGGCTAACACAGTGCATCTTGTGCTCCATCAGTTGCATTTTCATGTGTTTGGCTAAAAATATTAAGAAGAGTGTTGTTATAACTAAGATTTCTCGCTTGTTTATGAGCTGTCATTTGATTTGAGTAGATACTTGGGTGCTTTTTCCTCTCTTTCTTTTACTTATCTCGAGGATTCTAATAACAGCAGCCTTAAATTTTAAAATAAGCAGTTCCACGCATGAAGCGCATCCATGGTATGCATGAAGTGCATGCATGATACGTAATAATAAGGTTGGTGTGCTCTTGAGCTCACAACATGCAACCAAGAAAACGAGCAATAGATTATGCAACTGATCTCGCTTATGGAACGAAACAAGTAAAAAAATGGAGTCTTCACACAATTTTGTTAAACATAAAGATATAAAATTTACTTAGATAACAAAATAAATTATTACAACAAATTATATATGGGAACAATATATATTATTTTTTGTAAATGGTAAACTTAAAAGGGAACAATATTTCACCATCCACTTAGACATAAGTCACATAAAATACATATACCATAATATTATCGAATTTGAATAAACAACCCAAATAGATCCTAGCTAGGTGCATTCGAAGCCAGTTGGGACTTTCTTGCCACAATTATTAAGAATTAGGCTGAGGGAAAGAGGAACGTCGAGGTTGATGCCCAGAAGGTTAGCTTTAATTGCAGTACAAAGACACACAGCAGCCTCAAGATCAACAAGTCCTCGAAGGAGACTGCAACATGGGAGTGTTGGAGGGGAGCCTACGACCACATTCACCAAGTTTAATACATTCACGCATACACCTAATTTTAGGGCATTATTAGGGCATTTTTCGTTGTAATAAGGAGTTGGTGTTGCGGTGATTAGGGTAAAGAACATTAGACTAAGAACGAGAAAGAGAGCAAGTGAAGCATTTTTCTTGCAACCCATCTTCCAAATCAACTCAAAAAAAAATTTGCGCTTCTTGTAGTTAATTGCAAGTGATGAGAGAGAAGGTATTTGGTGCAGATGATAGGTTTGGAGATGAAGGTTTCTATTTATAGGCTTTGAAGATTTGGGGTATTTTAGATTTGGTATTAGAAGAAAGTTCATAAATCAAAAAAATATAGTATAACGTCATGCCTAAGATATCTGAGTTGGCAATATATCACGGGTATTGAAGGCACGTCTGCTATGCATGGAAAAAAAATAATGCAAGAAGTCGAATCATATCAAGTTAAAATCATTTTACTAGAACATATACCAGAAGAGCTACATATAACATATACTCGATTTTTATTAGAGATACATTCTTTTTGTTGTTCTAAACTTGGTGATATATTTCAATTTTTAAACATAAAAAGACAGAAAATTTCTTAAATGTTATTCAAGTATTCTACTATTCTAATTAACTCCACTATTTAGTGATCCATACCAATAAATACCACTATTATTATTTCAAATAACATAATAATAAGAATATTTTTTAAACATAAAAATTATTTTTAAAATTGTCATTTTAAATATGTATTTCTAATTTTGGAACAGATGGAGTATAATTAATCACATTTATACTACAAAAATATGTCAAAATCTTGCTGACCACGTCCATGCAAACCTCCTTGATCTACAAGTCACACGTGTATATGCATTAATTTGCTAGTTGCGTATGGTTAGAAATTTAATTAATAGCATGACAGACTGTATGAAGATCATATAAGAAATTTAATTAATAGCATGACAGACTGTATGAAGACCATATAAGAATATATGTGGAATGATATCTAATGTATAACATCAATATTTTTATATTTAAGCGTAATCTCATCAGATATGATATGCATAGTCTTATTTCCGTGAGGGATGAATGCATTGACATATAATTAGTAGAACTAATAACATGTGTCCCGTGAACCCCCATTTTCTATTATTTGAGATTTGATACAAGTATACTTCAGACCAACAAAAAAAATGATTTTCTGACCAAATCTTAAAGAAAATGATCGGTTGTTTTTCAGTTACAAATTATGTGTACACTTATTGATTAAATACACCTAGAATTATCACTAGCCTAAAAATGATATAAAATGTAAAAATAAAATAATTCTTGATATGTACGTACATAAATCAATTTAGCAGGCTAAAATTTCTTTTTCTTTTTCCATGGTAGCTGTCAAAACATTGATATGGTATCACCAAAGCATAAAGAAAAAAGATAATCCTCAATAATTGTAGTAAAAATTTTCATTATTTAATCCGTAATATACCTACAAATTATTCTATAATGGATACTTAATAAGTTAAATACTCTATCAAGAATCTTCAATTTTCAAATTATTCGCTTTTTTAGTAAAATCCTAAGGTAGATAATTTAGCTTGGGAGATGGCTAAGCTGGATACCCAATAACATTTCTTGAACTCATATAGAACATGCAAGCAATGACTATATACCACTTAGTAAGGGCTTTGTTGATCATATCTTCATACCAATATTCATCATATTCGAGGAAATTCTTTAATCAACGTGAGCCAGAATAGAGCTAGCTACATAAATTATAAATAAAAAAAAAACTTCCATCTTCAACCCTAACCCTATAAATATCCATCTGCAGCTAGAGAAACTCATCAACCAAAAACCATACTCTCCCTCCCTCGATCTCCCATATCTCAAAATTACTAAAACTTTAACTCAGTACTACACTTTTAAAAATGGGGTCCAAGAACACCACTTCACTGGCAATATTTCTTTCCCTTAACCTATGCTTCTGTGCCCTAGCCAATGCATGGAGCCCTTATTCAAAGGAGAGATGCCCTAACAATGCCCTAAACCTAGGGGTCTGTGCTAATTTGCTAAACTTGGTAGATATCCAAGTAGGATCCCCTCCAACTCTCCCATGCTGTAGTCTCATTCAAGGCCTTGCCGACCTCGAGGCCGCTGTCTGTCTTTGCACTGCCATTAAAGCCAATGTTTTGGGGCTCAACCTTGATATCCCTCTTTCACTCAACTTGATCCTTAACAACTGTGGGAGGGAACTACCATATGGCTTCGAATGCGCCTAAAACAAATATTTACACTTTGCTACACTTCCTCAGATTTCAATTGTTTTTATATGATATAAGCTTGTATTAACTTATTTGTTATTGTTTAAGTGTGTTATTATTATGTATCATCAAATGGCAATTCTTGTTGCTTTTGCCATGGAGACTGTATGATTATGTGTTGGGGTGATATTCAATAAAACTGAGTTTACAGATTTTAAATTTTATGCATGATCATTAGATAGTTAAAGATCAATAATGTATTGACAACTAAAAAGGTGCATGTCTGTGTGCGTGTGTGTTTGCTTGTGTGTATGTGAAAGTTTTTATTCACTAAAACTCTAATTGCCAAATCATAGACGAGCTGATTAAAAAAAAGGTACGTAGTGTTTTTGTGAAACGGACAGGTGCCATTTGTGGACTTCGTGAAGTTAGAGGAATAAGTATGTCACTCGATATATTTTATTGAGCAGAAAATTAATTTTGCATCATTAGAAACTTATACATATCTTGCATATGAATAGTAAAACCAAATGTCGTGAAGAAGATTGTCAAATTGATAATTATAAAAAAGGTTATGCAGTGAGATCAAGTTTGACCAGAGTTCGACTTAAAGAATATCCAATTTTTGGAATAAGTGTCTCTCTGGTGAATTGGAGGAGGGCTAAGAGATCGATTTTCATATGAAATGAAGAGCTTTTTACTGATTCTCCCCCTCAAAGTTGGTCCCATCTCGAAGGTTCCTTTTCTGGGGGATTGATATCTCCGAAATAATTTAATTTGTGGCTGCAAAAATTTCTGAAGATTAGCATAAAGAAAAACAATCAATAAAACTTTTGAAAAAAAAAAAGTTTGTTGCTCCACAATTTTGAAATATGACTTTTGAGCAACCAAATTGATGTGGATGAAAACTACTAGCCAGTCATGACAATTTTTCGTTAATATTAAAATATCAATAATTCTATACTGGAGCCCATGATTGATTGGATTGGCATCCGTGCCACTGCAATCCAGCGATGAACTTACAATTATAACATGCCATTATTTTTAATAACAAGAGATGCTTGATTTTAAAACCTCAAACAAGAGATGTGTACATAAGAACAACACACACAGTCATATATATATATATATATGACTGTGTGTGTTGTTCTTATGTACACATTACAGTCATTTACATAAATCCTTAAATAGAAAAATCTCAATAATCTACATTTCTTATTTAATATTTCTAACGTTTGGAATATATAATTGTCAACCTTCCAAACTTTAGTACCCTATATCCTACCTTAACAGAGGTGTATAACATGGGCTAATTCGTGTCATGCCTAAAATTTACTTTGATCATATAGCCCAAAAAAAAAATCTTCTAAGAGATAGTTAATTATGTGTGTATAAATATCTAAGCAGTGATCTCTTATATATATCCAAAAAAATAAATAAATAAAGAAAGAAAGGGGGTAAAAAAACCTACACTCATAATGTACTTTAAATAAAATAAAATTAAAAATACAAAAATATAAGAGAGAACAGAAAATCCACAGATTTAGAGTTGAGTTAATTAGAAATGGATGTCATTATCTCACAGCAATACATCCAAACTGTCGTTTTAGGTTATCTACAGCTAGCTATTAATTGGAACTATTTAAATTTTTAGTAGCCTCTATTTATTTCATTTATTTTCATGAGTTCACACTATATTTGCACTTCTTGCGTACTATAAATATGCACCTCTAACCATATCCCCATGCATCTTCACTAAAAAGCCAATACTTTACAAAACATTTTCATTAATTTTTCGAAAAGATGGCTTCCAAAACCACTGCTCTACTCGCACTATTTCTGTCACTCAACCTTCTCTTCTTCTCCCTAGCTAGTGCATGCAACACTTGCCCTAGTCCCAAACCTAAACCTAAACCAAAGCCAACTCCATCTCCTTCAAAGGGCAAATGCCCTATTGATGCCCTAAAATTAGGGGTATGTGCCAATTTGCTTGGCTTAGTCAATGTCAAAATTGGCTCCCCGCCGACACTGCCGTGCTGCAGCCTTATCCAAGGTGTTGCTGATCTCGAGGCTGCTCTCTGCCTTTGCACGGCGATCAAGGCAAATGTTTTGGGGCTCAACCTCAATGTTCCTCTTTCACTAAGCTTACTTCTTAATGACTGTGGAAAGAAAGTCCCTAATGGTTTCCAATGTCCTTAAGTATACTACTTGAAACATGCATGTTCTTCCCCTTTTGGCTTTCTCTGGTGTTCTGCAATCCAATATACATATTGTTACAGTG
The DNA here is from genome assembly GCA_014636745.2 of Centella asiatica. Lineage (NCBI taxonomy): Eukaryota > Viridiplantae > Streptophyta > Magnoliopsida > Apiales > Apiaceae > Centella > Centella asiatica. Next base: position 60,399,929 of record CM025780.1, read on the forward strand.
TGGCAATTTTTCAGTGTTTTGGTGACTTCTCAGTCCCAGTTGTTGTGGTGGTATAATTAGTGGAGCTTTGTTAAAATAAGTTTGCTCATGTAATTTTGAGTGAAGAACTCATGAATATATGTTTGTTGGCATATAAAGATAATATATAATTTTGAGTGAAGAATTCATGAACTCTTTAATACCTTTGTGCCTATATTGGCTGTGGGACTTCAGTATTACTATAACCAAAGAAAACTACGTAGCTTAGTTAATATTGGGAAAAAGACCATTGGGTGAATACACATCAAGCACTTGGTCATTATCACAACTTGTCTAGATCAGTAGTTATCATGCACATGCAAGTTCTCAATATGAAAAAATTTGATCAAATACACATTAAAAGGGTCATTTGGTGATGCTTATTTGACTTGTTAAACAGGTTCTTCAAATTCCTAAAACAAATTATATGCATGTTCTATTATTCACTTAAAAATTTCTATGGGCTTTTAAAATAAATGTCTACGAGTATGCAGTCACAAATTTTATAAGCAATAAGAAACAACTAATATAGAACATTTAAATATGTATAATAAATTACTTTCACATAAACCACCTAAAAGTTTTAAAATTAAAAATGTAGCATGTCTCTAATGCCAGAAAATTAGCATTTATTTAATGGATGTATAGTCTGTTGGAGGGTAAAGACGGTGAGCCAAAAATATATGGGGCAAAATATCACCAGTATGTCTTCAGGCCTTTTAATGATTTATTAATAAATAATAGTACTCCATCTTTAGTCGCTCTCTCTCTCTCTCTGGTAAGAAGGAGACAATTTAGCACTTAAATAAAAGCAGGCCGTTGGAAATTAATGAATTGTATGTTTGGTTGAGTTTGAGATAAAACTATTTATTTTTCTGATCAAAAAAAGAGAAAAAAACAAAACAGAAATGAAAGAAAGACTCGATTATAAGAACTGGGGTGACCACAAAAGTAAAAACAAATTTAACAATTTCATTACAACGATCATCTTTACATTATTAATGGCTCGGGATCGCATTAGTTGGTCATAGATTGAGGCTTCTGATAATTAACTAATTACTGTTACAAGAAAAAAAATAGTTTTCTTATATATTGGAAACGTTAAAATAGGACTAATTGTTGATTGTTTTTGATTGATCATAGGATAGAGCTCACTTGTGTGGAACTCATTTTAAAAATTCAAATTACCATATAATCTTCACAATGAAATAACCATTATAAATTTATTAGTTTGTGATTAATTAGACATACAAAAAAAGTAATATTTTTTAAAAGAGAACATTTTCTGCCAAAGTAATTGTACAAAATACTATATTCAAATGCTCCGCTAGTTTCGATCAATAATAGGTTATATTCAGCTTATATTATGTGCCTTAAATATAATTATGATATGTTAATTTGTCTTTTTATACGTGCATGCATGCGAAGCTGTACTTTTGTGGACGTTTCTACGTACGTATTCTTTATTTCTGTATATATTGTAATAGTCCAGAGTTGTTAAAATGCCTTAATTAGTGCTAAGAATATACTTCTTCAATTTCAAAATATAAGAGTTACATCATACACAAGTCTGACTTAATTGGAATATTTTTATCATTTGAAACATTATAATTGTTGGTATTTATCTTATATCTCTTTTTTTTTTTTATAATTAACAAGTGTTCTATTTTTTTTCCTTCCTATTAAAGATCTAAAACCCTAAGGACAACTTTTTACCAGAGATTTTAAACATTAAAACTTAATGATATTGACGTGACAACCTTAAAAGAAAATGAAACACAAGACAATACAGCGAATATAATATGAAATTTTAAACATAATTTGCATCTATTGCTACTTTAATCAGTTTGATTCGGTTAAATCGACTCTACTACTCTAATTAATATTTTATCTACTGCTTCATTTTTTATTCAATTTTTTTCTTTATGATTCTAAACCTAAAAGTGTGATAACATAAGAAAGTATTTGACGAAACAAACATTGGAACAGCTAAATCCAATAATTTGGTACTCAACTACCAAGAACATAGATTGAAATAGGCTGTTTTGTTATTTATTTTTTGGCATGCTTCATTCCTTTTAGGATTATCATATACCCTCATATGGTTTAGTTTCTTAATTAAAAAAATTTGAATAATTAATCATTTATCGATTCAAAAAACAATAAAACAAAAGATGAAATAAGAAATTGAACAACACGGACTACCGAAAATGAACATGGATCAAACAAACAAACCATTAGTGGTGCCAACTAAACATACAGTCATTTTCTAATATTGGTATGGTGGTGCCCGTGACACTGCAGTCCAATAATCATGCAAGTTGCAGTTGATTATATCTACAGAATTAGTTCCATTATCAAACAAATTGACGCGTTAAAAAAAAGATATTCTGCAAATCCGGTTCTCACGGCAACGAGTTATCAGCTTATTAAAAAGTCAGAATTGGAGTCTTTTTCATCAGAAATCGCGGAGATATGAACCAATGAATGGTGATTGTTAAATTTGCTGCTTCGATATTTTAAGTCAATGAAATTTGATAAAATTACAATTGATAGCGAAATCACATACTTGCATGCAATTTTCCTTTTGGAAATTTCCTTGGATATTAATTAATTATTTTTTCTAAAGTACTGAAAAATTTTCTTGATGGAGAATTCTTCTAAATTTATGAATCTCTCTCTCTCAGCCATTGGTAACACTGTTTAAATTACCAATCTTGATGGTCTACTTAAGAGCGGTCTAAATAGATATTCTCAATTCCAAATTAAATTACATATAAGATCGATCAATTTGATAAAAAAAATATAAATATTATGAAATTATTTTATCATTCAATGTTCCGATCGAGCAGCTATCAATGCACTTCCTTATGCAAACAAAGAAACTATGAAAACTGAGAGAGTATAATATAATTTCATACTAATTTATACAAGATCCCGTGAACTCAAATATTATAAGAAAAAAATTACCTTTATATCTAATAAATTATTAGTGGATTGCATTCGAGTATAGGTTGGAAAGTATGAATAAGTCTAAATATAAAAGTTCACGAGTTCTATTTTTGTACTTATTTCATTCTCGATTAACAAATTACCTTTTTCCTTTGTTTGTATTATCTGGAAAAATAATAGGAAATAGTAACAATGACAGACATCAAATTTTATATGTGCTACTTTCCTAGAACTTAGAAAAATTATTGGCAAAAACCATGTGCCCTAACATGCAATGTGACTATTACCATTTTTTCAAATGTAGTACAAATTTTACTGCGTTACTGTAAAATAATAGAAGATGGGCGGTTTTATTGTGTCTTTAGATATTCAACAAATTTAAAACTGTAGTGCACGAAAGACATTGCATAAGATAAAGCATCCCAATGAACATGGCACATTGCAAATTAATTAAATCCCACTAAATCATATGCGTCCTAACATTTTCCTAAACAAAATGTATTTGCCAGCTAAAATTCAATTTCCAAACAAATATGTGCATTAGTAGTTATAGTATTATTTTGCCATCAGTTCACAAAAACTACTCTTCTTCCACCTTATAAATACTACTCCTAACTTTACACCTCTACACCAGCACACGATCTCTTCCCTCCTTTTATTCTAAAAAAAGAAAGTGTATCTTTGTGTTTGAGAAAATGGGTTCCAAAAACACGGCTTCAGTTGCTTTCTTTTTGGCACTTAACATCCTCTTCTTTACCCTAGTCAGTTCATGTAGCACTTGCCCTGGTCCAAAGCCAACTCCAACTCCAACTCCAGTGATTCCTTCGACAGGCAAATGCCCTAGAGATGCCCTAAAATTGGGGGTATGTGCAGATGTGCTCAAGTTGGTGAACAATGTTGTCGTTGGAGCACCACCAACCCTTCCATGCTGTAGTCTTATCGACGGTCTCGTGAATCTCGAGGCGGCTCTATGCCTTTGCACTGCCATTAAAGCCAACATTTTGGGGCTCAACCTGAATCTTCCTATTGCACTCAGTTTAGTTCTTAATAACTGTGGCAAGCAAGTCCCTAATGGCTTCGAGTGCTCTTAAACCAATTTTTTTTAAAATTTTGGGTCTTTTTGTTTGCTTTCTGTCTTTGGTTACTTCGTTTTAGTATGATTTCAATTATTTGAAAGTGTGTATTTTTCAGTTAATTGGTAACATCTTGTTCCAATTAAATAATTTTTACTTATGTAATATTGAGCACGTGGCAGCTCTTACTATGCTACTTGTGGGTAGTTTCATGAAAAGTAAAAGATTATGTATGTTTGTTACTTTTAGGAGATTCATGTACGTCAAGCAAAAGTTCATCAGCTAGCCCGTTCTAAGTTTTGCATTCTTTTTCGTTAATAAATTATTGGTAATGATCTTTGATAGCTTCAACTGTAATGAACTTAATTTAATTTATGTGCTTCTTGGATCATAAGTATTATGTTTTACATATTTTTCGTTAGTAGGGCCGGTAAGGCAGAAAAGTTTGTCTAAATTTCATGCACATAAATCCACTAGAACTTAAGGTACATCAATGAATCCCCTCGGAAAAAAAATTTCTACTATTCACCGTTCTAAAATTATAATATGTTTTAAAAGACAAAAAAAAAAAAACTTTTTGAGAAGCATTTAAAGTTGTGAATTTAATTCAAGAAATACTATAGTTAAAATCACAAACTTGTTTGTTTTTTCCTTGGTTCGGCATTTTTTTCTTTTCAATATTAAAGAAATTGAGAAGTATTTATAATAATTTCTTAATTTGCTCCTACTTTAATCAATTCCTCAAGTGTTTTTATAGGTTCATCGAAGAGCAGGGACGGATCCAGAACTTTACGTTAGTGTAGGCAGCATGTGAAATTATCAAATATGATATGAAAAAATAACGCAACTTAGATGCATACGTAAATTTGAAAATCTCACTTTTAACCTTAAAAGTCACATACCCTCTAAAAATTACGATCTTCATACCGTCATAAATGTTTCAAGAACAATCTTCATACAAAAATCATACCAATAAATTGTTGTTGAAATTAAAAGACAAATGACATTTGAAATTTAAAATATTATTTACAACACAAATTATTCGCAAAGTAGGTTTTCAGTACTCTCTCCATTTTAAAATTAGACTTATTAATTTATATTATGAACTTTTAAAATTTAAATTACAACTGAATGAGATAATTACAACTGAAATTCTAAAATTTTCTCACTACAGAGAACCAAATTCATTATTTTTGCTTCAGAAGTTTGGTTTCAATTCAATAAATCAAATCCAAGTACTTGTTTGAGTTCTGAATCTCCAAAATAGAAAACCCATTGATCACATCTACCATGATTACATGTTCTACCAAGCAAGACCCTTATATAGGTAAAAATATTTCAAATCTTAGTGTAGGCAATTGCCTACACTTGACATAAGCTAGATCCGCCCCTGTCGAAGAGGAGAAGAAAGACAAAGAATCGATTGCTAGATAGTCTATTTCTGATTATGATTTGGCTATGAGCAACAATTGAAATAAAAAGGTGCTTGAGTTGGGGATTATTGATAAAGAGGATTTGGCCGGTGTCTAATGGTCAATGCTAGCTTAAATTTTTTCTGCCAGATTTGTTTTGGATGGAGTTTCGTACAATTTTTCGGTTTTCAAGTGGTGGTTGATGTGTTATTTATAAGTGTCAGTTTATTTGGAATTGACTATGTTACAGGTTAGAGTTTTTAGTTTCACATGTTGTAGAAGCTATGTTGCTGCTATAGATTTGTTTCATTTTTTGTTGGGTATTCGTTTGGTTTGTGTTCTTTCTTTAGTTCTCAATGAAGTGTTCCGTTTTGCCCATTAAAAAAAGTTTTATTTCTAATTGCAGATAGTCTAGGGTATCTTGGGTGAACAATCCGCATGAAAGACCTAAATAAAATAATATCATTTTTGTTTTAGAATTACAAAAATATTTTCATTTTTTGAGTCAAACAACAGTATAATAACTAAATAATTGTCTTAATGTACAAAGCACATTTAATGAAAATTGAAAGAAAAAAAGACAAAGAAGCGAAGAATATATTTCATGATTGAATATGCTAAAGGCTGGATGATTGAGGAGCACAATGTTATTATTATTTGTTTCAAAATTATATATACTAATTTTTATGTTAAATGACGATATATTAAACTTTAAAATTAATGTCAACAATATCTCATAAAATTAATTTATGAAAATGATGTATAGAAAAACTGAAACTTAAATATGTAGAATAGTACATGCATGTTGAGTAATGGTTACTCTCCTTTGAATCTGCAAGCCACATATAGGAAGTAAAAATAATGGTAAACGGAAAAAAAAAATTAATGGAGTGAGTAAGTAATAGAAAAAATCATTGACCAACATATATTGGCCCCGTTTATTTGAAATTAAATTTTAAATGTTATAGCTTATGGCAATATAATATTTAACTAACATATTAACAGAATCCATAATATTTAAAATTTAAGGTGAAACAAACAAAACTGACATATATTCGACATTATTTTTTTTTAAAGGTTCTCCCTTTGTTCAATTTACGATCCGATAACTAAATTTAGGCTTTAGCAAGTAACATGACATGTAGTATGTATTATTAGCTCCCACTAGTACATTAATATTCAAAGGTCTGTCCATATGAAATGTGCTTAGCCAGCTCAATTTCTAAAGGCATGCTTTCCTGTTTTCCAAATATAATTTCTTTTTAACATTAGGTCACAAAACTCGCCGTATAAATCCCTCTCCAAATCAAAAGCCTCAACATCTTCACCAAAAACCCTTTCTTCTCTCTCTCACTAGCACTTGCAATTAGCAAAACTATTATAATTCCTTGAGAAGATGGGTTCCAAAAACATTAATTCACTTGCTCTCTTTTTGGCACTTAACATCCTCTTCTTTACCCTAGTCAGTTCATGTAGCACTTGCCCTGGTCCAAAGCCAACTCCAACTCCAACTCCAGTAACTCCTTGGAAAGGCAAATGCCCTAGAGATGCCCTAAAATTAGGTGTATGTGCAGATGTGCTCAAGTTGGTGAACAATGTTGTCGTTGGATCACCACCAACCCTTCCATGCTGCAGTCTTATTGATGGTCTCGTGAATCTCGAGGCGGCTCTGTGCCTTTGCACTGCCATTAAAGCCAACATCTTGGGGCTCCACCTCAATGTCCCAGTGGCACTCAGCTTAGTTCTTAACAATTGTGGCAAGCAAGTCCCTAATGGCTTCGAGTGTACCTAAGGAGAACTACTTTTCTTCTTTTTTCTTATCTTAATTTGGGGGTTTCAGTCATTCTTCAACCTAGTACTTTTCTTCAATTATTGTAAATGTGTGGTGTTTTCTGTGGTTAATTGCTTGGTGAGTTGTCTTGTGTTTCTTGGTATGATCATTTGGTGGGGTGATATTAAATAACTAATGAAGCTGTGCTTCTACAATGTAGAGCATGGAAGTTTCTAGAATGCCTCGCGTACTTTCGTGAGAAGTGAAAATTCACAAACGTTAATTTTATTACTTGTAGATTTATTTGAATATAAAGTTCATCTGGGTTTAATTCATTTTGTTTTATTGTCGAGTACTCTTTGTGTTTTGATTATGGTAATAACCTTGTGACCAGCACGAGTCATTTAGTGATCATTCTTAAGTTTTTTTGTCGTTTACAAATTTCTTAAAACTTGAGTTTTTTTTTTTTCGATCGGAAAAAATAAATAAATGGAGTTTAAGATTTTATTTTTTTTTTGGTTGGTAATAAATGGAGTTTAAGATCTAATCTTATACAAATGGAGGTAAGTCCCGCTCATATCTTAGCCTCGATCTAAGATAATCAGCCAACACCATTTCTTTATAAACCTGATTTGTACATTTCAAATTATGAAACATTTGCTATTACATTCTCCTCGAGTTTCTATATATATGTTTTTCAACAATTACATTAAATATTTATTGAAAAAATGGACTATCACTGCCCTCCACCTCAAAATATATAGCCTATGGTTGCAAATACGTACTCATTGCCTTCCGGTGATAAATTCGAGGAACGTCTTTTTTTCATTTCGCTTAAAAAATGTAAGAGAATTTAACTAAAGTAGAATAGTTTGTACATCAACATATATATAAGCATAACTCAGAGTATGTATACAAATTTTGGTGAGTGTTTTATTAATAAATTTTTTTCTCAGAGAGAGAGAGTATACAATATTAAGGATCTACCACTTAAAATTATGTAAATCAAAATAATCTTGTCTAATTTAAATTAGTCTTGGTCCAAGTTCTAGGTGTTTGCTTGACGAAGTGGGTTCGTCTACTAGTATCTTTCAAACACTGTTCATAAAATGTGACATTTTTTAAGAAATAAAACAGTATTTTGATTCTATGTAGCAAGCACTGTATTGCCCGTGACCAAGATTTTTAAATTTATAGTGCAACCACTGCTATTCCATCACATGAAACAGAAAAAGGTGTGGATTCCTTTTCTAAGTTATTGCGACAAATGTATTGAAGTAGACATTACAAATTAACAATTCTATATTAAATAAAATTTAGATAGAATGTATTAGTTTTCAGTGTGTGTGTGTGTTTGTATATATATAGTAATTTAGATATTTTAAACAACCAGATCTTTGGAGAACTTTTCCTATAAATTAAATGTCTATACCAAAATACTTGCTATTCTTACTAGTACCGAATGCGTACTTATTGACAACATAGTGTATTTAGATGGGAAAGAAAAGCTTGCACAAAGACATATATGACATATTTTTAAACGTTGACTTATTCATAATGAGAATTTTATTTCTTAATAACAAGAAGAATGCAAATAATAATGCAAAGTATTTGTATTCATAATGAGAATTGATATCTTACTATAATACCAAATCGACATACGATAATTTTTACGAATTAATTAATGCAAAGAATCTGTATCTCATTATTTGTTTTGTGTTGTCTTGCTCTTTCGAGTTTACATTTCGTAGTAGGTTTTTTTTTTTTTTGGTATGCCATGCATGATTGATTCTGTGTAATCTAAAGAAGCAAATATACTAAAATGAGGTGAAATGTTCCAAATAATACGTTATCTCTTGTTTCATTGTTTTAGGTTGTCACATACTTCTCCAGAGTTTTAAATTTTATTAAAACATAAGGATATAAAGGATAAATTTTAGAAGATTATATAGAGTACTAATAGGCCAACCATATTCAAATGTTTTTAACTAGAGTATTGATTAGTGGTGGTTATATTCGTTCATTCTCATATATGTCTATTGGCAGTCAGAAATATAAAAATGTTTACATGAAACTTCGAAATTTTGTTTTTGCAGTGTGGTGGCATTAATTTGGAATGATCCTCACTTCGCATTGTTTCTTCGTAAGTTTGTTGCAAGTTTCCATTATTTCTATTATTATTTCTACAATTCTTTCGATCATTATTTCGTAATTGACCCTTTGAATCAGTAGTAAAATCCGGTGGACAATCTTTGGCATACTCAAATTCGTATAGTAATGCACATGCTCAACACACACACATATACATATAAACACAATTTTAATAAAAGAGCAATAATTGTAATACTTCCTTACTCCCTGATTTAGTTTGCAATGATTTCACTAAAGAAGAAAAGCAGCAAGCAGCAAGCAACTAAGCAAGGCATGTGAAATGGAGCCAATGAATTAGCTATTTATAAAACTTCTTCTAAGTTACAAATCATATTATATTGACAACTACAACTTTATTTTTTGTTCTTTTTCCCAAAATGTTCATGTGAGAAATAATCCCGGGGAACAAGGGATGTATATAGTTGTCATATTTCCAGGACTAGAGTGTTAGGTATCTTTTTGAATCCTGTCCACAAGCATACACACAAAAAATTTTAATGAAAAAAACTGAAATGATACAGCCACAATTCATTAATTTCAAAGATCAATCGATTAGATTTGGAAAGGAAAGAACTAGGGTTTCTTTTAGTTCTAGAGTATTATCATTAGGAGAGATGAGAAGGTCCATGATTAAGTTTCTTGTGAAACTGATGTGTTGAATCACTTCAATTTTTCATTCACTTATTTATTTTCTTTTTTCTCTTTTAGAAAAAAAAATTGTTTATTATTTTTCTATTCCGAAAGTATCGAGCATATATAAATCCCACACTTTATCATTTGAATATATATGGTAAGTTTGCATCATAGTTTTTATTTAAGTTATTAGTCACTACTGCTATTTACTATTTGTAGCTAATCAAAAATATTGATTAAACTATATGCTGATCTAGGGTTTTCATCCATACTATAACCAAAAAACATGCAATCGCCATCACTGTGCAATGATTAGCAGTAGTTAATTAATAACTCTAGACATACATCGCAGATCCATTAAAATCATCGTAAGATTACCTGCTAAAATACACCAGTGATGTATTGGCAACCAAACTATTTTTGGGACAGTGATCACTAATTTCATTACATGCATGCAACCCTAATAATCTAATGCAACTAATTCATGATGATTGATAAAAACCGGTACATGTACTACTAAAATAAGTTAATCTAGCAGAGGAGGGCACACAAAACCAGGTGGAGGACTAAGTCCACAAGTTATTAGGACTTGAAGAGCAAGTGGAATAAAAATGTTGAGATTAAGAAGCTTGAGCCTTATGGTGGTGCATAGACAAATAGCTGCTTCTAGCTCAAGCAACCCTTGAAGCACTGGACAGCAAACATTCTCAACTGGATTTCCTAATCCTATATGCACCAATCCTCCAAGAACATCCACACAAAGCCCTAATTTTAGAGCATTTAATGGACAAGTTGGCATAGAGGGTGGTGGATATAGACCTGGAACGCAGCCACCGCCACAACCTGGTCCGCCATAACCAGGTCCGCCGCCGCCGCCTGGTCCACCACCACCGCCACCGCCACCTGGTCCACCACCGCCACCGCCACCTGGTCCACCACTGCCAGGGCCGCCACTGGATGGTGGGGGATTTGTGTAAGGTGGATAGCCGGATGAAGGGGGTGGTTGCACTACCACCGGCGGATTAGTGATTGGAGGCATAACAATAGGAGGATTAACTATAGGAGGTGTTACAACTGGCGGAGGCATGACAATTGGTGGGAGAACAACCGGTGGCCTATGTATAGGTGGCTTATTATATGAAGGTGGTTTATGGGAAGGGGGTGACCCTTTCGAGCCCCCTCCTTTTCCGTGGTGTGGTGGTGGTTGTCTGGTGTAGGGTGGGTGTGGCCGGGGTGTTGACGGAGGGTGTGGCCGCGGAGTAGTTGGCGGATTAGGGCGGTAATAGGGTGGATGAGGCTCACAGTAGCCACAAGCATAGATGGGTGGTAATGCCATTAACATGAAAATCATGCTTATGAAGAACATGGCTAAAACCTTTGAACCCATGTTTGATTTAGGGTTCCAAAAGGAGCTGAGTAGCTACTTTAATTTTTCTTTTTCTTGACACTCAAATGCGTATAATACTGAACATGATCTTAAGAAAGATTTATAGCTGAATTCTATGAAAAACCCGTGAGTGATGAAATTAATGGAAGATATGAGAAAGATGATGATGTTGTGCATTATTACTTGGAGGATTCCAAGAAAATCTATGAATTATGAACTGGGGAATTAAATGGTAAAGTTTGGATGGTTCTTAGTCCTTTACTAACTTCAATGTCCAATCCGTGACTGCTTCAGTTCATCCGTGAACAAGCTTCAGTTTGCACAAATTCTTATGAGTCTATGTACGTCCTCTTTGTTTCCTTCCAACATACTACTGGATTAGTATAGTAGCTAGCCAAGTACTACTTAGCCAACTAGTAGTAGCAATCTTATCTTTAGTCTCTACTTTCTCTTTTCCTTTTCTCTTTTTGAAGGAGATATGATAGGATGCTTTACTTGGTTTGATATACACTTAATTCACTTCACAATAATAGTTATTTTAAAAAAAAGTACAGATATTATAAAGTATATTAAAAAACTGATAATTAAGTGTACGTAACTCTAAGTTACAATATTACTCTTGCAATAATTAGTAAAATTATTACCTCTTAAAATTATTGTGCATATTCCTCACAAAACAATAAAGGTAATATAGTAAAATTCTTCATTCATTTGTCTAGATTATCACAATATTAATTAAAATAAAATTTCAACAAATCTCTTAAAAGAATATTATTGTGAACAGGAGGAAGCATACATTTCATTATTTTTTATCAAAGTACTTTATGCATGATTTTGTTTGTGATACTTAATTATTTATTTTGCAAAATAATAATTCATTATCTTTGATTAGATTACAGCAAAGCATGAGGTTTCATCTTTTGTCCTCATGTTCTGTCGATCTACAGCAAAGAAATGGACGTATATGTATATCTAATATAAATTGAAGCAAGAGTAGGGTTAAGGCTTTTGTTTAAGTATTTCTTATGTGCACATTTCACGAAGAGGTCATGTGAAGTGTTCATATGTATCTTGGTCCACCGGCATAAATGGGGAACAACCTTTGTCATTGTTCTTGGTAGCTTTCTAAGAAACAACCTAATTTCTTTATACGCTTAAAATTTTGAATTTTTTTTCAAGCTTATCTTAGTATATTGTCAGGACTTATACAACAGCTTAGAAAGTGATTTCATTGATTTAAAAAAAAAAGGAATTGAGTTAATTCTAAAACAGATTTTCAGTAATAAAAAAATATAACTCTAAAAAAGAGTTTTTTCCTTTTTTTTTTAATAGAAGGTAGAAAGAGAAAAATACAAGAAATCAATCCAAGAAATATGTACAAAACTAAACCAAAGCATAACTACGAGCAAAAACTAAAACCTAACCAAACATTGATTGATAATTTTTTAAAAGAGAGTCTAGAATAATCTTCACATTATATATATATATATATATACACACACGTGCGTACACGCTTAATAACAAAATTCGAACGTAAACTTAATCAGACAGTTAACTCTTATTAATTTAAGTTGGAAACCGGATTTCGGATCACTTAAAATGTAGGTTTCTATGATTCACTTATTTAATTAAGGTTGAGACTTGAGATTTAGCAACAGGGAAATACGTGTGTTGTGGAGTCCAAGCATTTTGAACATTTTTGTATTCTTCTGTTAGATTTAATATTTTTTCCTGATGATAAAGAAAAAGGGAAATACGTAAGTTAACATTCTTTTTAAATTATTATTTTACAAGTAAACAATAATTGCAGCTTTAAGATTTATTTTCCTTTCGTTTCTAATAAAAATAATTAATAGGGATGTAAAAGTTTAATCTTAATACTCTAAGAATATTACGTATTTGTAGCATGGAACCATATTTACTACGGTAAAAAATACATATATAAATTATAGATGCTGTTCAAATTAAATAAAGCTACATAGGCTGGTATAATCTGGTCGGATAAGTTTCTTTATGATATACTAAAATTTAGTTTAGGAATTCTTTTGGCATGTCCATCTTGTGCCAAATGGCGAGGTACGTGTAAAGCTTATGAACAATTGAACGCAATAAATAGTACAAACAGTTCTCCTAATTTCTTGAAACAAACACCAAGTAAACTAGAGACCTAGCTATCCCTAATAACAAGGACAACCAACTAATACAGCCTAAACTTCTCTCTCTCTCTCTCTCTCCTTCTCTCTCACACACACTCTCTCTCTCTCTCTCTCTCACTCACTTTCATGAATCAAGAAACTAAACAAAATTTTGAAAAAATAATAATAATAATAAACTTGTTTCTATCTGATTTTTGCATCCCCCTTTAGTTTTCCTTTCACATCTAGCAAAACATATCCATTATGATGAATTCTTGTTAAAATTTTGTTGTAGGACTGGGACGATCATCAGAATCGACAATCCAAAAACATGGTGGTTTAGATTGAGATTTTGATAGCGTGAATTATAGATTTTGAGAGAAATTTAAAAAGGTAGTGAGAAAAATTAAATTAGAAATGGGAGACGCAGCAGCAAATAAAACAGAAGGGCAATCAATTGTTTGTTATGCACCGACCATGATTACAACAAATGGTATATGGCAAGGTGATAATCCTTTGGATTATTCTCTCCCTCTTTTCATCTTGCAAGTGACAATGGTCGTTTCCTTGAATCGTATTCTTGTCTATTTATTAAAACCTTTTCGCCAGCCTCGTGTTATTTCTGAGATCCTCGTAAGTATATCATCTTTAATTACTTTGTACATACATATATAGATCCACACACACATATATACACACATACACACACGGATAAATGTTTTGAGCTTTTCAAGAGTTCCATCGATTTGGAATTAATATGTACCTTATTATAGAGGGAGTTCGTAGGTTCAGTTAATTTTTAGAGTTTGACATTGAAATTAAGTATTGTAATTATGTACGGAATACTACCTTTGTCCAAAATAATTATAGTTATATGTATTTTTAAGTGATATTGGTACATGTTATATATTTTACATAATTTTAAATTTTTTATATGAAATTTTAGTTAAAATATTTTTTTATTTTTATTTTTATTAAATAATATAAAATATTTAATATTAACAAATGTTACTTAAAAATATGTCGAGCAACAATTATTTGTAGATGAAGGGAGTATCACTTTTGAATTGCATGCATTTGAGATGTATTTGTTAAGATAATTTACTAAGTTACAAGATTAAAATATTCCACTTGCGGAGGGAATATCTATTGTCGGCGAAAATAATAACGTTGGTCAAGAGCAATTCTAAATTTGGCCATTTTTTAATAACATTTTAGTAACAAATGCTACTTTCGGTGACATTTATTGTCTAATAGTATAATTTTTTACTCCAACAATATTACTCTCCCACAATAAAAATATGTAATAGGATATAAATCTAATTGAAAATATGATTGTAACTTTTTTTTTTGTATCAGCTCTACCTGCTTAACTGAACTCCAATAATATCGATTAGAATCATATCACTACTTCGAAGTTTCCATGATTATAACTTGTATTTTTACGTTCACAACTACTTAATAAGTATTCACTCCGTTTCACAAAAATAATAATTTTTAAATTTTTAATAATTATTAATTTTACACCTTTAACCAAAAATTAAATATACAAATAATAAAAAAAATTTCATAAAATTTGTTATGAATATTTAAGTTATGACAAGATATATAAGTTTGTAATTGAAAATTTTTTTAATTTATAGCAAAATAACAAAAAAAAATTCAAATGTAATTGTTTTTTTGAACAAATTTTTTTTTCAAATGTAACTATTTTTTTTAGAACGGAAGGAGTAACTATTTTGTTGCGATGCACGGTTAATTTCCATAACAGGGAGGAGTTATACTAGGTCCATCAGTTATGGGACAAAGTAAAAAATTTGCCGATGCAATATTTCCTCAAAGAAGTGTAATGGTTCTTGAAACAATGGCAAATGTTGGCCTTCTCTACTTCCTTTTCTTAGTTGGAGTAGAAATGGACCTTGGTGTAATCCGTCGAACAGGTAAAAAAGCCATAGCAATTGCACTTGCTGGTATGATATTACCATTCCTCATTGGCATTTCATTCTCCTTTTTACTGCGCCAAAAATCACAAATGGTTAAACAAGGGACTTTCATACTCTTCCTTGGTGTTGCTCTCTCTGTCACTGCCTTCCCTGTACTTGCCCGAATCCTCACGGAGTTAAAATTACTCAACAAAGATATTGGAAAAATCGCTATGTCATCAGCTCTTGTGAATGATATTCTTGCTTGGATTATCTTAGCCTTTGCCATAGCCATATCGGAGAACGAAAATATGAG
Source organism: Centella asiatica (assembly GCA_014636745.2). Lineage (NCBI taxonomy): Eukaryota > Viridiplantae > Streptophyta > Magnoliopsida > Apiales > Apiaceae > Centella > Centella asiatica. The sequence goes on from CM025780.1 coordinate 60,415,699, forward strand.
CTCAGCTTCTGTTTGGGTGATCCTTTCGAGCACTGCTTTCGTTCTTTTTTGTATATATTTAGTCCGTCCAATGATTGAATGGATCATTCAGAGAACACCAGAAGGCGAAAACGTTAGTGAATTCTATATATGTCTCATTCTTACTGGCGTTATGGTATGTGGTTTTATAACTGATGCTATTGGGACACATTCTGTTTTTGGAGCTTTTGTGTTCGGCCTAGTTATTCCGAATGGACCTTTGGGTGTAAGTCTTGTGGAAAAGCTTGATGACTTTGTCTCTGGGCTTTTGCTGCCACTCTTCTTTGCTATCAGTGGGCTGAAGACGGAGGTCGCGGCAATTCAAGGATTACAAACATGGGGAGTTCTTGCTCTTGTTATTGTTCTAGCTTGTGCAGGAAAAGTTGCTGGGACTCTACTTGTTGCTCTATATTACAATATGCCTTTTTATGAAGGAGTCACTCTTGGTTTGCTCATGAACACCAAAGGCCTTGTTGAGATGGTAGTCCTTAACGTTGGTAAGGACCAAAAGGTAATTTCACTATTTCTCACCACCCTTTGTCTCTTATTGTACAATTGTTTAATCTATTACAAATGTACTTAGGTTACGATTTTAGATATACAAATAAAATAATTAAAATATAAGCCGATTACAAGTAATAAAACAAATGAAGCCAATATTGTCTAGAACAGCGAAGTCAAACTTCCCATTTAGGGTAAAAATAGTACACAAAAAAAGATGCAATGTTTTGAGTAATTAAATAAGTTTCCCTATAAAAAGTGAACCAGCTCATAATCTGATGTTACTTCAAAATTGACTCTTTTCAAGTCATTTCTAATACATCCAAAACCATTGTTCTATGTAACATGTGACAGCATTCTTCTAGCAATTACTAAAATTATATGTTTGTAATATTTATTATAATTAAATGGTACAAGTTTAAACTTTTCAGATATTAGACGAGAAGTCATTTGCAATAATGGTGATTGTGGCTGTGGTTATGACTGCAATTATCACCCCAATTGTCACCGTAATTTACAAGCCCGCAAGAAAATTTGCACCTTACAAGCGAAGGACAATACAAAAGATTAAACCAGACAATGAGTTCCGAACATTGGTGTGCATACACACCCCAAGAAATGTACCAACAATCATCAACCTACTTGAAGCCTCTCATCCCACCAAGAAATCACCAATATGTATATACGTCCTCCACCTTGTTGAGCTCACGGGACGAGCCTCCGCCATGCTCATCGCCCACAACGACCGCAAGTCCGGTGATCAGCCAGCGGCCAACCGGACTCAAGCTCAGTCACACCACATCATCAATGCATTCGAAAATTTCGAACAACACGTAGGATTTATCTCGGTTCATCCTCTCACCGCAGTTTCCCCCTACTCCACCATGCATGAAGATATATGCTACGTGGCGGAGGACAAGCGCGTGGCTTTCATCGTCCTTCCTTTCCATAAACAACAAACAGTTGATGGCGGAATGGAGGCGATGAATCCGTCTTTTCGATCAATCAATCAAAATGTATTGGCGAATGCACCATGTTCAGTTGGGATTTTTGTTGATAGAGGGTTTAGTGGATCAACTAGGTTATCAGCAAACCAAGTTACTCACCACATTGCTCTGCTTTTCTTCGGTGGGCCAGACGATCGAGAAGCCCTAGCTTATGCATCGAGAATGTCCGAACATCAGGGGATAAGCCTGACAGTAATGAGGTTTATCCCCGGATATGAAATGACTGATCAAAGGACTCCAAGAGCCATGCAAGAGCAAAATGATCCTACGGTTTTGACAGTTTTAACAGATAGTGATAAAGAGAAACAACTAGATGAGGAACATATAAATGCATTTAGGGCTAGAACCTCAAATGATGAGGGGATTGTTTTTATAGAGAAAGTAGTAAATAATGGTGAAGAAACAGTGGCTTCAATTAGGTCAATAGATAATGTTCATGACCTCTTCATTGTTGGGAGAGGGCAAGGCACCGTTTCGCCGTTGACGGCCGGATTGACCGACTGGAGTGAGTGTCCGGAGCTCGGAGCTATCGGAGATTTATTGGCATCTTCAGATTTTGCGGCGACAGTTTCGGTGTTGGTGGTGCAACAATATATGGGTGTGGGGACTTCCGGCGGTGATATGCTCGGCACGCCGAACAGTCCCGCCCATATAACTGAACTTAACACCGGAATAATGAGTCCTCAACCGACGCCGCCGAGAGGTCAGGTTATGTATGATTCACAACCTTAGCTGGAGGAGGACCTAGTTAATTAATGTACATTCAGAGAATAGATAATTTGTACTTGCACAAAAGTCTTGATTGACGTATCAAGAAATTTGTAAAAGTTTAGTTGCTTGTAGAAATCTAATTGAAGAAATTAATTTTTCCAAACGTGTTATCTTGGAAATAGATTTAAGCATAATGTAGTGCAAAATGATACCACTTCGTTAAAATAAACTGCTTTGGTATTAACGTCTTTCAAATTAAATTAAATTCTTTTTTGTGTACTAAACTATACATAATATTGTAAAATAAATTCCTAAATTTAGTATGATTGATAACTATATCATGCCAGCTATTACCACGTTTCTAGTTGATCTTGGAGATCTCTTTCGAATTTTAATAATTGGCTTTGAAAAGCTTCATTAATTTTAAAAAAACGTAAACGCGTGCAAAAAATAGAACACTAGAAGTCCCATAGTTACTAATTTTAAGTGTCGGGCACTTGTACATTTAACTGGAAAAAAAATATTGCTTCTTTTAATACTCTTATCCCTACTTAAAACCAAATAAATTCACATCAAAATTGAAAATCAAACCGTATAATCAAATTTAATTATTCCAGTTTTGAAGAAAAAAGTAAATATTAATTTATTTTGTAGATGTTATAATGCACCCTAAGATTATGCAAATTCCAAATCTTTAAAAATGTTGATTGATGTAAAGTCTCTGTCTTCAAGGATAAGAAGCACCAAATGAATTATGAAGGCAGAACATGGACAAGTTTTGTACATCTGTAGGTTACATTTATGATGGATATTCGTGTGCGTGCCATGACAATGATATGTCTGATCAAACCTGAATAGGCCATGACCAACTTGTTTTTCTTATGTCTTAACCACCAATATCATGTGACAGGTTCCGATCGCAAATAAATAAATAAATAAAATAAAATAAATCATTATATTTATGCAAAAACATATGCGTACAAATTGGGATCGTTACTTGTAGGAGCTTTTAAACCTAGGGACTCACTCTTAAAAATTAGTGGTTCAAAATATATCGTATCTTTTTGTAAATTTATATGTGTAATTTGTTAATGCACATAACATTAGTAATTTGTTAGTGTTTCTTGAGACTTCAAAGTAAAATTACTTAGAGATAAACGTTTTGTTTATGGCACCAACCAAACTAACAGATCAAAGTAGAGCAAAAGAAGCTAGCCTAGATGCTAACTACATTGTCTAGTAGAAATAGGATAACTTAGAAACTCAAGATATACATGTACTATATATCTGGTAATCACAAATACTTCATTATATATATACCAGTATTTAATTTGACTGGATCAAGAAAATACAACATACACAAAAGAAAGCAAGGCGCCTTCCTCTTGACAAGAATTAATCATTACATTACACAAGTGAAAAGTATTATTCATGATATATGTATCATTGACGAAGAAAATTAAATACCTTGAAGAAAAACACAATAACTCCAAATACAAGAGGACTAGCTATAAGCCACACAATTAATTACTTAGGAAATGAAGAAAATGGAAGAAGTTGATAGTTTAAGCACATTTGAAGCCCTTGGGGGTCTTCTTTCCACAGTAGTTAAGCAACAAGCTCAAATCAACAGGAATGTTGAGGTTAAGTCCCAAGATATTGGCCTTAATGGCAGTGCAAAGGCAGACAGCAGCTTCAAGATCAACAAGTCCGTCGAGGAGACTGCAGCATGGCTCCTTTGGTGGGGTTCCAATGACGACACCTTTCAAGATTCCGAGCACATTGGCACAAACTCCCAGCTTTAGGGCGTCCCTAGGGCATGTCGTGGCCGGCTTGGGTGGGTGGCTAGGGTGGTATGGTGGTGGTGGGCAGAGTGGCTTCGGTGGTGGTTTTGGCTTAGGTGAAGGTGGTGGAGGGCATGGAGTAGTGTGAGTTGAAGTGACCAAAGTGAAGAAAAGAAGGTTTAGGACTAGGAGAAAAGAGGTTGATGCTAAACCCTTTGAGGCCATCTCAATATGTCACTAGAGAATAAAAACTCTAATAGTTTGTATTCTCTATGAGAAGAGTAGATTGACTGACTGTTTTGTGATGGAAATGGTGGAATGTGTTAGGGGGATTTTATAGGTGGAAAATTTAGGATTATAATGTTCATTTTCTTGAAGAAAAATTATTAAGAGATGACAGAAAACCATGTGAACACGTTGCGTTGGAATTCTTGACCATGCGAAACCAGCTGAACAACTTGAAGGATGATATTTTAAAAAATTAATAAATAGGATTTGGAGTTTTTCTAAGTCTCGCTAGTTGTCATTTGGCTCGCAAGATATATATATTATCACTTATTGATTTAATATTACTTATGATCTGTATAATTTGTTGTAGATAAATTAGTACTCTTCTCACCCTCCATTTTAAAATTAAAAACACATTTCAGTTCATATAAAATAAGTTTACAAAATACTATAAGTTAAAGTTGAAGTAAAAATATTTTACTTTTAATGACTTTGAAGTTAAATGTAGTGATATACATAAAAAATACTTTTAAATACAAATTTGTGTATATATTTTTACAAATTTATATCACAAATAAAATTATAATATCCACAAATAATATTTCGTTAAAAAAGAATTTATCACTGATTTTGAAAGTGATAGAGTAATTTCTCGAATGTCATCTAGATACAAAGTGAACATATATAGCTGGTGTGGAGAAAAATAATTAAGTTTGAATGGAGTTCAATATATTGAGTCTGTTTACTGATGGAGTTCAATAACAAAATGCCTCCAAATACTACTACATCTGTAATATGATTAACTATGTTATTTTGATATTTCTTCCTTTTTTTTCTTGAAAGCTGCATATATATATGCATGGAGATATCATTCTCCAGATCCGTTTTATTTTTTACTTTTTTTATTGGCTTAAGTAATTCACTGAAACTGTTATTATATACGAGAATTATTTTAAAATATTTTGTATTATATGTTGTCCAAAAACAAAAAAAAAAAATTGTGGAATGTGACAGTAAATAGTGTGTAAAATACCTCCAAATACATTGTACAGCAAGAAGTCTCATCGAAGACCCACCACAAAACCCTCAAGGTGCATTTTTTCGTTATGCAATAATATACTTTGATGGGACGTGTTATTTAATTATTGAAAAAAAGGAACAATTTTATTAAATCCGAATTCTTTATATTGGTGTAGTTTGTAATTGTCCAATTTATTATGGTCAGGAGAATGTTCTGTATTCTTTTGTTTTTTATATTGACTCGACGAAACAAAAACTTGCTTCTTTCATTTCCACCTATGTTTATGCATGTACCACAACGTTGTAGTGAAACAAACAAAATTAATAAATAAAATATAACATAATGGGCTACATGGTAGAGTGACATTAGAGGGGCTCATATGGCATTTTGACGGCTTCTAGATGGTAATTCTTGTTTTTTCTTACCATTTCTAATGTAGTGCACATTTGATCGAATTTTAAATTAAATATAATAAAATTATGAGATTATGAGTGGTGTTATAAGAAGAAATTTGAGAAATTCAATTATTCCGTCAAATATTTTTGGAAAACTCGATATCATAAATGAAAAGGAGAGACATTAGCTCTTTTACATAAAAATACATACACATGTATATATGCACACACATTTTCGTGTATGTGTGTGTATATATATACTCCATATGTGTGTGTGTAAAAAACACACAGAGTTATATAAAAAAATGAAATTTTATGTATGACATTTTTATACATACAAATACAGACTATTAAAAAACCGCGTAGACTATAGACTGTATGTAAGTGTATTTCAGCGGTAGCTAAACTGATAGATATTACTAGCTCAAAGATAGCTTCAAGAGTCAAGACTACCATGAAGAGAGAGAAACAAAAGAGTGAAAATTTGCTTGTAAAAATTCAAATGGTTGAAGAACAAAAGCCAAAAATCAAGTTGGTGTCGTGTAGGACATGATAATTTTTCCAAATTAATTAATCACCCCCATGAGGTGACTTACACTTGCTAAAAATGATTTTTTATATATCAAGATATTGAAAATTAATTTCATTGGTGATCTTATAGCCAGAGAAGCACATGATAATTTACAAACCTCCAAAAGTACATATTAAAAAAAAGTACCCCTATATGATGTGAAGGAAAATAACAGATCGATGCCTATATATGAATTTAAAAATGGGTAGCCAAATCACAAATGATAACTCATTTGTGAAGGAACATCATGTATGTTGTCTCCGTATCAACAAAATTATAAATTCATTTAGGAATAGCGATATTTAAGTAATTTCAAACAAAAGTAATTATAAAATTTAACTTGATATGAAAAAGTGAGGAGAAAAAATGTGTCTTATAATAAATATAAATAAGTTACTACTAATAAAAACAACACTTATTTCTCGTTTTCTCATTTATAAATTATATATCATAAATTATTTTTAAAAGGAGTCTGTGAATACAAATTTTACACAAATTAAGATGTCTAATTAAGCCACGAACAGAAGAATCATAGTAGAGAGAAAAAAAGAAGACCAACAAACAAATGAAAATTTTATTCTCAAATATTAGTCATTTTTATCTCCCTGTGTAACAGATCGACACTGAACTTATTGATATGATATCAACTGTTATAGTATTATTCACCTTACCGACATATAAGAAAACAAAAGAAAGACTTGTTTCAAGAATGTCAAAATCATAAAATAACTAGAGTTAAAAATAAAACAAAATTAGTGGTCCATCAGATCTCACAGAGCAAACGCATAAAACAAACAAATAAGTAGAAGATAATTAAGAGAAACTAGGAAGGTAAACGCGTACAAACTAAAAAGAAATGGCCCAATCCCCGGCAGTTTTGGGATTTTTAACAACTTTAACTTTCAAGGCTTTTATGCCTTCACGAACGAGCAGATGTAATAATTGTGTTTCGCTTTGGTTGATCGTATTTAATAATAAATTGATCAAATATATCTTGATGTTTACGATTGATTTGTGTGCGCTATAAAAAGATTAAATGAAATATGATTAAATTAAGAGGGAACAGAAAATAAATGACTGTTAAAATAATTATTTCAGCGATCTAACTATAATAGTGATGATAAATTATAGGGAATTTATGAACATTAAGAGGTCTACTATTAAAAAATTATTGATTAGTATTTTAGTGAATACTATAGAAATTAAGTGATCGTTAAAATAACTCTTATCAACGATCACTTATTTTCTGTTTTTTCTTAAATTAAATTAAATATAGTGACATACACAAAAAAAGAAAAGGGAATCTAAAATGTGAGCAAGTAGAAGATGGTTTTGCTGTGAAAACAAGTAGTGTATGTATGATAACTGCTCCGCTCGTACATGTTTTCAATTCGTTTTCAAATGTCAGTTTCTCCTAAGACTTCGTTGAAACTAGATATTCTTCATCTACCATGGCCGTATGTTTTAACTTATTCGGCTTCTCTTTCCCACGAGACCATCAAAATTCCTTCAATAGAAAATAAATAGCCAGCATGTCACTTCTAGTGCAAAACTTTATACATACATACATAGTATTCGGAATCCGACGTCGGTCGAGACTCGAGACACTAGTTCAATGGTATTTTTGTTTATTTACTATTTTCTGTAAATCAGACCGATTTTAGATTCGACCGACTTATCTGGTCTAATTTTTATAACTATGCATGCATACATACATACATACATATGAGAAAATGATAAATAAGTGATATTTTCCCTTATTTACATTCATTATGAATGCATCTTTTTTTTCCACTTTCTATATCATAATTAATTTTTGTAATTGTTTTTATCGACAATCATTTATTATACTCCACTAATAAACTTATGGCCATCGGTACAGCTAATCCTTCAAATCGTAAGCCCGTGACTTGAAATGCTGTACTAAATGTTGCCTAATAGTGAGAGTAATGCATGTTAGCGGAGACAAGTTACGTAACCCTGTATATACAACAAATCTTGCCAAAACCACTTGCTTTCAATAATTTAGCAGCGAAATAATAATATAGTAGTAATCATGAAAATGACAATAGAACTTGTAATAATAAAACTGAAATGAAATAAAAATGAATTTATCAGCAACTGTTAGGTAGCATAAAAACGAGTCAAATGAGAGCAACCACTAATAAAGAGGACCAAGCAGGGCCAGACAAAAGCCTAAGAGTATGCAGAGGTGTGGCTTATGGCTTACAAAATACACAACACAAGTTGTGCAAATACGAATTAAAGGATATACAGTGTTACTCATCCGTTTCATAAAAAGGGTAACATTTAAACTTTTAACGACTTTTAACTTTGTATATTTGACAAAAAATTATATATAAAAATAATAAATCTTTTTCATTAAATTTGTTATGAATGTCTAATTAAAAATCATATAAAAAGCTTGTAATGATAAATTTTAAAAAATAAGACATTATAATGAAAAAATTATACAAATGTTGCTTTTTTTTTTAAACAAAATTTATTATCAAATATTGTTATTTTTTTGGAACGGATGGAATAACATGTTAGACATCGAAATTTCAGTAGTGTTGTTGGGTTACCAGTGCAGTACGGCGATTGAATTTATACTTCAAAAACGCGTAATTTGCTTAAGAAAATGGCCAAGATAGTAACAGATTTGTCAGCATGAAGTATTTTTTGTGTGTGGGGTGGTGGGGGGTTGTGTGTGGGGGGTGTGGACGCAGAATTGAACCGTTCCGATGGGTATCCCATCAAATTGACAAGTGTTCATTACAGGTCGATCACTTATATAAGTATGTTTTAATAGAAATCTAAACTAATAAATACGTAGAAATTCTAGAATAAATGGAGCAAGGGATGAAATATTATTTGAAATAAACCCATGTCATTATGTGGACGCAAAACTTCATCGCTCTCAACGTCAATTGCCAGGCTAACAATAACAGCAAGGGAAGCAAAAAGGTTGAACCGCCTTTAGTGCATTTCCATTGGGGCAATACAATGAAATATTATAATGAATAATTATAAGAGAGACGTCAAAATTTTTAGATATCTATATAAGAGATTTTTTGAGTAGTAGATATCTATATAAGAGATTTTTTGAGTAGCAAGGAGGAATAGTTCCTTTATTTTCCTTTATTATCATTCTCCTTTCCATTTCTTATTTCCTTTATTATCATTCTCCTTTCCATTTCTTATCTCTCGTTCTATCGTCAATTTTCATTAAATTCCTTCTAATTTTTTATATATTTCCATTTACATTCCATTACCCCAATCTAAATACAACTTTAATTAAATTTTACAAGCAAGAGGCTTCCAATATGTTAACTCTGTTCAAGAATTAATCTTTTATGATTGCCACCCTGGCTGGTGATGAATAACAAGTATGACAGAACCAATTTATCCATGGGATTGATAGCACAGATCTTCACCATTATCCATTATCAATTGACTCCATTCTATTAATATAAACTATACAATGACCTACTTCTCTTAACCAAATTTTAATCACCGTAAATAATGTTGCATGGATTATAAATTCTATCAGCAGAATTTAAAACACATAGTATGAAACCACCATATTCAGAAATTTAGGATTATATAAATAAAGCATCGTTGTACCCAGCTAATTCATGGGATATTCAAGTTCAGAAACAGGGAATATATCATAATTATTATTAACTAACAAGCACCAAAATGCAAACAAGTAAACATGAGAAAGCTCAGGAGAGCACAAATGTGAAACACGTTTACTGCATTCAATATTGCAACAGATGCCTATGGTTCTCCACCAAGCTCCACTCGTAGATTATCATACGGGTACACCTTTGGTGTCTGATCAAAATAAAAGAGAATTTGTTAGCAGTCAGGGTCTTGATAAATGGTCCAAGTATTAGTAATGCAATAAATCAACGCACGAATAGGATTTCAACTGGGGATAAGATCATGTCTATCACTTGATCTAAATAAAACAATAGTTCAAAGAAGATCAAATTTTCTAAGTGAACAAATCTATCTCTACAAAATAAATTTAGGCCCCGCAGATATATTTTATAAGAATATCGAAAAACTAGCAAATGGCATAAGGAAAAGATAGTAATGTTAAAAATACAATGATTTATATCAACTTAAAACTTAGTGCCTAAAGAATGGGTATTTCTTCAGGACTACGCTCTCCTCCATACCATTTATACTAACAAATCTCAACCATTAAATTTAATTGTGTTTGTTTATGGTTGAGATTAGAGTATAGAGGGTATGAAGGGGAGCTTAGTCCATTTCTTCATTGGAGCAGGTCTATATTGGACATGTGTCAAACACCAGTACTCTTCGGACACTCTTGGGAGACATGTCCATCATGTAACCAGCATGTTGTTTAATTATCTAAATATCACACTTCAGAATACTAGTACTCCTAAATTAATGCCTTTGATCAAACCAATTCCATTAAAACAAACACCGAATTAAAACCAGAACGTGCATAGTGTGCCATTAGATATTACTATCCTCGTCTCTTTTATCTACACCTTTGTAGTTCCATATAGGCAGAACCAACTTTCGACTTGCACATGTACAAAATATAATATATTTTTTATCTTTATATATCAAACATAACAAATATATACTCCCACCATTCTAAAATTAGAGATATGTTTTGACTTTTTGCTGTCCTTTGACCTCAAAAAGTCAAAACGTATCTCTAATTTTGGAACGGAGGATAGTACAATTTAACATGTCTCTTAACATTATATACTCTACTTTGGAAAGCCCCATGTTCCGTATCTCCTTATACTATGTCCATCTTTGTGTCTGTGCATTTTAGCTAATGGCACTTGGACAAAATTGTACATCCATATTCCGCATTACTTATGTCAGACCCTTACTATCAATAGTAGAGACGTGTTACTCTGCAACTATGGAAATGGATACAGCTGCATCGTTCAAAGTGAAATGACTAGCATGTTGCATTGGTTATAGTTGCTTCTCTTTAGACAACAAAAGAAGATTTCACTGAAGAGTAGAGAAAAGATTAAAATGTATGCGGAGGGCAAAAATCTTCACAAACAAAGTAAAAGAAAATGGGGGAAACAAAAGAGATATTAAGCATAGCACAAGAATGTTTCTGCTCAATACAAGAATGATGCTACCATAAAAAGGGTAAGTTCACTACTGCCAAATCTAATGTAGTAGGACATGTCAGGGATTCGGACATACATCACTCATGGAAATTTAAACAGAGTGGGAATTTAGATGAAGAAAAAAGGATTGAAAACTAAGAAGGAGGGTGTCATAAGTTCGTATATAAGAAAGTCAACTCTAATCTGTACCTTAAAGAATAGTCTGGCTTCGGACTTTATTAGCTTGTCTGGCAAATATTATTGCTTCAATGTGTTAGTAACACCTTTCACGAGTAAAAACAAAATAACTTATCATATTGTCCAGGAATCATGTGTTGTCAGGAAAAAAATATTGATAAGAGTGCTATAAAATGGTGTTTGTTAAGTTAAAGTTCTTCACAAAGTATCAACAGGATGGACAACTAGAGAAAAGAGAGATCACTGCCAGAGATATAAGATGAGGGAAAGTAAGTAGAAAAAGAAAGCGGGAGAAAGAGGGGGAAAAATAGTCTGAGCAAGAGCAAATTGCACCATTCCATTCTTTTTACTCCCTCTGTCCCTCAATCCCAAAAATGGTGGGTGAAGTACATCCAACTTCCGTCCCAAAAACTGTGAGCTAATTTCGTGCCCCATTCATTTATATATAAATCATACAGTTGTGCAGGTATGTCATTACTATTGGTTTATTTGCATGAGTTGCAATCTCAGCAAAGGAATTGAGATAAAGTCTATTTATATTGTGGGTCTCTAGGAAAGTAGTTTAAAAGGCATATCCCAAAAGTTTTGCGGTTGTTTATTAGTAACTTGTGTTGTAATAGCACAAAGAGACCGCCACTGAACTTACAGTTACCCGGCCAATTGGCATAATTAATGGTGTCTTAATTCCTAACAGTTTTATTTTCCCAGTATTATAGTGATTGTCTAAAAGAATGAACCTTATCATAATAGCATCTCACTGAGATTCAAGTACATTACTTTTAGGAAAATTTCAATAAATATTTTAAAGCACCAATAAAGTTTCATTACCCAGTTTGGGCACCAATTCTATATCTTACATGTAGTGATATACAATTAACGAGAAACTCCTACAAAGCATAACAATTTTGTAAACAGAAAGCATATGTAAGAAAATAAAGTTAAGCCATACGAAATGAGAAAATATGAAAAATAAGATAAAAATGGGTAACCATATGGAGGACTAAGGGATGTATATGTTAAACTGTCTTCTTGTTTTTTCAGTTACTTAAAACCATATCTTTGAATGAAGTATCTACAAAAAGGTTGAGTCTATAACGAAACGGTTGGAACAATCATAACTTTTACATCTCAGATGCTAAAGTTGCACCTATTTTACACTGAAGCCACATCATTTACTAACTAATGCATTTCAAAGAACTTATAAACCAAATTGGGGATGAAGCGAAAGTTGACATACATATGGTATCTTCGATGCCTTGTCATTCCAAACAGCCATCAGTCCAAGTCCAGCAAAACAACTCAAACCACCACATAGCCAAGCCAAGGCTTCGTACTGAAAATGCACAGAAAATAAGCCAATGAACCCCACATTTTTATCATTTGTAGAATAAAACCCAGAAAAGATTGAACTTTTTAAATAAAGATGGAACATTTAAAAGTTCCGAGTTCCCAAAATACTAAGCAAACTGAAGAAATTCACCTTCCCGACTGTATCTGCGATTCGATCAATACAAGGTTCGGGAAATGCAGTCCCATTGTCCCAAATTAGCTCGTCATTCACATCAAGCTGAGGCAAGCCCAATTATAAACCAAAATATTAGGGTTTTGTTCATTTGGAGTACAAGCGAAAATTAAAATTGGTAGCATATAAATCACACAAATCAATCATGTAAACGTAAACAATCTATAATTGAGAAGTCGAAATGGAATTAAAAGGTGAAAATGAAGGATTACGGGTTTGTCGGGGACGATGTGTTTGCCGACGGGGAGGCCCATTCCGGAGCGGAGGCGAAGAGAGGAGTTGACGGAACGGGAGACGACGCCGTTTCCACCCATAATCCGAGAAGCAGCGTGACTCAATCTTGCTGCCATTTTTTTCCCGATCAGGTTCCTTTTTGCGAAGAATCACTCGACACCTATTCGTTTATTCTTCTCCTGTGCGCTGTTCTCAGATCTTCTCAATTTGCAGATACAGGGGAAGCTTTCTAGCCAACAGGACTTGTACGACGTCGTATCTCAATGGTTTTTCTATTTCTTTTTTTATAATAGGGGTCAACTACCTATATACTCATACACTCACTCACACACCCCTTAGCCGCTCATTCGCATACTCGTTAACAATTATCTTGAAATATTACAAATATTACACTACTCTTTATAAATATATATTTGATGTGCATAAAACTCTTTACTATTTATATAACGTGTCATAAGTATCAAGACAACTCAAATGAATTGTCCTACCTTACTATAACATACGGACAAAAGGGGAGAAGATTGTGACGGTGACCTCATTATTCACACCTCCAGGCAGATGAATGAAGGATCGATCGATTCAGATTTTCACGAGCGTTGAAGGATTCTGAAGTGCCTATCAAATGCGCTAGCGCATATCCTGAGGTGATCATCACCACATGTACCTCACAAACAGGCACAGCAAAACATGTAACTTGCCTATTCTTCCATTGCACACTTTTTATATCTCATCCATCTAAAGTAAAAGTTGACCAAAAATAACTTCCAAACTTTATTTAGAATGATTCTCCTATTTAATCGGTGCTTGAGCAATAAGTACTCAAGGTGGGTACTCCGCTCTATTAAGGATAAGTGGCTTGCTAGCATATTGAAAAAGTCATGGGAGCGGCCATTCCAACCAGTGTTTTTATAGCTATTGTTTTGCAGCATCCAAGGAAGAGTAGACCAATGACCAAGCTAATTAGAAAAAAAAGTCTTCTCTTGGATCCTGGAATAGGTCGAGCCTTAACCAAGTCCATTAGCAAGAAGAGAAAGGATGAAACTTTTGAAAACGCAGTGTACCCATGTAAATAAGTAATGAAATGAATATAGAGGTTAAGTAAGAGAAGAGGGCGTGAGAAATAAATAATTATTTTTATTGACAACTTCAAAAACATATATATTGTGGAAAGGAAAAGAGAAAATGAATCTCGTGTACAAGTATATATAGGTGAATGTTGCATCACAACCACTTATTTCCTTTTTTTTTCTTTTTTTTATAAGTATTACAATATCATAAGCTTTTTAAAAGTATTTTTCAAAATATAACCCGTGTTACAAAATCATCTCCAATGTATAAAAATTTACAAATTTTACTTTTATGTATCAATTGGACACCCAACCTTATCAATGTTCTACGAAAAATAAATGTTAAAAAATTCAAATTTTTTGACCATATGTACTTTTTATACATGTTAATTACTTTTATACATGCTAACTATATTTCTAATTAAAAGAATAAAAAATATGTATTTTCAATCTAAGTACAGAATATCTATTTCAGGTGCATATTATTTTTGGATGAGAAAAGGAGAAAAATACATATCATTTTATTTTTTTTATTTAAAAATATAATGAGTATGTATAAAACTAATTAACATGTATAAAAAATACATTTGATCGGAAAATTAGAAAAAAAAAATTTCAAAACATTGACAAAGGTGTGTATTAGTTACTAATTGGTACATGAGCGTGAGAATTATAAATTTTCATATAGAAGGTCATTTTTGTAACATGGATTATAATTTAAGGGACACTTTTACAGTTTACTCTTAAATTTAAGATAATTTATTAGCCTAAACAACAAACGACAGATTGATGCTTTTTATGAATCTTATTTCCATTTTAGTGATAGTGTTTTCAAATTATACCATTTAGGTGCTATTAAAATTTTGTAGTTAATAATTTTAGTCGAATTTTTTGTATTTTAACATACTCATCAATAATATTAACAAATTCTACATTAGTATCACTAAATAATATGTTAATGTTATTAATTGATCTATTAAAATTATTAAGTGATTCATTAATATTACTAAATATTTATTCACACTACGATAAAATTTTTTAAAAAATACATTAATTTAATGTCATTTTGATATCACAACTTAATCGGTGTGTGGTTTCCTTTTGCCTAAAATGTTAAAGTTATATGGGTACGGTAATTATTACGATACGCCCATATGTATATATACATACACATATATTAGTGATATTAAACACAAGCCCAAAGGCCAAAAGTCCCAAATCATGGCTCCGCCCAAATATTTTTATAAACTCTGCCGCGACAGAGTGACGAGGCTTCTTCTGTAGGACGTTGTTGTTGCTCCGCCGCGAGACTGCTGCTCCACCGAAAAAGCAGAAAGTGACGACGGTCTGTCGACTTCTCCTTTTCTTTTTCTTTTTCTTTTTCTAATTTGAACATTAGGCCATATCGCCGTGTTCTACATTGATCTCCCCGATAACTCCGATGTTACCGAATGGTATCGCCTTTGTACGTCAAATATCGCAATTATCTACTAAATATCTCTAGTGAATCGGCGATATTTTAACAAATCGGCGAGTCATATGAAATGCTGTATAAAATTGAATCGGACCTAAGTGATACTGAGTTTTTGGCCGAGAGTTTAAACTCCACTATTTTTTTAGTTCGGTCATAATAAAAGATGGCACTGTAACGAACTTTACCATAAATTAAAATTATGTTTGTTTGCCATCCTCCACAGAATTATTCGAAATATACTAGTTATATAATTCTTTTATAAAAATCTTTAAATTCGTCAATGTAATGATTATAATGAGTCATAGCGAGTGTAGTAATAAAAAAGAAAAATAAATAAATTTGGTCGGGGTTTGGAGCTGGGGGTTGGTTTGTAAACCACTTCCTTTATATATGGATTAAGTTTTGGAATACTAATCTATACCAGCTGCAGCACGGACGTGTTTTTCTTGTTTGTAATGAACATGTGTTTTCTTTGTTTCTAATGGATATTTTAGTGTAATTTATAATTTGGAAAATTTGAGAGGAGAAACTTAAATTTAGATTTAGCTTCTAAATTGATAATGATTGGTTTATTACTATATTTTTGTAAATGTTAATAATAAATTAATATTGAAATTGTAAAGGTATAAGTGAGATGTCATTTTGAAATTAATGTGGCATACAATAATAATTGTTACACATATACTAAGTATTCACTGAGTCATAACAAGGAACTCATTAGATTATCTTAGATTATCAATCTGTTACTAAAATAATATACAAGATATTGAGATAATGAAATGCTATGCAGGGGCAAGAAGTATAAACCAATTACATTTTGACATGCATAAACCAGTTATCAAGTTGAACACATAATTACTTCAACAATATTTCTACTTGTACATAAATCTGCAAAGATCACAATTACTTTTATGCATGTAACACTCATCCATCAGTCATCATCAACATTCCTTGAAACTTTTCATGTATTTAGTAACTCGAACTTGCTGCCTGTGCACACAAGGCTTACATGAGAGAATAAAAGTTTCGCTAAAATAACTATATAATGAATTCCCTTGAGAATAAATCAAAAGAAAGTGTAACAACAAATTCCGAACTTTACCATTACAACACAACAAATTAATTAAACATAGTACCATGGTATAGGCCAAGCTTAGCAAGATATATATTGATAATAATCATTTAAATGCCCAACTGGTTTTGCACCTCTAGGATAGTCTTAGCAGAGTCCCTAAGCTGTTGTTGCTCCTCATCGGTAAGATGTACATTTGTTACACCCAAGACTCCACTCCGGCCAAGCTGCGCCGGCAGGCTTAAGAACACTTCGCCGCCGTCAATGCCGTAGAAGCCTTTGGCGAGAACCGAGATGGGGTGGATTCTTCTCTGGTCCCTGAGTATGGTCCTAGCCAGGTTAGCCACAGAGTAGCCAATGGCCCAAGATGTGTAACCTTTGAGACTAATTACTTCATAAGCACTTTGCACGACTTCTTTGTGAATTTTTGCTAGTGTTTCCTTTTCGTAGGCAATTTCTTGTCTTTCCAAGAAGCTAAGAACTGGTACTCCTCCAACACTTATGCTTGACCACAATGCCACAGAGCTGTCTCCATGTTCTCCAACTATATAAGCCTGGTTCAATCATATCACAATTTAGTCAAAATTCACAATATACTTCGCCATATTATACACTTACTCACACACTCATTAACAACTGTCGTGCAGAGTTTTTTATTAGTCTGTAAGATTTAAAATTCAAATTTTTTCATTTTTTTAGAAAAGATTGTCAATAATTAAGGAAGTTGACCGTCTGTTCAGTCATGTACACTAATTAGCTAGTAACCACATTTAAGTAACACATACTAATAAATGATAGGAAACCACTATTTTCATATGTATTTTTTATATTTTCATTTGTGAATCTCATATTTGATGCATCAATTATTTGTACGATATGCATGAAAAATTGTACAAATATGAAATTACTTGTGAATATCAAAATTTCACGTGGAACTATCAATTTCCCATATGATATACGGAGTATTAATTAGAACCTCACTTGCACGTCTTGAGCATTCACATCAAGATGATCCGCAATGAGGAAACGGAACCTAGAAGAGTCCAAATTAGTACCCGACCCGATGACCCTATTGGAAGGAAACCCGGAAAGTTTCCATGCAATATAAGTTAGCACGTCCACCGGATTCGACACGATCACCAAGATGGCCTCGGGTGACTCCTTAGCCAACGGCGGTATGATTCTCGAAAACATAGCCACATTCCTCTGTAGCAAGTTCAGCCTAGACTCGCCGGGTTTCTGCCTAGCTCCGGCGGTGACAATGCAAAGATCCGACCCGGCAGTAACAGAATAGTCGACGGAGGCCTGAATCTTGGTCCGAGGAAGGAATGCGGCGGCGTGCTGGAGGTCGAGCATCTCGCCTTGGAGCTTCTCGGGTATGGCGTCGACAAGGGCAAGCTCGTCGGCGAGGTCTTGGGTGAGGATGGTCTGGGCAATGGCCATTCCGACGTTGCCGACGCCGACAACGGAGACTTTGGTGTGGCGTTTGGTGGATGATGGTGGGGATGTGTTTTTTATGGGTTTAAAGAATGCCGGAGTTAAGTCTAGGCCTCCCGGACCTAAATTTGAGGATGATCCTGAACTTTTCATTTGATTCTTTGTGTGTGTGTGTGTGTGTTTGTTTTTGTTTTTGGTGTGTTTGTAGTTTTTTTAGGTTGGATATTGTAGTTATATAGGTAGAGAATTGAATTGAGTGAGAAAGGAAAGTTCCTAGAAGAGGAATTAGTTTGTTGTTCAAGAAAATGAAAAGGAAAATAAAAGGTTGTATATTCAACGGTTATATATTAATTGTAGAACGTTTACAATTTGTATGAACAAAAAGCATCTCTTTTATACAATTTCTAGAACTTTTGGTCACTTTGGGTCAAAGAGTTTAGTTGAAGTATAATAGAAATATATCTTAAGAAAGTTTTACCTTTGAGTACCGCTTTGAAAATTTTCTTTTGCCATAAAAATTCGAACATTTCGTAGAAGTACTACTTTCGATTTACATATTATTCTTTACACGTTAAAACCGGTATACATATATTCATCTACGACTCATGAGATACTCTTTCCCTTTCAAAACTAGAGGTATATATTCTGTTTTAGCTGTTCTAAAATCATAAATATTTTTTTATTTTTATATTATAAAAAGTCTTGAAATTTCTTAAATGTTACTTTCTCCGTTCTTTTATATAAGTATTTTAAGAAAAAAAAATTGCCCCGTTGAATAAATTACTCACACATTTCAATAGTAATATTAATGTATTTATTCCTAAATTATCTTAAATATCAATTTATTTGTATTCTTGGATTGTCTATATTGTATCTCTTTCTCTCTCTTATTTACTACATAATTTTAAAATTTCATAGAAGGTTATTTTAAGTATGTTATATAAATGTTACATATTAATTTATAATTTTTAATATATGTGAAAATCTCTAAAATGTTTATACAAGAGAACAAATAGAGTATTTTATTGATAATTATTACGATTATTATTTTAAATAATATAATAACAAAGATATATTTAAAACATAAATTTTATTTTTAAAAATATATATTTAATTTTGGAACCGACACCAAGCTTCTTCTTCTGGATAATGGGAATGGTAGTTACTTGCTTCTGAATCAATAGAGTTGGGAAAAGTCATATGTCGTAGGAGCCGACTTCATACAAATTCTTAATTTGGAATTTTTGGTTCCAAGGCGGCTTCCTTTTCGAATTTCCTTAGTTTGACAAATCTTGACTTTTTGATACTTTCCACCCCACCTCCCGCGGCCCTACCAAGTAAAACTATTGGAAAAAAAAATGGAAAACTTGTCTTGGGGTTCAATAAAATTGACTGGTAATTAAAACATGTTTTAATTGGGAGGCTTCGGTAATGTTACCACTTAGAAATTTGTTCTTCGATAAATTTTGACTTTAAAAATTATATATATATTTATTTAAAATTAAAAAAAATAAGTTATAATTATATTTATTTGTGATATAACTAATTAAACTATGTTATTTTGATTAAAAATTTTAAAAATATGAGAAACGATAATTAAAACGACGTCGTTTTAATTAATTTAGCTCATACAAATAAGTATGAGTTATAGTTCAATTATCTTATTTCTTATTTATAATTATATAAATATAAAAATTAAATCTTATTATGGATTGCATGAATCTTTGTATTATTATAATTATGTCATGTATATATTTACAACTTAAAATTTTTAAGTCAAATATATAAATATATTTTAACCAAAAAAATATCTATAAATATTATTAGTTAATCAAGAAGAGAAGAGTACACTATGTTGTTTCCTCTTGTTAAGTTCAGTAATCGATCAGATATACTAGTTATTTTTTAAAATATAGTATGTGTTTGTTTTAAACATGATAATCCTCTAACTCGAGAATGATACATTATACTAAACCTACATATTAAAACCGATTCAATTAATGGGGTGCCATATTTTTCTAATAGAAGTTTACAACTAGATATTTTTCAAATTAAAAGAAAATACATATATTCATTTAAAAAATTTATAAATTAATAATTATATATTGCAAACAATTTTTTTTATTTAAATAAAATTACTTTAAGGAGATAATACACAATAATCTTAACAAAAAGAAAAAAGAGAAACCATTTACAAATTCCACTAAAAAAACACAAATATCATTAATGCTCATCTAAAGTGGTATCCGATTCACTTTTAAATTCTCAAAATATATTGATCGTCAAGAGGAATCTCGGCAACTTAAAAAACTAGTACTAAATAATAGTTACTAGCCTCATTTATTTTATAATCGACAAATGTTCATTTCTTATTTTTATTTAAACTCAAAAACTAAAAAGATACATAACAACCCCATAGTGGACGAGGATGAGGGACTAAATAGAGCAAATCAGTCCATTCAAATTATTTTGTCCCAAAAAGAAGGGCAAATCTTGGATTGGTACACTAGAAAGTTCAAAATTTTTTAAAATTCTTGTGTTTTAAAATAATTCTGTATAAGTATATTTTTTTTCCGTAAGTTACTATTTATAAGTTATTATTTTCAAGTTACTTTTAATGTAGTTTATAAATTACTGTTATTTATAAATTATTATATCTACAAAAATACATTTGTACGGAATATAATTTTAGAGAATTTTAAATTTTAGAATAAATCGGCCAGTAATTATTTCAGAAAAAAACACACGCACACACAAAACCGGTCATCAACGATCCAGATCAGGCAGCGTGCTTGGCTAAACCAGGGACGCACACAACCTATTATTGCTCATCCACCATGATCAAAGCAGTAAAGCGTATGCTAAATTACGAACCGTTGGCTTGTTCGATACAGAGCCGCCGGCTCAGCAGAGAAATGGAGCACTCACTATCGGAGCTAGAGAGGATCCAAACCCGAATCCTCCGACGAATAACAGACCTCGAAAATCGTGCCCACCTCCCCCGATACTTCTCCGACCATCTTTCTCTCTCCTCTCCGCCCGACGTCGCTGCGGCCGCCGCCACCAACGCCATCGAAGCTCGCCTCTCCGGCATTCTGCGCGACAATGGCGTAAAAGACTTTAAATTCAAGAGAGTCCCCTTCGATTACTACGATTGGCCATTGGAATCCAGACGAGATGTCCTCGGCGCCGCCTCCATTGATCATCTCTGCAAGAGCATTGTTCTGGTACTGATTACTGATTTTTGTAAAGCTAAATCAGTTTTGTTTATTCACTTGACTGTTGAAATAAGTAGCATTGTTTCTGTGCAAGTGCTTATATTGTGTTGTGCAAATATGATACCAAACTTTTAATATGAATTTGGATAGAAATTGGGATTAACAGGACCATAATCATGGAAATTTGAAGTATTTTGAATCAAAAGCTACATAATTATTTATTTTACATCTACCCACAAAGAAAGTTTATACCTTTTGACTTTAAATTTGTAAAATTGAAATCCAAGGTTTTGTAATACAGTCTTTTGCTTTCAATGAAACGGTGGAATGCTGAATTTGGTTTTTGGCCAATTAAACGATATGGTTTCTTATAAATCAAAATCAACCACAGAAGGTTCTCAGGGCCACATGATTTTTGACTTATAATCCAAAAAAACAAAAGCAAGTTTTACTTACTTTTTAAAAAGTCCCTTTTTAAGTTAAATTGGATTATAATCCAAAAGTCGAAAGTCATCGGCCAACAGCCCCTCAGTGGTTGGACCTATTAGAATTTGGCACTTGCATTGTAGTTTGCAGGGAAAAAAATAAGAAGGGGTTGTTGGGTTGAGCTGAAATGCCACCTTCTATAGAAATACGTACCCTTTTAAGAGAATGATTTCAAATGCAAAGTCCCCTGGCTGTTATCGGTTACTAAATAGGACGATCAAGCTGGGTTTCTACAGAAGTTCATGAAGGAATAACATGAAGTTTACAACCTACAAATGAATTATATTTATCAGGAACTCGTGTGAAATTATCCTATTGTCGATGCAGGTAAATACTCAAGCTCCATCAGATGTCACTGATTGTAGCAATCGTAACATGTCGAAGTATTATATTGTTGTCGTTCAGGTATGAACATACGATTCACTTTCCTTTCATTTTTGTGTCACCAATCTTTACTTTCCAATAAATTTATTTCAGAGGCTAAAAACATTTTTTGTTGTTAATTTTTTATTGCAGTATACTGCTCGATTTAATGCTGAGACAGTGAAGAACTTTCTATATTTTCTCAACGATGGAAAGATACCAAAAAAGAAATTCAATTGTAAGTCTGAATCTATTAGGAGATACATGAATACTTCCAACAACGCATTGAGTAGCTTTGCAGCAGAAGCTTTGACCTTTTGTACTCCCCATTATTAATATCAAAAGCTTCTATAAAATTCAAAGCTTTTGAATTTATATTTTGGACCATAGGTACTTACTCTGACAGCAAAAGGTTTGGAACAAGATTATAATTGCATATGTAGGTTTTTCCCTCTTTAAACTGGTGACTATATACCTACTTTCCAAGGTTAATTATTATAGAATTCTACTATCTGTAAACATTAATTAATAATTTATCATGTCTTTGGCTTGTATTTTTAGTTTTGAGAGAGTTTAAAATTGTTTATGCAGTGAGGCTTGCTCCTGAAGAAACATCACAAACGTTGACCGGTTATGAACACAACGGGGTGACATGTGTAGGCATGAATACAGACATTCCGGTAAATCTTCTTTCTGTTGCTAATGATGTAGGTTTTTAACTTCCCATCATCCCGTGAAATGATTTCTTGATTCTTTACTAAGCACATACATTATGGATGATTAACTTGGGTAGTTTGTCAATACTGATGGAGAAAGCTGATATTATATGGAAATATTGGATGATCATATTATCTTTTGATCATCCCTTTTGATATTGGAGCTTATAGAAGGTCTTCTAGCAACTCTCATGAATGTGATGCGTACGTCCCACATTTCACAGACAACCTAATTCAAATACTACTCTCTTGTTCAACAAAGCCTGAACAAATAGGGCCCTTGAGGTTTGATTTCCTTGATAAGATTCCTAGCCTCTCTTGCACTAGAGCTATATCTAGTCACGTGAGACATCAGGCATACGAACAAAGGTCATTGTCCCCTATCTGTGTGAGAGACAATGTGTGGACACAAAATTTGAGATATGATGAAAAAAGATGCTCACATTCATATGCATTATCTGTCATTGAATCTTTCGTGACATTTATGCCACCTGTAGGATTGAAGACTTTTTGTACCTCATTGAC
The DNA here is from genome assembly GCA_014636745.2 of Centella asiatica. NCBI lineage: Eukaryota > Viridiplantae > Streptophyta > Magnoliopsida > Apiales > Apiaceae > Centella > Centella asiatica. Next base: position 60,439,370 of record CM025780.1, read on the forward strand.
ATTGATGTCTTTACCTCTGGTTGCCTTGTCAGTTTGATTGAGTTTATTATTTGAGAGTTATATTGTGCTCTGGCGCACAATAATTTGATTTACATGGTGCTCCGGCTCATTGTGCATGTTAAATTACAGAAAGACTCATCTATTTGATGCAGCAGTCAGTGTAGGTAATATCTGAGCTTCACCTGCAAGTTGCAGAAGTTTTAAAGAACTTCAATGCATAGAGTTTAAATATATCGTCACAACAGTGGGAAAAAAATCAGCTAATGTATTTGGTAAACATATGAATGGGTAATTGTTTGTATGGTTTCATGGTGCAGATAACAAAGAGAAGTTTCAGTAAAGAATTTTGGCTGTTCCAAGAACTCTATCAGGATATGGTGTTTTAATGAGGAGCTGTATTTTAAGATTCGTAACTCACCTACCTCTAATATTAAAACGTATAGAAGTACTATGAATAGTTATCATCACGCAGAATACTAAGAATAATTAAATAGTTTAGGCAGAAAATGTATTATGTAACATATGTTGAAGAATACTTCGGTTTTTGGTCTAATGTCCTAATATAATGTCTTCACCAGTCAGAAGCCTTATAGCATGGATCCAGTACTTGCACATTCTGTTCTTGACATGTTTTATTCAAGATAGTGGTATGAAAATCTAACAGATACCTTGTACATTATCAACAGGTGATTTTGGACGAAGCCATTGTAAAGCTTGATCCCAATTTCTTTTGGCTGGGAGGTGGAGAGACAGATCTGAAACTGGGGATCAAAACATCTGAATTCATCAGTTATCTAAAACCTTTTATTGTGAACTGTAGCAGTTCTTGATTTGCCCACAGCACCATCATGCTAGTCATTAATCATAGAAAACAGGATCTGGCAAGAGTGTAGCAGACTCTGCTTCCATGGTTGTTACTTATTAGTACACCTCAAAATTCCATCAACCATTAATACACTTCTGCTCTTGTGTCGTTCCAGGTTTGGAATGTTCGATGTTAATTCATTATGGGAGCATGATTTTCCTGTACCATTTCTATTTCTTTTTAAGAATGATGATTATATGGCATCCGATAACTTGGCCTGAAAATTTTGTTTTTTGTTTTCCATTGGATTTTTTTTTGGGTGAGAAATTCATACTGGGTACTGGGAAAACATGGCAGTTGAGATAGCAACTGAAAATGCATGAACTTTCATACAACCGTTTCATTAAATATAAACCTACCAACATCATTACACTATGGCCATGCGGAAGACAAGAAATCCATTTCTTGTTGGTTCTTTACTCACCATATATTAAATGCAAAGAGTACAAATGATTTATGGGACCATCTTCTTGGTATTCCTCATAAACTCATCTTTGTCAATATACTAACGCAACATTGGCTACTCACTTGATTTTATCAGATTATTTCCAAAAATTCTCAAAGAATCAAAGGCACCATATACAATTAAAACTTACTATTCCATATACGTTTTGATTTAAAAAGTCGAAACTACAGCATATTAAATTTTAAGTTGATGTCACAACTATTATAATCTTAAAGTGATGTCACAACTATTATAATCTTAAAGTTTATAACAAAATTCTTGACGACAATAAAACTTGCATCCAAATTATGGCTAATACTGGAACGGATGGAGAAGTAATCACTACTTTGCTAATAACTTCTTCAATATTGAAGGTGTTGCATATTCGTATATAATAGTACAACATTTTCTTGCAGTAAAACATCAGCTTGACATATTACTACAGAAATGCAAAAGAAATAATACAGTAATTAGAAATTTATATAACTGAGATCTAGAGTTTGTTGTTGTGTATAAAAGTATGGGTGGTTTTGTATGGATAATCCATAACTACTACTCCAGTTTAGATACTACTGATGGAGATACTAAAGTCTCCTGTTGTGAATGGGTGGTTTGCGATGGGGTTGAGCATAATCCATAACTACTACATCTTCTACGACATTGTTCTCTTTGGAGTTCACAGCTTCCTTTGCTTCCTCTGGCACGGTTCCCATTGTTGACCTTGCTTTCCTCCCTCCCTACAAAAGAAAATAAGAACAATTTTTAATTGAATATTGTACTTTCGTCCGGGGATAAACATACAGACAGATCAATTCGATATTTAACGACTTTCTTTCAACAAAATACAAATAATTTCTCATTTTTTTTCCTTTTTGGCTCGCTAATAAATCATGTAAATATGCTTCTAATGAAAGCATACACTTCATTCATTTTATTTCATATATTAGTTTTATTTTATTATTATTTTTTGGTGCTTTGGCTATGTTACATATATACTTACATCTACGGAATGAATATATATATCAACGATGGCCCCATACCATCTAGAGATAACAAAGTCTTATTAATTACCTTTGATTTGGTTGCCTCTTCAGAATCTTTTGTTGCAACCTCTCTTTGTGCATACCTTAAAACTGTGCCAAATAAGTACATGCAAAAGTTAAATTTAGTAATAATTGAAATAATAGCAGAGAAGCTGTCACGTTTATTTCGGCTTAAATTTTAGAGATCTTAGATTCTGACAAAATAATTTATATTACAAAAATCTAGAACATCTACAATTTAAGCCGAAACAAAGCAGGGTCCATATTAGTTTGAGATTTCACTACCAGGACATAAAGAAAAACAAATAACAAAAGAGGGGGTAGGGGGGTGGGGTAAGGTTGTAGTTATATCTTAGAAGGGAAGAGAATGGAGGGATACTGAAGCTTAAACAGTGTATAAATGGAAACTTTGTGAAATAAAACCTTTAAAAGATGTAAAGCAGGAAAGAAAGTAAAAGGTGTATATATATATATAGTACGTGCAGATGTAAATTCATGTGCTTTGCATAAAATATGTAGTTATAAGTTGATTAAAGTATATTCTTGTTTAAACACAGATAAGAACTATATATGAATTCAAAATTGGAACCTTTGTTATCATTTTCGTTTAGGAATCTCCTTGAATCCTTTTCCATCAGAGTATTAGCAAAACCCGAAGCCCCCAAGGTATCACGAAGTTTTGTTTCATGTATTCCCTGCACCAGATCCTGAAAACCAAATAATTAGGTTTAAATTCGGGAAAGTGTTGATCCATATAAATTATTTCACATAAACAAGTACAGTTGTATATAAATTACCTTGTCCATTAGTTGAAATTTTGTGTCAGTTTTTTTGTCAGTAGCACGTAGATGGCGAGCGTTGCATGCATGCAGCGAAAGTAGGAGGAACACATAAACAAGACGAGACATTTTTAATTGTTTGGAGGTGGAGGCTTAAGAACAGTTAACTGTAAAAGGTTTGCGTATGAGTCTGATGATGATGATGAAGCTTGGTTGGAAGTAGCATATTTGTACTCAAGTGGGGAAAGGAAGGGCATTAAATGTAGGCTGTTAAGAGAACATGCAGGTGTTTGTGTTATAAACCTTGAAAACGAAATTGAAGATTTGTGGTGCCTTTTATGTCCCCTGTTTTATCACTTTTTATATTATCTGGGGCCCTTTGAAGAGATGTGAATTATGGAGGTACGTAGATGCATGGAATGAATTAGGGGCGAGTATGATGCAGTGCGGATATATCCATTTATTGTATTCGTATCCACAAATTGTTGATATTAAATTTAAAAACTATAACAATGCAATTTTGTGCGGATGCGGTGCGATTGAGGTGGGGATACGGTTACAAAACCACATTTAAAAAGATTAAAAAATATATAGTTATCAAAGTCCTATTCAATTCGTTATTAAAAAAATTAAAATTACTAATAAAAAAGTTATAATCATAATCTTTTTATTAATTTTACATCACAAACAAATACTCTACGAATATAATTATTTTTATAGACGTCTTATCATTTAAAATTAAAAAATCATAACTAAAAATTAAGTATTCATAATCTAAATGGATATTAAGTCTCATCAATAACCTCTCCTAGATTTCGTTTAACACAAAATATCAAAATAAGAGTGCATCTTTAATATTTTATGTAATTAGTAAAAACTAATAAATCATCTTTAATATTTTATGTAATTAGTAAAAACTAATAAATATAATGAATAGAAAACTTGTATTACAAATAATACAAGCTCAAATCTCAAGTTTCCCCTTCAAAAATGTAACTGAGCTAATTAGTATAGTATTATTTTTCTAAATATATATAAGTTTGTATTAAATATAATTATATAATAAATATTTGTGAAAATATCTAAAAGATTTATACACACACACACATATATATATATATATGAATATGTTGTACGGTTTGGTGCAGTGCCAATACTAAGTATTTCCGTAACAATATTCACAATAGTGTAGATATTAAAAATAAAAATTGCACCGTATTCGCGTGTAAATTTTACGGATGAGGTACGAATGCTATGACATTTACGAATTCTTGCTCGGCCTAGAATGAATGTAACTAGAGAGAGAACAAAATGAACAGTAAGAAGTTGACGGCCTCCCCATATGTCCCTGCACTTGTACTCCATTCCTTGTCTTGTGATATATATATGGCTCCGGACTTGTTACTCAATCAGTATATTAAGTTTGTTGTATTAGGATTTATAATATTGTACCATGATTTATATTTCTTCAAACTTTAATATAGTAATGGTTTTACCTTGTTTAGAAATTTATGTGTGTAGTTTAGTTAACGTCGATTAAATTTTGTTTCAACTGCCTAGATATTGTTAGGATTTTTTTTAAGTGACGTCAAAAAATTTGAATGCAACACCTTTTGCAAAAAAATTCACCTTATTCTGCATCTCTCTTTCCCTTTTTTTTTGATAGAGAGACATGGTATTTCCTCTGAGATGAATTGGTTGACACAACTTTGTATGGAATAGATGGAACTATAATACTCTATTGGTTCCAAACTAATACTCTATCTGTTTTAAAGTTAAAAATATTTTTTAAAATAATAATTTTTAAAGATAATTTATATGATCTAAATATAATTATGTTATCATGTTCATGTTATTTTGGAGTAATAGTAGTGGCAAATACTATTAAGTAATAGAGTTAGTAAATCTAGTTAGAATAATGAAATTATATAATGTCATTTAAGGAACTATATAATTTTTATAGTCTAAAATTATAAAATATAATTATAATTTTAAAATAATAAAAAATATAATATGTATTCCTAATTTTAAAACGGAGATAGCAGATTTTACCGCGTTAGGAATTAAAGCATCCTAGTCGACCACTAGACCATAATAAGGTCGGCGAGCCAACCTTCTTAGACCAGGAATTCATTATAGATTTCGGATGTTAATCTAGTGGTTGTTGATTTCCTCTCCTTTTTTTTCTTTTTTTTTTTTTTTTTTTTTGTAATGGTTTTCTTGTAGTAACAAAAAGGAGAAATATCTTCTGGGTTCTTGTTAAACAGCTGAATTTGCCATTTATCTGTGAGTGTGTACTTCCTTTCTTTCGATACCTAATGAGTTAATTCGATGACATAACATCCCATTCAATTCCTCAAAAAGAAAGTTTTGGATTAACTAGTTCGTTTTCCCATTAATTTAACAGATAAGTTCATGCTGAATTAGTAAAAGACTTAAATTTTCAATCAGTGCTAAGCATTCTTATCATATACTCTTTAAGTGTTTTACAAATAGTAACATAAAAAGATGTTTAACATTAAATAGTAAATTCACGAAAAAACAGTAACAAGAAAACAGTAACATTAGATACAAATAGAATGAATAGTTGGTAACTAGCAATGTTGCGGAATTTTAAACGTTGAAGTGCATCGCCCTAGGATTTATCCTTAATTTAAATACATGCCGCTTCAGATAAATAATAATAATTTTTAATGAGTAATTCCATAATCTCATCTTATTTCGGATCATAATTAATTAGTTATTTATCATTATATTTTTATGGACATGAATCAATCGTATAAGAGTGATTATCACAATAATTCAAATTGGCCGGGAAGATAATTGAAATATGGTACTCGGTACATGTCATGCTACACATGCCAAAACATTCAAGTAATATCTACATTAACATTTGATGAGGGTATGGTTGTGCAACTTGAGACAGCCAGGACCTACAGGGAGTGGCAAGTAGGGACTCATGCATGGAGGGGGGACAAAGTTGTATGGTCAAACCGCCATGTGCACCACCGGAGGGCAGGACATGGAGGCCGAGAACCGCTGCGCGCCACGTGGCGCGTAGTCATGTGATAGTGCCACTGCCATGCGAATTAAAAAAAAAAAAAAAGTAAAAAAACTGAAATCTCGTTTTGTTCATTTGAGCAAAGTAGATCGCTGTCATATGGTCCTGGGCAGGACTGTTTGCAATTGTCTGTTTCAACGTTTTGGAAGTCATATCGAGTTACAGCATGGCGAGACAATTTGGTTATCTTTCTAATTTGGAGATTAAGATTGCAAATTATTGGGTTAATGTCAGATTTTTTGTCGTAATCTCGTTCATGACTTCACTTATGCTGAACAAGCCATTAAAGATAAGGTTAAATGACTCATGTTATTATATGGAGATTTGAATCAAACACGAGGACATTTCAAAGTGCAATTTATTTTCAGTTGAAATTCATGTTATTATATGGTGTTTTAGGAGGTTTAGTTGCTGCATGAGTATGTCAAGGGCAGAAATTTAAAGAAAAAAAATTATGGAAGTCGGTTGTTTATATTTTGACACGTCATATGAAAGAATACCATCTACAAATTATAGAAAATTACTGACCGATACTTATTTTTGAAAATAATTCTCGTCCAGTTAAATATAATTATAACTCTTCTCGTGCAATTTATGTTATTATGTTACCACTGATGCACTTATGTTATCATCCACAGTGTAATTTTGTTCAAGATAATAATTGTACATGACAACATAAAATATAAACTGGTTGGAATTATTTTCGCATTAGAGCACCAGCCAGAATTTCCCCATCAAATTATTTTGAGGTTTAGGTTCTCCAAAGAACTTCAATTCAGGGTTACTAGAATCAAAAGATCCAAGCATGCTGAACTCCAAAGAGAAGGTTTCGTAACAGGAAAAAGAACACAAACCACGTCTTTTTTCTTGTTCTTAACTTCTTTCTATTTCTTAAGAAAACAATGCTCTCTTCTTCTGTTTAGCATCATAATGACACTGAGAAATTATCTATCCCACAAACTCAAACATCAGTGCTTGAGATAGACCAGAAGATCAACTAAGTTGTTAGGCCAACAGTACACACACAACTATGTGATTGGTTTCTCGTTAGCTGCAGGGGATAATCCTCAAAGTAAAACACATATGCCATGGTTGTGTCAATAAACAGGGAGGATGAAGTATACGAAACAGAATATACAGTTGCTTACAATCTGATGAAGGCCCCCTTATACAAGAGGGAAAATTCATCTCCAATCGTAAATAGTTGGGGCAATTTTTTCAAGAAAATGAATTACCCTGCATATATGAGGTTCCAACTTATACTTAACATGTACTTAGGGACTTTAGGGTACACTCACATACATGTCCATGTATCTATGCATATTTATACACAGCATTTTTATTTTTATTTCTAACTTTTTATTTTGTTGTTGCTAGATGGTGTTTGCACATGCATGTATAAATCCTTTTTCCCCAACTGCTAAGTTATTTTGGTAATTTGGAAGTTAAACAGCCTTCTTCTTTCAAACACTTGTTCCAGAAAATTAGTCTATGTCCATCTATAGTTGATGAGATTCAGTGGTGATACCCCCCTTCTAAAGACAGGGCCTTCACAATACACATAAGGAGTAATACTATATAATTCATTAAGTTCAAGATTGCATATCTAGTTTTTTATGGTGGCATTCTTCTCATTAAGACTTTCCTGAAAATCAACTTCATCCTCAAGGGTACAATCAACCCACACCTTTTCACATTAAACAAGATTTAGACAACCAAGCTTGAGACCTAATTGCTACGGTTTTTCACCAATCTATTTTCAAAATAATTCATAAGTTCTGGTTTCGAACAATTTCAATTGCAGAGTTCTTAATACCCCTCATTTTCATTTAATCTGTTTAGCAAGGCACAACTTGATCTTTCACCCTACTGACCTAAATTTAACTAGTCAGCCAAACAATGCAGCACAGCTTTATTCAAAATGAAATCCCTTTTAATTTACACACCTAAAACAATGACTCCCATCATTATTCACAAATTGCAGAGTTCTTAATACCCCTCATTTTCATTTAATCTGTTTAGCAAGGCACAACTTGATCTTTCACCCTACTGACCTAAATTTAACTAGTCAGCCAAACAATGCAACACAGCTTTATTCAAAATGAAATCCCTTTTAATTTACACACCTAAAACAATGACTCCCATCATTATTCACAAATTAGAGGATTGGACATAAAACCTGTACCTTGTACCTTACAGAAGATACCTAAGAGGAGTAATTACACAAACAGAATTTATACCTAAGAGGAGTGATCGCAAACAGAATTTAGTACCAGAAACAATATCCCGTTGATTTCACATCATAACTGAGCTACTAAACTTACATTTCTATGTTTCCACATGAGGTTCTATTCATATCCAATCAGTATGTCACATGAATGAAAAGAATAACTATCACAATTGCTATCATAGTATAAAATTCATGTAATGCTCCATTCTGCATTTTTTGACATTAATTTTCTTTCACTACAAAAGTTTTAACGTTTTTCTCATAGCAAGTAGTGCCATTACAAAGAAGCACGTAGCTGAATAACATGTAACTTCCAACATTGCAACAATTTCAACTGATTTCCAAAAGAAGAAACAGTACCCAAAACCCCTAATCAAACCCCTCAGTTGATAAGAGCGAAAATATAAGAAATCGGATATAATTTTTGACATAAACCTGAAATTGGTGAAAACACATTTGTATTAGGAGTCATTGTCGTCGTCGCGTTTCTTGGATTTGCGATAATTTTCTTCGTAGTGCTTAGCGATCATGATGCCGGTCTTATACAGTTTGTGTATGTTGGGAACGTCATAGTTCTGGGCGACGTAGATTCCGACCACCGTCCCGCTCATAAACTGGAAGAAGCTTTTGAGTATGCCCATTGGGATTCGTACAGATGCAGTATATGTTTTGGGGTGCCTGATTTGAGAAGATTTGGTTTTATGGAGCTCTTTCCCCTTCCCCAAGCACCTGTCAATGGAGGGGAAGAAAAGAAAGGCTTGAAGATGACTCCAAGTTTTGATAGATAATGGGGCTTTTCACTTGGGCTGGACTCTATGCTTAATCTGGGTCATGTGTTTGTAACTACAGGCATAGCCTAATCGTGTGGGTTCACTTTTAATATTGAGGCTACCTCCTTTTTCGCTTTTTTTTTTGTGTGCGCGTGCGCGCCTTCCCTTCTAAAGTAGGAGTCCATTGTCCAAGAATTTACATATGCATTATCAGTATTATTTAATCTAAGAATTCTTATATTCATTATTAATTTATTTATTTTTTTGCTACAAAAAAATCATCGTCTAAAATTCATACACTCATGCATACACCCGTGTTCCTAATCAACAATATTTGAACCTCTAACTTCACACCATCATGCATACACTCATAATTATATTTAAAAATACTAGAACTCCCAACTTCTTAATTTTTCGGAAGAAATAACATCTTTTTAAACTTTTTTACGGTGCATAATGTTTGAAATCTTAAATTCTTTTGAACAGTTTTACTGTGTATTAAAGATACATGGTTAACTAAGTATGACAACGGTATGTGTATGAGACGGATAGTCGTTCCCAAACTCTACTTGCAAAAATACATAATCCTTCAAACTTGTTTCGCCCAATTAATGTCTATACCAAACTCACCTTGCCCCCACCGCACTATCCCGAATAATATTTTTAAATTTAGTATATTTCTTTTTTTCCTTTGTTTTCTTATATTTTTCTTATATAAAATCTTTTAAAATCATTATAAATTATGTTTTATATATAAACGGGACAGAGTCGAAATTAGATTAGGTGAGAGATTGAATCTCAAATTCTACTTTAACTCTATAAGATTTAAATTATCAAGTCCTATTAAGGTCGAAGTTATGAGAGGTATTCACGGGTTCCAATGAAATTGACATCCCTAGTTATAACTTAGAGATGCAAGATTGTAAATTATATTAGATTAATTAATATAAATGATTTTTGTCATAAATCTCCATATACGAGAATAATAAATAACGGAGTTGTAGCGATGAAAATTACTAGCGCTACACATCGTCAATCAACTATAAACTTGACATAATTATCATGTTTTTTCTGTGCTAATTGTTACAGTATTATTTCATTGTCATTGTTTTTCTTTAATTTATTTTGTTTTTGTCTTTAAACAATCCCATCAGATTTTCTAATTATCTACTATTTTTCCTTATTTAAAAAAAAATCTTCAGCTTGTTATAACTAACAATACCCACTTCATGATAGAAGACTTGGAAGTTAAAAATCATATCATTGCTGCTATGAACAACTAAGGCAAAGGGCCCTTCTGTATGTGGACTTCGAGACCAAATGATTTCAGTGCATAATTAGTTGTTTTCATAACTAACCATATTTCAAACAGATGTACTCATAATTGTTTTCTGAAAAAAAACATAAAATAGTCTCAGGACTGCCAACTTTACATTATTATTAAGAACTCATGCTTGCATCCATTTGATCATTCAAGTTTACCATCTAATAATTCCAAAAAAAAAAAATGGAAAAAGGAAAGATAATTATAGAATGTAATATTCTCTCTTTAAAATATTTAACACATGATAAAATTTACTTAAACATACGTGTGGAAAAGTTAAATGTTCCTTACTATGAAACGAACGGTGTAATATAAATTTTTTAAGACCATATTATATAAACTAATCACTAAACTAAATTTTGTCAATGGGATGTTTACATTGTACCGGCCCATTATTAAAGAAGTTTTAGCTAACGCGTTTGCTTAGTTTACCGGTATCTCTTTTCTTGTCATTATTTTTATATTCCTCAGTTTTTATTTAATTGCTTTTTTAGAGTTTGATTTTTTTTTAATCTTATTTTTCTTACATTTCAATACAAAGAAAAAGTTATTTTTACTCTATTACCTTTTACATATTTTAAGGAAATATAAGTATATTTTTTCTATATATATTAAATAAGGACAATTATAATATAATATAAATTATTATGAAAACAACTAATTTTGATATGTGTGATTTAAGTTAAAAAAAAGTAATAATAAAAAACGGAAGGAGTAATATTTTCCAATGTCACCTCGATTGACCTCATTTGATCATTTAATGAGCGCGTAGATTAATTATTTGAAACTAAATTCTTTAACCCACAAAAATGAAATTATTTAAAAATCTCTTACAATTATCAGTTGACTCGTATTTATTTTTGTCCATCAACTAGTTGACTTGTACGTTGCGAACCACTTGTCTAACGTCAATTATCAATTGATATTCTTTGAAGCTTATATCCGTCCATCCCGAATATTTATCATTTTAGTTAAATTTAATATAGGTTAAATATTTTATATAATTTTATATACATAAAAAGCTAACCAACACTTAACAACGTAAATTATTACTTAATTAATAAAGAGAAAACATAATTTTGACCACCAAAAAAGAAAAGAGAAAACAGAGAGAGAACGCATAATAATGAAGTGGATATAAATTATGGAAACAACTTGCTCTCTTTGCTTTTTCTTTCGTGTTTTTTTTTTCATTTTACTAGTACTTCGATTTTATTTTTTGGTCAGTAAGTCTTTGATTTTTACCGATAATGGGAAGGTTTTTAGTGGCAAATAATTTTTTTTTTGGTTAGATAGTGACAAATAATTATATTTCAAAATTAATAATAAAGTTAAAAAATGTTACTTTTTTCCTTTTTTCGAAATTTAACTTTTTAACCGTTTAAACGGACACTTTCATTATTTAAGGGATATACACACGGATTAATCATATAAAATATATCACGGAATATGCAATAAGCTAGGAAAATACCACTTCTTTTTTGTTATAGAATTAGCCATTAGTATAGATATAGAAATTTAAATAATAAAAATATATACACAAGAAACAAACAACCCCAAGTCCAAACGATCTAGTTGGTTTGCAACTTTCTACCCTCCACTGTTACATTTAATAAAATTTACCTCTACTATGGCTAGAAAGATCCAGAAACCAATGGATCAAAAGGCTTGCACGACATTCGAAATGACAAAGAAGCCCCCACCGAGTCAGATGACAGTCTTTTTTCTTTCTTTCTTTTTTAGCCAATACTTTGTGTTTTTTTAGTTTTACTTTTCATTCGGTATCCGACTTATATCGACTAATTTAAATCATAATTTTGTTGGATTCTTTCAAAAATAATATTCTCAACAGTCTATTTTATATTTTTAAGATTCAAAACTGAATTCTCTAATTAAATAAACTCAAACTATTTTCATTTGAGCCAACACACATTAATCACCGCTTTATTACGTTAGTCACCGCTTTATTTTTAAATACAAAGCAGGAAGTACTCTATTTCTCCTTTTTATTTTAAATACTTTTTATGAAAATAAGGTAAGTAGTGACTAATTTCGTCATTGATCATCGATTTTTAGTTATTATATAATTCATTCTCTTTTCACCTCTCTATATTAACTTAAATTTTATGATTATTTATATAATAAATTATTTACATCTCACTATATCTATTTTTATTTTACGGATATTAATTTAACCTTTGATGGTAAATCATAAAAGTGAAAATAAATTCAAAAGGGTGGACCGGACCAAAGAGCAACCGCGATGCCGCCGCCACACACCCTTTATCTCTAGCTTTACAACACAAGCAGAGGGCGGTGCTTCACTCAGTGCAGCATGCCACGTACGCACAAAATGGCAGACCTGGTCTACTGACAGGTCTAATTTGCACCGGAGTAAACCTGTTGCAAGTATATTAAAAAAAATAAAATTCCTTCATTTGCTTAGTTGGTTTATCGTATAAAATATAATTTATTTATTTTTTAAAGTGTTATTTGTTTTGGCTCACAATTTAAAAATAATAATATTTATATTAAAATTCATCATTTTTCATCCTTTATAAATAGAGACCAATATTGATATATTTTCTCATAACTTTAAAAAATATTATTTTTACACATTAAATCTTCTCACCACCTCAAATATCTTACTTCAACCTTCCTCTCAATATTTTTATTTTCATTTTTAACTTTAAAAATAGATGAAAATAACAAAATCCTTCTCATCCCAACTATTCACAAAATTTTGATTCATTCACACATCTTCTCTCTCAAGATATAAATTAATATCTACAATATTCATCTCAATATGTTACAAATAATCCATATTGCATTACAAAAATACTTGATTGATAATATATGACAAAATTATAATTATCTTCACAACAATACAAAACATGCAAAAAAACAAACCAAAATAAGGACAATGGGCCTAGTGTGAGTAAGAGAACCACCTCGATCTCATCAAAGGTAGAAGGGAGCTTGACTTATCCAAATCAAACGATAGTAGCTTAAAGCTAAATTTACAAAAAAGATTAAAATAAAGCTAAATTTATCAAAAAGATTAAAATAAAATTATGTTGTACCTATTTAATAATTGTTAATGCAGTATCTAAAAGTATTTATATTATTTTTAAATATTGTCATGTATAGGTCTTAATTAATTTTCATTAAACATTATGTTTAATTAAATATTAAATTTGATCCAAAATATTATGTTTTAAATATTGAATAATATAAAATATAGTAAAAAATTAAAAAATAGAGTGAGAAGAGAGAGACAAGTAAAGTTAATATAATGCTGAATTGTCACATAATCGGGTATAATTTATTGGCCATTACAAAAATAAGAAGTAATATTTAATTGAGTTATAATTATAAATATGTGAATAAAATAAAAAGCTAATTTGGCGCTTAAAGATTAAGTCTCCTACTCTTACAGATTGCGAGTGGGGAGTTGGAACACCCCATACTACTACCGTATGACCCTTTCCTTGACCAACCTCCACTTTTTCACACTACCATTTTCAAAATTTGTAAATATGCACCAATCCCTCAAAAACGGGTTTTTAAACCCAAATGTAACCATGTCTAAAATAGTAAAATTAGATTTCCTTATAATTAATATATTCCTTTATATATGTATTTTGTTATCAATTATGTTTTATTTATTTTTCGGGATAAATCTAGAGTTACTAAGAAAATAATTCCTTCAAGATGTATATATATATATATATATACTAAATACCTTTTCTGTTTCAAAATTTGAGATATATTTTATTTTACGCAAAACAAATTTGTGAAATTCTATAATTTGAAATAATATAATGTTTTACGTTTAATAATTTAAAAGTAAAATAACTTGAACTATATAAAAATTACTCTTAAATATCAATATTACTATTTTCATATGTTTATGAATTTATATTACAAATAAAATTATAAAAATTTAAATTTTATATTATATTAGACAAAAATATTCTATATATCTATAATTTAAATGTTTGGACATTTGTCCGGATAGTTGAAACTCATTCTTCGATCAAGAGTTTGATCAAGAGGAAGAGGTTGAAAGTTCAACTCCTCTCACTCCCATACGACAGAATAATTTTTAATGTCTCTCACTCCCATACGACGGTGTAATTTTTTTAAAAAAAGTAATTGATTGGTCTATATTTACTTATGGATGGTCTTCAATTTTACCCACCACACAAGTTCTTCTCTCTCGTTTGGCCAAGTTACCATCATCAAGTGAAATAAACACAAAAACAAATAAAGAAGCCAACAATCTTACCACTACTGGGGTGACAGGTCCATAATAAAAACTAGAAAGAAATCATTTTAAAATGAACCTGAAAAAAAAATATATTGGGAGTTGGGAAATACAAATAGTCCTAATATTTATTTAAATGTAGAGAGAGAAAGTGGAAAGAGACTATAGATAGAGATAGGAGGGCCAGCTTTGTGTACCTTTTTCGTGATGCACGCATCCACGGCAGAACACAGAAGGGTACACAGTACTACCCCTATCACGCAAATAGCCTAAAAGAAGAAGTAGAAAGATAAAAGCACCAGAAGAAGAAGAAGAAACAGGGAAAAAGTAGTAGTAGAAGAAGAAGAAAAGTAAATCATTTGAAAGTTATGGAGCTGACATGATGATATGGAACTCAGAAGAAAGATAAAGGAACTGGAAATTAGGAGGGAAAATTCAAGATTTTCAGAAATTTCAGCATATGGGTTTCTTGAGGATTTCATATTAATGCCCTTGAAATTAGTCTGAAAATTTTCAAAAGCCATCAAAATCAAGATATACCCTTTTAAATCTGAAGGGCAAAAATCAATTCTGATAATAAGGTAAGGTAAGTTAAATTAATTGAAGTTTTTGTGCTCTTTTAGTTTTTGTTCTGTTTTGGTGATTTGGTTGCCAAGTTTTTTTTTTTTTTTGTTTTTCTTGTTGCTTCAGATGGAGGCAAATACATGTAACTTGCAAGAAGGTGAAGGAGTGTTTGAAGAAGTTTCAAAATTTGAAGAAAAGTGCAAAAAAGTAGGAAGTTTTACCAACATTTATGAGCCCATCTCTGTTTTGGACACAAGGAGGAGTCCAAGCCCTTCTACATCCACTTCCACTCTTTCATCTTCTTTCGGCGGCGGCGGAAACGTCGGCGGCGGCGGGAACAACGGTGCCGGCGGTGGGTGTGCTACTGATATCAACCCAACCAGCTTGGTGGTGATTTCTGACAATATCCTCAACCAGAAGTTGCCCGTCTCTGTGTTGCCGGCGTCGGAGGATGAGCCGGACGGCTGCCGGAAAGACGAGTGGGCGTCGGAGCTCCAACCCATTTCCGGGGTTAGTGCCGGAAGCTCACAAAGATTCAGTCTTGGTGTTGGATTGGATGATTGGGAAAGCTTGCTGACTGAATCTGCTTCTCTAGACCAGTCTTTGCTCCGGTTGGTTTCTCATGATGTTGATGACGCTTCGGGGAACTTAAAACAGCTGCTGGTCGGAAACTTCAACGATACCGGTGAGATTTCGGCTTGGAGTCCCTCTGGTCATGCAATTTCTAGCTTGAATCCTTCATTAGCTGTGTCAAGTTCTGGGTTTTGTTTTAATCAGAATAACAATGGAAAAATTAGTTCAGCTTTAGCTTCAAATTCTTGTGTTTTGAACAACAATTTCAACAATTCACAAAACCCCACTTTGCCTTTACCTCAGCCACATCAATTTGCACCCCAAATGATTCTAAACCAACAACAGAACTTCCAAAGTGCAACAAATCTTGATATGTCAGCTGCATTATTACTTTGTAATAATATAAGCCAGCAAGAACAAAACCATTTTGAGCCTCAATTGAAGCGTCACAATTCGGGCATTTCAAGTTGCAATACTCAAATCAGTAAAGTTCCCTGTAGTGATTCAGGTCATGAGAATTTATTCTCAAAGCAGCATCCTCATGTCGGTGTGGAAAATCAACTCAATTTACTCCTTCCTTATCAGCTTCAGCAGAAGCCTTTTATTGTGCCGAAGCAAGAGGTGGCTGGTTGTGAGGAGCGATTTTCTTATTTACGCCACCACCAACAGCAACAGTTTATATATGATGAGCTCTATAAGGCTGCAGAGTTAGTTCTGGATGGGAATTTCTCACACGCGCAAGTGATATTGGCGCGGCTCAATCACCAGCTTTCCGGCAACACAAAGCCTTTTGAAAGGGCTGCTTTTTACTTCAAGGAGGCTCTACTAATGTCCCTTGCAGTGAACTCGATTCCAAGAATTCCCACGCCAGTTGATGGCATGTTTAAGATGGGTGCCTACAAGGTGCTATCTGAAGTTTCACCACTTGTTCAGTTCATGAATTTTACATCAAACCAAGCCATTCTCGAAGCCATTGGTGATGCTGATAGCATCCACATACTGGACTTTGATATCGGGTTTGGTGCACAATGGTCTTCTTTCTTGCAGGAGCTTCCTGGGAGGGACAGAAAGCCCCCATCGCTGAAGATTACTGCCTTTGCCTCTCCCACAACCCACCACTCCATTGAACTTGGCCTTATGCATGAGAATTTGACACAATTTGCTAACGAACTTGGTGTTTCATTTCAACTTGAAGTGGTAAATTTTGATTCATTTGACCCTAGTACTTATCTAATCCCACCTTCTGGATCCTTGGAGAATGAAGCAATTGCTGTCAATTTTCCCATATGGTCCTTAGCAAATCATCTGCCAGCGCTTCCCTCTCTCCTGCGCTTTATAAAACAGCTATCACCCAAAATCATGGTTTCAATGGACCGCGGATGTGACATGATCGAACTGCCCTTCCCTCAGCACATTCTCCACGGACTTCAATACTACGATATTCTCTTCGATTCCATTGATGCAGCCAATGCAGCTTCAGACTCGGTCACCAAGATCGAAAGGTTCCTTTTTCAGCCCAGAATCGATGATATGGTGTTGGGGCGTCTCCATTTCCCCGAGCAAATGCTTTCTTGGAAATCAGTGTTTGCTTCCATGGGCTTCTCATCTGTGCCATTTAGTAACTTTGCTGAAAGCCAAGCAGAATGTGTGGTAAGAAGAACCCAAGATAGGGGGTTTTTCGTGGAGAAGCGCCAAGCATCACTTGTGCTGCGCTGGAAGCACCGTGATCTCATGTCAGCTTCGGCTTGGAGGTGCTGAGGAGCCAGAAATTTTCAAGAAACAGGATTTTGTCGTGATTCACTTTTACGAAGACGTTCTCTGACTGACTCCATTTTCTGGTACCGACTTAATCATTCTGAATTGCAGTGGTAATACCTCATTATTACGTAGTTTAAACTCTAATCTCAATCTGTTTTTGCTTTATCTAGTCTTGACTCTAGACAGACTATATTTTAAGTATGCAGAAGCTTAAACTGCAACAGTCGGTAGTCTACTAGTCTTGTATCCTTTTGGACACATTGCTGCTATTTCTGGTGAAATTTCAATGTTGAAAACTTGATTTCCAGTAAATGGTGATAAATTTTTATACTTGATTGTTATGGATTTATTTAACAGAACTTAGCATTACCCCTTATTACTTTTGTTGTGATAAATAACATTATTTTGATGCATGTTACATATTTATTTAGGAAATCTTAGAACTTTCTTGGTTTTCAATTAGGAAATCAACTTATCTGATCATCTTTATCACTAATTTACAGAGTTGAAATTGTTAGGAAGAAAATGATGAGCAAATTTATGAACTTTATAAGCTATATTAAAGGTTGATTGTGTTTTTATCTCAAACGGACTTGTCCTACTTCAGAATCATATATCTTTAGAGCTGTAGTAATGGGTTTCTGGTAAATAAACATTTTATTTCATTGTTGATTTGTGGAGCCATGTTGGTTCACACCTCACATCATTTTCTTTGGTAAAATATTTTTAGTGTTTGAAACTTTGAATAAAACAAGGTGACACAATACTAGTACATTTTGCCAATTTATAATGAAGCAGGCCATTAGTGGCCCCACCTTTGCATCCTGGGGCATTTGTGTTGTCTTATTGATAAATGGGTCTAGCCTACTTTCTTCATTTATTGGCTCGATATTATTAATTTCTAAGGTCACGGTACTACAACTCTTAGACTGTGACTAGTGAGTACTATGACAATTTCTTTTACCCGAAATTGTGAGACCCCATGTCTTTGCATAGTTTTTTGGAATGGGACTTGACTTTGCCATAGAATAGACTAATTGTCGGGTTAAAAATTTCTGTTTAATCTGATTAATCATCTCTCTTGTCGGTGTTACCGCTTAGCGTTTTAGTCTGTCTAATTTTTGTCGTCTGATACTACTTAGCTCTTAAGGTCTATCTAATTCTCGTCTAATTTCAACTGTTACCATATCATACATGTTAAGACGGTAGGTCTAATTTCAACTGTTACCATATCATACATGTTAAGACGGTAGGCCTTTTTTTTACCGTATAAATTTGCATAACAGTCATTTAATTTGCATAACATCATTTATAACACTCAACAAACAACTACACGTCGCCGTCCTCTTGTCAATTTGGTTGATTGCCTGTGACATCTTGTCTAGTGTTTAACTAAATTACTCATTTATGAGTTCACAAAATTAACGGTGTCAAATTTTACTACTTTTATGAGTTTGACGTACCAAGAACAATAAATATGAGGTTTAATATTTATTAGGTCTGATGGAGGCTATATTGGAATGATACTTGTGTTTTCTTCTTATAACGATTTGAGGTTTAAATTAATATAGTACGATGTTTATTTCTAATGTATTGTCGTAAGCTAGGGCTTAATATTAATTGAAAGAACAGAAATGTTGGATAAGATATTTGTTATCGGCCCACATAGTCAGATGGTTCACAACTTCATATGGAACCCCCTTTTGTTTCATCTGATTGATATTTTAGTTGGTTTTTGTCAATTAATGTAGATGTGACCAATGAGTGTTTTTCACGATAACATTTAACGCCGGACCATCTTTATAGGGAGAGATAGCAGGAAAAGCTGAATTTTTTTCGAAGGGGGTAAGGAGGAGAGGAGGGATTGGAATCGGGTGAGGTAGTGGGTGGGGGTGGGGGTGGGGGTGGGGTGGGGGGTTAGGCCTAGGGTAGGGGATTTGATATATTATTGTTCATAACAAGGGAGGTGTCCGCGTGGGGCAATAGTGTTCTATGCACATTGACCGTGATTAGTTTTTGTTTTAATTTTAAGAATTCGAACTATACAAAATGGCACATAAAAATAAGGAAATATAATTCTTCTCAAAATTTTTAATGATATTTTACATAATTATTATTATAAACATGAAATATTTAGATTATTTTATATAGGAAAAATACTATTTTTGCATAGTCATAAACTCATAATATACAATATATGCTAGATATCATTAAAATTTTTTATAAAAGATTATGACAATATATTTTTAAAATACTTCTTCAGCTGAAATTTTTAACATGAAAGAAAAAATAAAATACAACTTAAAGTGCATAAAAAATTATATACTCACTTGAGCACCTCCATTTTTTCCATTTCATATTTTATAAAAAATCATTATCTAAAAATTCATATCTCGACCATCATCATAACCGCAAATCGATAACAGAATGTCTTGACGAAGCTTGTAAAGGTAAAAGCCATAAAGTAGGACGAAAATATGTTAGTGGATGTCCGTGTATATGAAAGTTAGGGCGGTCTTTTTGTATTAATTTCTCGTCTCTTTTTATAGATACAAGATTCATATGTAGAGATATGCTTCTACCACTACCATCGCCCACCAAATCTTCTTCTCAATTTCTCATCACTCATCCATTTGTTTTCTTTGTTATCCACTTGAAAGAAGAGTAAAAAAAAAAAAAAAAAATTCTAAATAAAGGTATTTGATTGTGAAACCTCCTCTCATCTGAACTTTTTATAACAAACAAACAAAAAAATGAAAAAAATACAATATATGTGCGATCCTCCTTTTTTCCTGTTCTTTATTCTAAAATAATATTATTTATTATCTTTTGGTGTTGGAAGAAATTGATTTTTATTTACAATAGAACATCAAAAGCAATTATTCATAATTTATGTCGAAAGCAATTTTGCTCATGTAATACATGGCTGATGCCAGCCTCAAATTGAGAAGGAGAACACCTTTCTTTACATAAATTTCTAGCACAACATTAACGTGATAGTTCATAGTTGTACATTATGTATCGAAATATAGATTTGTGCTTAAATAATAATTATTGAAATACATATATCTCTTTCTTGTTTTAAATCAATTAATTTTTAGATCATATATTGCATGTCATCTTCACACCAAAACTCCTTTTTCATTTTTATTTGGGTCCCAAGTTTCTTTGTCATAATTTGGAGCGTATCATTATCATTAATGAGTGGAAATACGGCTCCACAAAAGTCTTTTGCTTCGACGACGACTTGGGTACATTCCAAATATGATTCTATCTTTCTTCTTTAGTTTTTCTCCAAATTTTCTTATCTTAAACGAACTATATATATATATATATATATATATCCATTTCCAAATACTTCTAATCTAATTTTTAAAATAACTTTTGTAGGCTTAAAATTAATGTGGTTAAAATCTTGAAATCAAATACTATTTATAAGCCCTAATAGGAAAGAATATTCAACTAAACATAAGCAAATTTTTTTATTTAAAAATATTTTTACCAGTAATATAGTTGATAAGTGTGTATATACTTTTAAACAGAGAACTCTTCTATTAAAAAACAAACAAACAAACTTCTAATATCGCCTTTTACCACACCATTACTACAATTTTCTTTTTTTGTTCCTTTCTCTTTTTATTTTTTATTTTGTGTGTAATTGGATAGATGTAAGGTCAACCAAGCAATTATTGCCTATTACACACGTCTCTTTCCTTGTTTCATCATCATCATCATCAACTCAAAACTAATATATATAAAATTATTGCCGGTTTGTTTGTTCTAATATTTGTTTCTCGGCTGTAGTCAATGCTTAATAATTTATCACATGTATATAATATAAGATAAATGGAACTCATATATGTTTATATATGTAAATATTCTTTTTTTGTAAATTTGGTGTACGCAAGAATTTTCAAATAATGGCACTTTGCTGTCAAAGCACTAATTAATGCAAGATTGTGAACAGGGTCAAACTCCAATTCAAATTTCCTTTTTCTTGAGGTTGTTATGTAATTTGGTGTGCTAAATTATCCTTCACTAAATATAAAAAGATATATAGAAATCTAGTTTAAATTTTTTTGATAGGATAGTTTGATATATTGACAATTGATATTTGGTATTATGAGTTTATTAAGGAAATTCAGTAAAATTAATTGTAAAAATCTAGTATCACCATTTTAATATCCATATTTAACCGGAGTTGTACGAATTTACATACAAAATAACTGCTAAAAAAAATGAAAATTGCAGAAAACTAAAACACAGCCAAAAAGGAAAGAATAATAATTAAAGTAAATAAGTTTTTCTTATGGTTTTGTATAAATTATTATTGAACTTATTCTGCAATTACACACTCACAGTCCTAATAATCATTTGGAATTTTGGGTACAGCCATGGACCAGTAGATCACGTTTCTAATCGTAGAAGAATAACAGCCCATGTAACTCACTATTGGGCTAGGCAATCCGAATCGGGAAAATCCCAGGCCCATTGAAAAATAAGCCCATAGATATGTTTGTAAAACAGAAGATTGTGTGGATAAATGGAAGTTATGGTGCTAAAACAAGGCAAATTTCTTGGAAGGTGATATATACTATTATTATCAGAGCAATATAACACAAAACAAGGTGCAATTTTACTGCAACAAAGTATATATAATACATGGTGTGTATAACATCTCTTTAATCGTTACATATGGGTAACGTCGGATAGAAGAAGAAGACAGACAAGAAGTTTGAGGGAGGGGGGTTCAGGTACAAGAATTTCCCAACTGTAATTTGCACCAAATCTTAAAATTCCAAGCTCTCCACTGCTCCATCTTTCTTATTGAAGGTGCTGATGCTAAACTACAAGACTTACGAGCAGCACCAAAATTCAGATATTCTGTAGCAACACAATGATTAGCAATTAATTCCAAAACACCAAAACGAATTTCAACTTCTGTCTCTTTGCTTTTATCTTTCAACTGCTCATTCATACTACAAGCCATCATGTGGAATAATTGAAATTGTACTTTCTTCTTCTGATTTTTTGGAGCAGCAGCTAAAGAAAATCTGATCAGTGTCTTCTCTAAACAAGAAGCCGGGGGTACTTGTGGGATGGGATTGGAGGAAGTTTTTGGCGGCTATCCTCCTTCTCCGCCTCACTTTTACAACAACAAAAACAACTCTGATTATTACTTTCTATCGTCGTCGTCGTCATGTGAATTGGTCATTACTTTGTTGATTATTGCTGCTGAACGTCTCTATTAGAAATTCCAAGTCCCAGTGTTTGAGGATTTCAAATTATGCACTTACCTGGTCACGGTGGGATTGAGAGACCTCGTTTTTATTGGGTTTCGTTGAGTTGAACACAACAAATTAGTTAAACTTTACTTGATTTTTCAAATTCGAGTAGAGTTAAATCAAGTCTAAACTCTTAAACAAATCAAGACCTCGTGTCGTTTTGGTCTATGTACAAAACACGGAGTTTCAGTTTCACTAGACACGTTTATATTAATTTCTACGCAGTTGATCTTCCAGATTCTTGCATATACATTATGACATACAAACTCATTCATATACCTATCCTTGTTTCCAACCTATTTTAGTCATTAAGCCGCTTCTAATCAATGGATATGCGCATGTCAGATGAACTAGAAGAAGCTCTGCTGCTATCCGTTGTAGACAAATTATAGCCCAGAAGGCCCTTTTGCTTGCTCAATAAACGCCAGTCATCAATGTTGTGTGCCCTTTCTTCTTGTTCCGAAACTCCAACTGGAACTGGTAGCTGTTCAAGATGTTCTAGTATCTTTTCTGTTTCACCAAGAAGAAGAACTGCATGTCGAACGTATTCTTCTCTGTTTTCAATAGAGGAGCAATGACATCGCATAGAAATGAAGCGCTTTAAGTTGGTGAGGCAAGCACTCAAGATATCAGAGATCATGACGCGAAGCCTATCAAACAGTTCTTTCTCGATGTTCTCTCCGGTCCTGCTGTCGTACTTTTGCACAAGTGTTTGACATATTCTGTACATGGAATTGGCTGCTAACACATCTAAAGGCCATCTTGAAGGAGTTTCACTTAAACATCCATGCATATCTCTTGTTTTGGATTCCATAAACTTGTTCTTCGCGATATTAGCTAGTCCCTCGAGTATGTCCTTCGGGGCTTTTCCTTCAAGAGCCATCTTAGGTAGATCCACATCTAGCCACTTGTGATAGAGATCAACTCGGAGCCACACTATTTCTGCTGCTTTCCTGGTGTTTGTCAAATCACGTTTAGCATCCGAAAAGTTATCTTCTATTACTCGTACATACTTGAGGCCTTCGTGTACACTGTGCATCAACTGCTTGATTGCATGATGATCAATGTTGGGAAGTGCAACTGCAATGCTTGTCAATGTCACCACAGGAAGAGCCCAACAATTTGGAGGTTCTTTAGAATCCAAACAAGGGACCTGGTCACTGTCGAATTCATATACCCCCTTGAGCCCTACTGAGAAGAAAGATTTCTCCAAGAATTGCATAAGATGTTTTGGTTGCTTCTTTTGACCCATCTGAAACCAATGATGAATAGTGTTACTATCCTTCTGCATCATCAAATCAACCAATCCTTCCTCTCCTTGAAGATGCACAACAAAACGGCTGAGATCCACCTTCGGACTGGCCTCAGAATCATTAGTTTCAATAGTGTTGTGGCATTTGAATAACCAGGTTAACCTGCTGCAGATTTGCCAGCACTTCAAGAATCGAGCCACAAAGAAAATGGAAACAAAGCGGACTAATTTGCACACGAACACTATTTTAGACTGCAAACCAATACAGAATCCCAAAATTTGATTTTTCAATTTGTGCACAAGTTTTCTGGTATGCCTACCATAGAACCATAAGGCTAAAGGGCTTTCTTTCCACTCAACCAGTTTCTGATTCCAATACTTTTCAATTTCAAACTCGTTTGTGTAAACCCCTTTTCCGTTTCTTGGGCACCTGAATTTAATGGCTGTGAAACATCTAAAAGCAGGAGCAATAGTACCCACTCCCACTGCTATAATTTGAGTTACAAGAATTATAGTCGAGGACCACTTATAGTCGGATCCACCCCTGCAGAATTTGAAGGACCAGGGCATAAAGTAAGATCGAACCATGGCTTCTATTAAGGTCACAGCACTAAGAAGACAAAAAGCCCCTGAGGCAGTGCATGTTGGTAGCCTCCCCACCACAAACTGTGGATTACAAGTATGAGCCATCATCCAGAATTTTGTCAAATTTTCTGTCATTCTTTTAACTACAGGCGTATCCATACATTTCTCGGAACATTCATCAACAGCTAGTCTGTGTTTCCAACTATATTTCAGCTCTAAGTAACTCTTGGTAGTTGGAACAGCTAGAGCAGAAGAGCACAAGATTGCAAGCAAAACAAGCATCAGAAACATAACAAAGACGTGTTCTTTCCAGAAAATATATATAACCCCTGTGCCTATTTGGATACAGATATTGACTATAACAGTTATAACAAGAATTCCCAAAGCCATGATATTCATGATTAATTCTTTGTTTTCCATGGTTCCTAATGAAGGCATAGAATTACCCATTACAGTACACATGAACACTGTGCTGCTGAGCTTTGCTAGCTGATCCTGGGACCTTGGCATGGATGTGTTGAGATCCACTGACAATTTGACTGCAACTGTGATGAGGGTCAGTGTGGTGGCATTGATGGAGAAAAACTTGGTGGGGAACCAGAATTTTCGGTATCGGAAAGCGTGAAATGCATCAATAGACATGGCTAGGGCACAAGCTCCAGATGCTGCTGCTACATAGATGCCAATCCATGGAATGGGTTCACTGAATCTTGACTGATCTAAGCTGCCATCTGTGGTGCAGCCCAGCTTCCCCATGATCTTCTTGTCTCTTCTTCTCTTTTTCAAAGTTTTTGACTAAAGTAAGAGCTGTTTTATCTTTCTTCCGATGGATCTGGATGAATATTTTGAGATAATTCTTGATGAAAAAGAAACTTTACTTTCCCAGCTCACAGAAATGTATCTCTGTGGCTGTCAAGTGAGATCATGATTTGTTACTTGACTTTTTATTTTTCTAAAGGTTGGTTTTTGTTGAGTATATGGCTGATCACTGCTGACCAATTCTTAGTCGACTAAGATATCAAGTGTGTGTGTGTGTGTGTGTGTGTGAGAGAGAGAGAGAGAGAGAGAGAGAGAGGCTGGTATGCATTTAAACTTTCTAGATAGAAGTTGAAGGTTGACAAAATGTCTACATCTTAGTTTTTATTGTTCATTTTGCTACCAGTAAAAAAAATTAAAAGTAATAAAAAAATATAGAATACTGAAATGAGAATGTTAAAGATGGGTTGTAAATATATTCCTAATTTACCGGAATATCTTGTGGTGCTAAATATTAAAACTTTTTGTATAACAAGTCAAAGTTTTCCTTTGATTAACACTATCAAATTTGACATTGGATGGGGTGTATTTTAAGTCCAAAAGGGAGCCACGTTTCGCATCATATGTCGGTACCATGCCTATATCTCATGTAATATGGCTCCAATCTAGAAAAGAAAACTGAGGACAATTACATGAAGAGGATATCACATTTATATGGGGTGTAAAATTGTACATCTTAGGCTGTTAGTTCCTCATAATCCATTGACCGACCCCATTTTCATGACATTGTAAATTTTTTGCGTCTTTTGAGCTATATCAGTAACATTGTCACAAGCCACCCTTTATCTTTCTGCTTTTATTTTCTGGTTTCCTTCCTATATCCAACAGCCGATTAGACCCCAACTAATCCAGAATCGACGTTCAGGCGGACCCCTTTCTTTCTTGCTAAAACTCTGAGCATGATCATTAACATGGAGTCATCTGAATCACTCAATGTCTATATGCAGCTCAGCAGAACCAAAAGACATCTCCTCACTCGACGAGGAAACACTGGACCTCGGACATTTCTGCTTCATTGAGGCACGCCACTCATCAATAAACGAGGCTTGAACTATATCCAGTTCAGGAACCTCATGTTTCTGAACCATGTTCAGAATCTGTTCAGTCTCTCCTAGTAACCGAGCTGCAAGCCGGACGCTCTCCTCTCTATTCTCAATGGCACTGTGAAAGCATTTTGTTGTGATCAAACGCGGCAAGTTTGTAAGACATGCACCTAAAATATCCGCGATCATTATTGATAATTGCTTGAACAGCTTATCATCCGACATTATATTATTGCTGCATTCGTAATCCAGTAGTATAGTTTCACTGATTCTGTACATAGAATTTGCAGCAATAGCTTTAGCTGGCCAGTTCAGAGGATTCTCCCTCGGACCTCCACTCATTTTACCCTTGAATTTCATGACAATTCTTCTAGCTATTTCACTTAAACTACGAAGATTGTCCGAGGAATTCTTCCCTTCGAGTGCCATTTTCCTTAAATCATTGTCGAGCCACCTACGATAAAGATCTAGTCCCAACCATAAAAAATCTGCTGCCGTTCTGATGTTTATCAAATCTCTGTTAACATCTAAAGTCTCCTCTATAAGGTTGATGTACATTAGTCCTTCTCTTACACTTTTCATCAGCTGATCACAAACACTAATCTTAATATGGGGAATCGCGATAGCAATGCTTGCTAAGGTAACCACTGGCATGCCCCAAGAATTTGGTGGCTCATCATTATTTAGACCCTCGATCTTGTCATTGTCAAACTCTGCAACCCCCTTGAAGCCGATAGATTTTTCGATGAGAACCTTTAGATTTCTTGGATGATTCTTTCTTCCAATCTGGATTAGCCGATTCACAGCTGCAGAAATACGCCTCAAGATCCTTGTTGGCAACTCTTCTTCGCCTTCAAGCAACAAAACGTAACTCCTAAGATCCAGCTCAGTCCCAGCTCCTGATTTCGACCTCAGCTTATTCTTTGGGGTAGTACATTTAGCCTTAAGCTTTTTCTTCAGCCTTTTGCAGTAGTAGCAACACGAAAGAATCGGGCTTAAGAATAAAATAGAAATAACGCGAACAGTTTTGCTTGCTAGCAGGATTGTTATTTGAACTCCTATGAATGTTGTGATGGTTAAATCCTTAGTAACCTTTACAAGTTTTCTGCATTTTCGGCTATGAATTCGTACAGGTAAAGGTCTTTCTCTCCATTCTTTCAACCCTTGTATCCAATGATTCTCTATAATAAACTCTTTTCGAAAAGTATTGATGCTCCCCTCTTGTGAACACTTGTAGTTTGTGCCAATAAACCACCTAAATGCTGGTCCAATAGTTCCCAAAACCACCCCAACAGACTGAATAATGAGAGTTGCAAGTGTCGAATACTTGTAATCCGAACTGCTCTTGTACCAAGAAAATCTGGCCTTCAAGAATAACCGAATTTCTGCTTCAGCTAAAACGAAAGCTGAGAAAAGACAGATCACCCCAGCTGCAGCACAGGTCACTGATCGCGCTAAAACAAACTGAGGATTCCCAGTTTCAACCATTATCCAGTACTTTCTAACATCTTCAATCAGATCCTCGACTTTGAACTTCCCCCCGAAATTATTTTCTTGATCACAAAATGCAATTTTGTGTATTTGAACATACTTCCACTCTAGATACTTTTTAGTACTAGGAACTGCCAAAGCGGAGAAACATAGAATCACCAACAAAATCATCATGAAAATAGAAACCAAAATATATTCTACCCGTAAAGAAGAGTAAATCACACCAGTGTTCAGTTCAATGCAGATATTCACGACAAGGGTGATTACCAATATTACCAAAGCCGCGACATTGGAGAAAATTCCTCTGTCATGTATTGCACCTAAAGAAGGCATAACATTCCCCATTATGGTACACATAAACACTGAGCTGCTCAGCTTCACAAGCTGATCCGGTCGGCCTGGCATTGAAGTGTTTATGTCCAATGGAAGCTTCATTGCTACTGCCAACAATGTCAAAGAAACTGCGTTGAGAGTGAGGAATTTGCACGGAAACCAAAGTTTTCGTTCTGAGAAACCCCGAAAAACATCTGCTGCGATGGCAAGGAAGCAAGCTAAAGATGCTGCAGCTATGTAGATGCCAATCCATAACATGGGTGTGCTAAATTCTTTATCTTGTTCTTCCTCTTTTTCATAGCTATTGTACTTGTTAAGCAAGTTCTGGTAATCTTTGCAAGGGATTGTAGTGTAACATGACATCTTGTTTTCTTCATTCTTCTTTTCTTAATTTTAGATTGATCAAATACTTCTTGTACATGGTGTTTGAAGATGTACCAGAAAGTCTCTCTGCAACACAAGTTTTAGTGTTACATGCATGAAAATTGTGGTGAATAATTCACGTATGGTAATTCTTACTTATCTCCAGAAAAATAGGATAAATATGGATAGTGTTGGAGCAAATAAAAGACTGTTTGACATGGTCATTAGGGAGCTTTTCTACTCATGACATAATTCTTTTCTAATGTCTAAATGTTTATGAACAAAATTATTTGACGTTGCAAAAAAAAAATTACAACAAAAATTGCACTACTTACATTATCATTACCATTATATGAATGTGATGAATCTTGATGTTCTAAGGGTAGATCCCAGTATCTAAAAAACAATTAAAAAACGGATGTAGATGAGCAAGGACATTGATTAGAAATTTTGAATTTTTTGTCCGTGTAAACTAAAGAAATCTCAAGTAGATAATATTTCGGCTAGAAAGCACTCCTGCCAATTGAAATCTCCTTTCCAAAATAATACACATCTAACTTCATAACTAGTATCTAGTTGATTTTCTTAAAAAATTTCTAAATTAATACTAATTTATTTAATTTTCGC
Source organism: Centella asiatica (assembly GCA_014636745.2). NCBI lineage: Eukaryota > Viridiplantae > Streptophyta > Magnoliopsida > Apiales > Apiaceae > Centella > Centella asiatica. The sequence goes on from CM025780.1 coordinate 60,468,847, forward strand.
TGATGGCAAAGTTAATAGTACTATAAATTTTTTGTTGGCTGATATCTCAACATAATCATATCAAATTGTTCATATGATCATATTACAATGTTATCTCCTTTTTGTTTTTTAAATAAGAGGAAGTATTGCCTTTTTTCTGTAGATGATACTCTTAGTAGTATTTTCATCTAATTTCATACAAGTGATCAACCAAGCATATATATTAGCACATATCATGTAATGTTATTACAACAATACAATATTAAGATGTCATAAGCTCATGAAATATTAAAGCATTATTTATGAACGAGATTAAAAATTAATCAACTATAGATTAAATAAGTTGTGACTAACTGAGCTACACATATTAGGATTGCAAAACTTTGGAATTAAATTTAATATATAAAATTGCAAAACTAACATTAAGCTAGCATTACTGTTAATTAAAACAACAATTCGCATGCAACCAAAACAAAAAGACACAACAACAATTGCATATCTAAATCTAAAGTACCACAAGATACCGAGAAGTACCAAAAAATTCATAGTACTCTACGAACTAGGTATCAATCATCGATTCATTCCTGTGCACCAAAAGTGCAAAGCATAATGATCCAGTCGACCCGACCCGAAAGCACCAAACTTGAACCGACATACCAGGTTGATAATTGTTCTGTTGCCAAACAATTTTCCAACCCGAGTTGAAGACAAACTGATTTGTGACCCAGAATCTGAAACATAGACCATAATACCTGCGACCAGAAGCAACATCCACTAGTTGCATGTCCAAAGCTTTTTTTTTACAAACATGTTCCTTCTCCTTCTCCGTCAAGAATTTCTCAAGAAACTCTACATTCAATTGACCTCTTGGCAATGAAAAACGATCATGGTGATCACTCAAGTCCGTGGGATAGAAAGTTTTCTCTATAACAAACACAGGTTTCGTCGACACGCTTCCCAAGAATCTTCCACCATCAGCAGCAATGCAATTCATCAAATCTTGAGGCAACTCCATACTTGCAGCTACATTGTAATTATATTTCATCTTCTGTTGTATTTTCTTTACATTAATCTTCTCGACATTTTTTTCCATTATCTTCATCTTCTTAATCATCAACTTACCCTTCTCTTCTAATTCATCATAATGCTGCTTCTGCTTCTGCTGAAGATGATGATGATGTTGTTGTTTCGGGGTGGCGCGATAAGAAGAAGATTTGATAAAGATGGCTTTGGAACCATAATGTTTGAGTGTTCCAATGAGCACACGAGGAGTTCTTTTTCTTCTTCGGACAGAAAGTGAAAGTGGGTGGTGTTTGTTTCTTAAAACTTCTGGATCATCATCTTCATTTGATTTATATTCCATGACCAACCCATCAAAATTTGGATTCTTGAAAAGTGGGTCCGAAGGACAAGAACATGAAACCCCATTAGGTTTATCATCAACAACACTAGGACACATTATCACCATCTTCTGCGTCGAACAAGAAACCCTGATCGTGGGTTTATCACCATCATCAACAGTACCAGGACTAATCACCATCTTCTCTGTCGCGAAATCGATATTCATCTGATTCTCCATTGAAATTAAATCACAAGTAAAGATATTATCTTTGTGATATTCAGGGGGTGTATGCAATGGGAGAGAACTAGTGGAAGAAATTGAAGAAAAGTGGAGTTTATGTAAGTAGTGAGGGAGTTTGGAGTGGGATGATACATGTAATGCTGTTAAGTTTACTCTAGGGTTTTTATAATCAAGATTAGGATTAAGGAAACCTGTTCGATTTAGAACAGAACTTGATTGATTCGGAAAATCTAATTATCGTTTTCTTGGAGATAAAGAATTGACTCCAACGGTAAATTAGTTTATTAGATTTCCGAGATCAACTATGTCTGTAAATAATAACAAAATTTGATCCGAAGAAGGAAATAAAAGAGAGAGAAAACTCTGATCGTGTAAAGGATCTAGCAATCGATGTGAAACAGAGTGGATTTTATTTTCTTTTTTATTTTTCAGTCAACACAACTATTTCAGTTTGCAATGAACATGGTTAAAAAATTATAATTTTTTTTCCGAAAAAACAAGAAAAATTGAGTATAAGTTATTACATAAAGGAATTTCTGTAATGATTTTCAATTATTAGGAACTAACTAGCACACTACCGGCATCGCGGAACAACAAGATAACCAATTAAGTAATAAAAATATCGTTCTAATATAAATTTATGCATCCATGCTTTTGAAGTTAATTCATTTAATGTTCAAATCAACTCAAAACTTATTTACTCCCTGTGTCCCTACTTATTAAGACCAATTATTAATTAGTACTCTCTCCGTTTATAAATACATGACGTTTGACTTTTTGTACATATTTTTAAATGAAATTTAATATATGTCAAATATTTTATTTTTTAAAAATAAAAATTAAAAATATTTTAAATGAAGATTAATATGATATAAAAATTATTATTATATAAGATATTTAACATGTATTAAATTGTATCTAAAGTTACGTGAAAAAAAAAATCAAACTTCATGCTTTTAGAATTGAGGTAATATATTTTTACATATTTACCCTTGTAAAGATGCTTTAATTCTTTTGAGTAAATAATAAGGATATTTAAATAAAAAAAAGTAACTTAATATAACTTGAAAACATAAAACAATAAATATTTTGAGATTCCACCAAAAGTCTAGAATAACAAATAAGAAGGGGCTGAGCGAGTATATAATAAAGCAACTTTCATGCATAAAATAGCAAAACTAACATTAAAGGCTTCAACATTAAACAAGAAGTTGGATATAAGCACTTATACCGCAGAAGCTTAAGTATCAATCATAGCCTAACATTTTACTTCCCAACAGAAACATCCAGTTATAATTAAGCAACTTGTCCAAAACTTTGATTGAAAACAACTACATAATCTAAATCAATTTAAATACCATAAAAAAGCTAACTTTTACAATCCATTCATAGAAAGATTATGTAGACCTACTTCAATTCTGTGGTAATCATGGACAGAAACTGGCCAAAGGATTACCACGTTTGCTACCAGGTTCCTTAAAGTTCAACATATTCAAAACACTACAGCTTTCATCTCAGATTGAACATCCACAGCCCTACAGCAGCAACATATGAGATTCATCTTTGCAAAGTACTTTCTGCTCACATTGTCTTCGTCGTGATGCTCGGATGGCTTCACACCCTCCACCAAAACACAGAATGTCATTTCCCAATTTCAAGACCATTTTTTCTTTAGGAACATCAGGCATGTCAACTCGCATAAACATTATCTCTGGAGATAGTGGCTTCACCTAAATGTCCCTTCGATTTGGAAAGGATACATCCTATGATATTGTTCTGGATCACCATCCAGACAAAATTAAATTATGAAAAAAACAAGAAAGAAATTGAATGAATCCATTTTTCATATCTCATGTTCTTTTCATTTGGAAAGCTGCAGTGTGTAATTACATACCAATGGGCATGAGAGGATTCCAAAACTTGGTCATCACAGTGTTACCCCGGATCACATTCTGGGAAGGAGAACCATGAGAAGTGCTGTTGGTGGACGAAGACGAGGCAAAGTTCAAGATGGAGAGGTCTAGTTTGATGCCACTACCAACCAAGACCTACAAATCAATGCAGTCGTTCATTTATTCAAACTCAAACACAAATGTGAACCTTAGACTTCAAATGCTCCTTCAGAACAAGTAATGATGGCAAAACAAAAATGAATAGCCCAAGTATTATTTATAATGGAACAACCAGAAAATCCTAAAAATTGAATAGTTCCAACAAATTCTGACGTTCTTTCAATGAAGGTAAATTTCGAGTCGAGCAAAACAAACAATATTACCTCGATATCATTCAGCATAACTAAAAAACATTAGCCCTGTTTCCCAAATCCAGTTTTGTGCAATTGTTTCACCAGATCATGATCATATATAAATTTCACTTTAAGCATCACAAGCAGTAACCATAACAGAACATGTATAAGATCATCCAATTTCACAAATCCATGTCTATGTAAATATATGTGTTTGCATCTTTCAAAACAAACAAGAGGGCAATTAAAAAGTCAGTAAGCCAATGAATTACAACATGAAATTAACTAGCGAAAATTATGACAGAAAATGTTATGTAGTAAAAATTAGCAAATAAAGAAGAACATGTACCATTCTGAGAACACTATTGTTGAGGTCAGTTTTGATGTGGGAAACAACAGCAGAGTCAGGGGTGAGATTGAAAGTTCCGGCACATGATCTGTCACCCGCTTCATGAACCCATTGCTTACGAGCACGACCTTCGAAGCAAACTTTCTTCTTCGTCATCATCATCTTCTTCTTCTCTTTGTCAATGTCTTGTAAATCCTCCTCCATCCAAACTTTGAGATCCTCCTCTGTTTCAACACCAGGGACATCCACTCTCGGATAATAACCATCTTCCGTAGCCGCGCTTCAAAAGCTTCCAAAGATCCGTCGAACTGGAAGCAATTGATTTGCCCGATTCGTGGTGATGCAACTTATTATGATCACAGAGAACATAATATTTGGTTAGTAAGATCAGAAATAAGAAATCAGAAAATGATAAAATGGGAATGAAATGTAAGTAGCTGCTACGTACCTTGGTTGTTAATGGGGTGGTTCACGGCGGCGGGTGCTGTTGTATTGCGTGGCATGGGGCTTGGAGCCATTGCTGGTTGTTATAGAGGGAATAAAGCAAAGGGTTTTAGAAGGGGTTTGCGATATATAGTACTAGTGAAATAAAACAGAACAATACTACTCTACTGAAGCAGTTTGTGATCATTTGGGTACTCCACTAGTGGAGCACTGGTGTTTTTGGGAATGCTATTTTAGTGCCTATAAAATGCAGGTCAAATAGGCACCAACATTACTTTACTTTATTATGCTCTTTATTTTTGTCTCGGGATTTTTATTTTTGTATCAAAATCGAAAGTGTTAATTTTAAAATTTTATATGTTATTCAGATGTTTAATCTTATATATCATTTTCTCTACAGTTATTACGTTATTATATGTCGATTAAAAAAGAACATTGTGTCAATTATATCGAAGACTAAAACATATTATCTCATTTCCTTAGAGCACACACTCTATGATCTTGAGGTCAATGGATCAAACTTCATCAGAATAAGTGAGAATTGTGTTATTTGAATAGGTGGGAATTGAATTAGTTATAGAAGAAATTTCACCAATCAAAATAAATAAATAAATATATATATATATATATATATATATATATATATATATATATAAAATACTAGAAATGATATGACATTCGACTTCTTTTTCACATAATTTTATGTAAAACTTAATACATGTTAAATATTTTATATAATTTTAATGTTTATATCGTATTAATTTTCATAAAAAATATTTTTAGTTTTAAATTTTTATTTTAAAAAAAATATTTAACATATAATAAATTTTATCTAAAAGTACCTACACAAATTAAACATGTTTTTGTTGGCAATTGTTTCTCCTTTTAATTTCTTGGACTAGGGTATATTAATTTATTTGCTTACTAGGGTTTAGTCTATACAAATTAAAGAAGATGATCAGGGACTGGCTGTACCAACCGGCTTCTTATGAATGAGCTGCAGATGGAGATATGGAGTTGATACGGTCGACAGAGGTACGAATGTCATATGGACACGTGTCAACTTCTGTATAGCATTATACATACGAATTTCATATTTCTCGTCTTATATAATCCCTGTCCCACCGAGATATAACTAAGGGAGGAAATATGATATTTATCAGACAAAAATCATATAAATAATAAATATTATTAAAAATAATTGTATCATTAAGAAGTATATCATTAAATATTAAATTATTCTAATAACATAACGTTATAATTTCTCAGATTAATTAGTATATTTCATTGTCATGCATATGTTGAGATATCAAATTTAATTACCCTTGGCATGTTTTTGCCTTGGTCTACAAGTAAAGTTAGGTGTTTCAAAGTAGTAAATATATACCCCTCCATTTTAAAAAAGGAGTAATATATTATTTTATTTATATTAAATTGTAAAATACTAAAATTTAAATTTTGTCAAGAATCCAATAATATTTTATATAATAATGAGTTTATTTTGTTGAGATTTTAATATATTATGTAATGTCAATCATTTTACAATTGAAATCAATTAAATTCAAATTTAAATTTAAATATAGACTTTCAAAAAAATATTAGATTATTTTTTAAAATGTTGCTAACCCCAGCCCATATACCATGAATAGGTATAAGCAAATTAACGTAATTTAAGTCGAAGACTCAAAGATCAGAGATGACTTCATCAATTTTCGGTACTTCTCTTTATTTGAACTCGGGAAAGAATTAACATCCTTCGGCTTAGGCCAAATACATAATTAGATAATCTAAACATTGAGTTATACATAACTTTATTTTTCTTGGTAGACGATTTCAACATTTTACGATAAAAGAAATACTTAAATATATAAAATTATAATTTTGTTTTTATTTTTTGAGTTCTTTTATCTTCTTTTGTTATAGTCTTACAAACACCTATACAAACACACCTTTTTTACCTTTTTCAAATAAAGTGTTTTATCCGTATGGATATTTTTATCATTTCTGTCGATTCACTTGATCACTTTTATCTTGTACTCCGCATTTGGTTTGTTTAGCTGGTGTTTTTTTATCTGGGAATTGATATTTTCGCAAATGTTTTATATTTTCTCATGTGGCATCTAACAGATGAGTTCATATGTTTGAGCTTCAATGCTAGCTAGACCATGTGGTCAGTATTGGATTTAAGTAGAAGTTATACTTTCTTTGGCTATGATACTTTTAAGTATTGTTTGAGAATGTTTGGTGTGATAAATAGACTTCACAACAGAGATTTGATTAGGGATAATAATCGAGTTTTTCTTGAGACTGAATATAATTTCCTCTTGAAATTCCCTATCAAGCCTTTTGGCACCTTGACAAGACTTGGAGAAAGAGTGCGATCTAACCATTTGAATTAATCACAATCTAATTCTCACTCTAATGAAATTTAATCCCTTAACCTTAAGGTTATTATAAAGAGCGTATTCTAATTATTTGAATTAACCACTTACTCAAAAGAAAAGAAGGGCTATGTGACTCCAATTCACGATGTCTACCTGTAAAATAAAGCAGCCAGGTATATAACCCAAAAAGGGAAGAAACTTTCACTAACTGAAATTTTCAACACAAAAACCTTCGATGAAACTAAGAAACATGACCAAACCCATAATTGGGCACATCCCAAAATTTTCATACTGTTAATATCAGATTTACAATAAAACATCCAAGAAAATGTTTGACCTTAGCAGCAAAAGTGAGTCATTCCAGTAGACTGATGCAACTTCAACAAACATATAAACTTCTAAGTTGAAATTCAGCAAAACTCTGTTCACTTCTCTACGGCCAAAACAGTACTGCTCAGTAATTAATTGATGTTGGATTACTTGGTTACAGACAATTTAAAGGTTAATAACATCCATCACCTTCTTTTTCGGAATAATCATCCGAAGAACACCATACTTGAGATCAGTCTTGATGTTGGGTGTTTCATAGTTGGCATTGGGACACAGCTCAATTTCAGCATTGAACCTCTTCCCATAATCATCATACTCCGACTCTTTCCGACCGTCGCCAACAATAAAAACCCGATTCTTTTCGGCCCAAATCATCATTCCCTCCTTATGAATTCCGGCCACATCAATCCTCACAAACAACCCCTCCTCTACCTTCTTTGCCTCGTACTACGAGCTCGGCCCACTACAGCCGCTCTGTTCGGGCTCTACCTCCACCGACCCACTTCCGGTGAAGTAGAGAACGTCGTCCTCCGTCCAGATCTTCAGTTCTTCGGCGTCCGGCATGTCAACTCTCACATACAGAGCATTCTTTGAGACTTTGGACTCGAATGGCCACCTGGGCCCAGAAATCAGGAACGGGTTTGTCCCCATTATGTCTGTCAAACCCCAAGAGTTTTCAAATAAGAAGAAAGCAAATAGCACAATGTATTGGATGAATGTGCCTATATCTCTTTTTTTTGTCTGTGTGTGTGTGTGTATTGCTTATTACCGTCGTTGCTTCTGTCGTCGGCGTTTTCTGCACTGGTGGCGAAACGGCGTTGAGAAGTGATTGATGAGGTAGGCGAAGGGTAGAAGAGAGAGAGGGGTTTCGATCCTTGTGACAAGCAGCGGAGACAGTTCTTGAATCGCATCAATTTGGTTGTAAAAGCCATTGATGAACTTCTCTAAACGATCGAGCAGTGTAGCAGAGGGCAGTGTATAAAGTGGAAGACCGGTGAAAAAGGTCAAAACAACAAAGATGGGTAAATGTGTAAAATCATACACGTTGAAATAATTTTAAGAAATTGTGAAGTAAACTCGTCTCCTCCGTTACTGATTTATTCTCTATTATCTGTTTAAAAATTGATAAGTATTGTGTTTTCAATTTTTTTAAGTAAAATTTTTTAAATTTTATTTAAAAGAGAGCAACTCCTTAAATGAGATGATATAACATGTTTTTGATACGAAGAAACCGGCGTGGCATCGATGAGTACCACTTTTATTGAATACATCATCATCATCATCATCCTTTTACAAGATCACTTTCCCAAACTGTATCAACTAAGCTTGATTTGGACGAAACAACAAACGAAAACATCTCAACAGGTATTGGACCAAAAGGTCCAAAACTCAAAACAAAAGGAGGTCACTCGATTTTCACATGGTAGACATCCTTCCTATCTTCTTCCTTCACTTTTGGAACTTCCACTTTAAGAACTCCATTCTTCATTGCAGCTTTAATCTCATCCAACTTGTACAGATTCTGAGGAAGATCTATCCTGCTACTGAACCTCCTCCGCCCATGCTCTTCATCCTCCTCCGATTCCTTCTCGCCTTCTCCTCTGATGATCAAAGTGTTCTGCTCCACTGATATCTTCACATTCTCTTTGTCGACACCCGGCATGTCAACTCGCAGATGGATACCCTCGTCGTCCTCTCTCACGTCCCATCCTCTCCTTCCAGTTCCTGCTCCTATTCCGCGATGCGCCGCAAATGGATTTTCCATCATCTGGTCCATCATGTTTAGCATCTGGCTCAAGCTCCTCGTTGGTGAAAACGGATCAAATACATCTATATATCAAAAACAAAAACAGACAAAGAGTACGTCACCACCCCTGATGTTAGATGAATGCATTCTTCAATCACACACATGTTCATCGAATTTTAGAGTCATACAATTCAATTAAATGTGATTATTTTGGATGTTCATCTTTAACTGATCAACCTACTTAGAAATATCGAGTAAGAAACTTGACATTTCATATGCAAATTCAATCACCCAAATGTTAAACCGCTTTCTACTATTAAACAATACAACTTGATTTGATTGTTTTAAATGGCCATCAATTAATCAATCATCAACGAACTTACAAATATCGAGTACCATTATAAGCAACAGTATATCACAGGCAATTCGACAAACAGAGAAGTGAACAATTGAATCGAGTGTTTAGTTTTGAATGAATACATAACGGCGATAAGCAGAGAATAACAATAAATTGAATCGAGTATTTAGTTTTGAATGACTACATAATTAACGGCGATAAGCAGAGAATAGCAATAACTACCTGAGAAGAAACCAGGAGCGAAGTCGCCACGGCGAGAGACAGAACGGTCGGAGCGGCGATCGACGTCGACGGTCGTGGAGCCATCATCGGTTGTTGCCATCTGAGTATTGGTTGCGAAGAAGCGAGGAGAAGCAACGGAAACTGAACGGAAATCATGAGGATCGAGTAGTTTGCGGAAGAGTGACGACGGCGACGCGGTGGCTGCAGCTCTCTTCAGTGCTAGATACGACGCCATAGTTCCTTTTTCCGGCGAGTTCGAAGCAAATAGCGATTGTTATCGGTAGTAAGCTTTTATAGGTAATTTGGATTGATTAGGGGCGTTCAGACATTTTATAAAGGATTGAAGGAAGATTACAGAGGCCAGTAGAAAGTTCCAGAGCACGAGTGTTACAGAAGCTTCCATGTCAATCCAGAAAAAACATTAATTTCTGGAGTTTGATTGAAATTAAATCAAAGCATATTCTATGATTTCATAGAATTCAGAATTTTAAGGGTTTCTTTCTTACTTTCTTATTATTATTTTTTATTTAAAAGAAGTAAATCAAACGGAAACACAAATTTAAAAATTTTGGAACTTTAGCATTGAGTCAATGGACTTTGACTTGACTTGTGAATAGATCTCTGGGAATTGTTTGAAATGTCTTAAAATTTAAAATAAAAGCAGGAAGAAGTGCAATAAAATGGAAATTAACTCTTTACCATCTTCTCTAAAATGCATCCGAGGGTTGCAATATATATACTATTGAAATCAATACTCTGCTCCGGTGAAAAAACAAAAAAGTTACACTTGAAAAAAAAAATTATTCTAAAAGAGTTACGTTTGAAATTTTTATTTATTATTTTACTATAAATTAAAAAACTTTCAATTATAAACTTATAAATCTCGTCATAACTTAAAGATTCGTAATAAATTTAATGAGAAAAATTTATTATTTGTACATTTAATTATTAGTCAAAGATACAAAATTAATAATCGTTAAAAATCTAAATGTTGCTATTTTGTGGAACGGAAGAAATATTTCTTTTAAAAAATTGAACTGAAACAAGTGGCAATTTTTTTGTAATTTATATCAACAGACAACAGATAATACAACTCTTGTTATAATATTCTTCGTAAATAATTAGATAGTGCATTTTGCCAAATATTAAATGTTAGAAATATGTCACAATATTAAAAGAAAAGTGCATTAAAACTTATAAAAGAAGGAAGATTTTTTGTAAGTATTTCTCTCTGCCTATAATTTGTTTAAACAATTAAAATTTTGATGGATTTTCACAGTTGAAACAAATTAATAGATTAAGATCATATTTCTTAATAAATGTGAATGTTCAAGACACTAAAAACTTCAAAGAAATTATTGACATTTCTTTTATACAAAACAAAATTGAGAAATTATTTGGTTCTTAATTCTTAAATTACATCAAAATTTCTCATGTTTTGAAAGGAAAAAAATATTGAACTTGTTATTCTCGAGTCTAATGGAAGAAAGACTTGGAAGAAGCTAAAATGATGATGATGATTATAACACCAAGGGAGCATTTAGGAAATGAGGTATGCATCATAGCACATAAATCATAGTACATAAATTAAAATTATAAACTGTAACCGAAAAAAAATTAAATTATAAACAAGAAGAAACCAAAAAAAGTATTACAAACAAAAATGTCAACACAAAGCTAAATTGAACGTCTATGGCTGGTTTGTTGGTTAATAATGGCAGTTATAATTAAGTAAATGTTCCGACTATTCCAAACTTTCTTAACAAAGACTGCTTTTATCCCCAAGAAATATAATATAACTAAAAAAAAAAAAACTGAAAAACATTTAGCGAGCATTTTTGCATGTGCCAACAACTCCAAAACCCCATGATCTCACCTAAACAAGTTTTTCTAAAGCTATTGTAAGGGTAAGAAAACCCTCCCTCAACCAATTGGTCTCTGTTCTACATTAACTTTTATATAATTGCAGAAGCAATTGAAATTTCGGAGGAATTGCAATTCCAGTCGAGATAATACCACATGAACTGATCATGTTTTCTTCATGAGGTATCCCAAAATTATGCCGATTAAGCCGACAATAATCACAAACATGGTAGAGACACCGCCTTGACGTTTTGTGCTAACGGATCGCCTCAGGAGTTCCTACACATTGTGGTTCGAAAATGGATGTCAGATGTTAATATTGTAAACTACTTTGAAATCATAATTAAGTACAAGAGTACATATTTAAAAGGGAAAAGGCCACAAACTGAATTTTGCTTAAGATGTATAAACTGCACATCCTAAATCTTTTAGTTTTCTGGTGGTGTAACTTTCTTTTTCTTTTTCTGATTTTTCAAGAGCTCGATTGTTCAATTGACAGACTCTAAACAGTTGCTGCACTTACTATCACCTGACGAAAGATTTTCTGTCAACCTACAACGATTAGTTACAAATCCAACAAAAAGATATTGGACTTATAGTATGGGCAATGGTTCAACGAGTGGAAGAGACGATAATAACAGATCCGGAGAACCATAAAATTACAGCAAGATAGCACGAAATGGTTATGAAAAACCATAAACATAATTACTCTTACCAGTTCCTGACGAAGTTTGTTCCCCTGTTGAAGTGCAGCAGATTTTTCTTCAGTCAACTTAGATATAAGAGCTCTTACCTGAACATGATATAAAGGTAGTTATAATCAGCTCATAGATCTCAGTCCAAAAATCATAGTAGTAACTGCGTCCAAGACAAAATTCACAGTAGGAATTCATTCAACAGCACAACATGGCTGACTAACACAGAGCTTACAGGGGAAGAAGGTTCTTTTGCAAACTTTTGGGCTAAGTGGTTTTACAAGCATTTGAAGATCTCAAAACTCACTACTTGAAGGTGACATAAGCTGTTTTCTTTTTTGGCCCAAAGAAATGGGGAAAGCGTGTTTTGGAGCATCCAGTGATTTTGACAGATTTTTACCAATTTCATTGTTCAAGTATTTACCATGACACTTGCTCTGAATATTTTGACAGGGTTCTAGGGCTAGTTAGAGGTTGTCAACCGTTGTTTTTCACTATAACATACTTTATTTATCACTGAATTTAATAAACGGCTAACAGCCGTTTGTCATCATTTACTTGTGAATTTGTGCAATTTGCAAGGTTAGGCTACGCAATATGCTTACTGTTCGTGCTTCACATTGTGTCCTTAGGTATAATATTATTGGTTACGAGGCACATCTTAGGTTCTAATATTTACATTTTAAAAAGTATCACCGCCATACTTAAAAAAAAAAAGTATCACTGCAAGTCTCTTAGCAAAATATTGAAAAAACTAATCTCTGTCCTGTTTGAATGAAATCACATTAGTGTAGGTTTAATGACGATTCTACATTCCAGACATATCAACTATGCAAGTATGAACTTTATAGAATTATAGCAGTGGCATAATAAGAATTTCATACCACTATAGAGTCTATCTTTAGAAAATGTGCCTCAAAATTCATGAAAAATTAAAAATCTGCTACTTCAATTACAACCACCACCTAATCATCTAACAGCTCCTGTTCTGATATCGTGTCAGACATCAAATGACCAACTCATACTTTTTCTTTCTCCCCTTTCTTTCAAATTAAAGAGATATCTAATTTTAGCTCGCTTCAGAAACCATTTCTCATCAATACTCCAGGAAAAAGAGCATCTAACAAGTATAAAACCAAAGTTAATTCCAGACCTCATGTCATAATAAATTTGTCCAATAGATGATCAAACTACGAAATCCCAAATTCTAACCTAGGTCAAGCAAGAGGTTTAATGATTATCAATAAAAAGATGGAACAAAGATGCTATACATTGAACTTGAACTAACAAAACTACTTCTCCAAATCTTACAAAGCCTGTAACAACTTAAAGATGCACTGAAGAGGTTAGATGCTTTGGCAAATTTTTTGGCATAACTTTGAGGACTAATCAGAATCATCAGACAAACAACATTGACCATAATCAAGTAAATAACATTATCTAAACAAAATTGATCATGTTTATATAGAGAAAACAATCTAAATAACTTCTCAATTAGTCAGATATCTGTTGTTGCAGATACAATATGTAGTAATGCAAGTAAAATCAGGAGATATTGTGTTCTTTTTTCTTTTCATGGGGTGTGGAAGAGTAAGAATTTCCTTTACCTCTGAAGATTTGTCATGAGTATCCACAAAAGCCCGTGATACCTACACACAGCAATGAAAAGGTGCTTCACCAATGTCATTTACAAAATACTCTGAAGTTCAATAGATACAAGCATTTCAGGAACTACGTAAGTCCAACCTCAGTTGTGTTCCCATTGTCCATGTGCGAAGCCCTTGGAGAATATCCTTCTTCTGATCCCTCTGCCACAGGTGATGGCGGCTGGGGTGGAGAAACATATACCACTCTTAATTTGCACTCCTCCACAACATGCCCAGCCTCCTTAGAGAACTACAAAAACATAATTTTCATAAACATCAATACAATCATGATGAAAAAGCAGCGGTTTTTAGTTTTTTACAGAATTTTGAACTTTCTCATTCCTTGTCAACAAAGCATCAAAAGTTCAGGCAAAATTGAAGATAAACTTGAGAAAAAATAAAAAATCCTAAAAAATTTGGCTGTCATAAATAGGATGATACAAAGACATACCATTTCAGCGGTAATGTCCTTCGCAGTTGCTCCCTTGCTTGCAACTACACTCTGCAGGAGAAACTTGTCCTTGCATTGCATGTCAGGAGGAGCCTCCTTCTGTGCTTGCATTGTAACTGTAGCATAATAGAGGAGAAAATGTTTCACTAGACAAACAGTAATAACCAACCTGGTAGCTGGTCAACAAAATAATTACAAACTAGGAGGTAATTTCACTCACTTGCACTATGGTCATCGTCAGTTGGGGTTCCTTCACAATCATCCATGTTTTTTTATTTTTTTCATATAATAAATTTCCGTTAAATACAAAGATATCTCAAAAAAGCAAAGCCACTTGCTTTAGGGGATTATTCATTATTTGAGTTCAAGTGCTGGCTTACAAGAAAATAGCTTTTATGGTTTCAAAAATTCTATTCAATACAAGCAACATCAGAAACATCTTCATGTATGATATCTCAGACTATTTCACCCACATGGGATTATTCGCATTTCCATCTTTTTCTTATTTGGTTTCATTATTTCTAAATCAGGCCAATATAATGTGTTTCATATCCATGGCAGCTAACACTTCACTCGGATATACCTTCGCAGGAAAATTCAATTTTAAATGGTTGCTGACCTCCAACACAAAAGCAGTCTAAAACATAATATAGAAAAGTACAACCCACTAAAAAGATGAAACCCAAATTGAGATTTCTTTTATCTGCTTATACCTCAGCAATCAACAGACGAAGAAATAAAATGTGATACAAGATCACTATAAAATTCTAACAACAAAATTTAGGAACAAGCACCTATGATATCACATGTTGATCGAGGCAAAACAACACCCGTATTGGGACGAACACAGTACTTCTTGGGATTCGTCGTTTTAACCTGAACAAATCAAATACATATAATTCACAATCATATGCAGCATAATTTCCGAAAAAGAAACGTGGGTTTTAGTCATCTGAAAGATCGCATGCAACGACCCACTTCCCAAAACTTCAGGAACTCATCAAAATTTCCGAATTGGACAAAAACAAAACAAAACAAACCTTGAATGCGACATAATTCTCGGTCTTATTCGACAATTGAAGCGAAGAAGAGATCTGTTTTTTGAGCTCAACTGCAAAATTATTAACAAAAATTAATTCAAAAAAAGAATCGGGAAGGTATGTAAGGAGAAAAAAATGAAAAAAAAAATAATAACAAATCGGCGGCGAGATCGCCGGAGGACTTACAAGGGAATTTGAGCTCTAACGGTTCAATGTTGAGAAGCTCTCCCGTGCTCATTGTCCGATGATAGAATCGATTTGAAGGTAAAACTAAAATCAAAAATCGAAAAGGGGATTTTGATATTAATTTTTTGGTTTTGGAAGCAAATTTTGATTTGAGGGTGATCCGAGAATGTCTTAAAACAGAACAAAGTTTGGTGTTTTTACGATGTTTAAAACGTTTCTCAAAGCATTTAATTTTTATTTTAATAATAATATATAAAATAAACGGAGAAATTTAGGTAGTTTTCAAAAGTTATCAATATTAATTCTTTTTATTATTTTATTTGGTTGCACGTAATTCTTTTTATATTTGATTGATCAAAGATGTACTCGATTTGATGGGTGGTCAACTTTTTTAAAAGTTCTCTAATTGCGTGCTTTAAAGTACTGGACAAAAATAAGTATAAGATTTTTTTTAACCCCACAATTGATGAATAAGATTATTACATTTTTGTGATAAAACTTTTACGAATTTTTTTAAGGGAATCACTACTCATTTGTCCCATGTATAAAATTAATTTTGACTTGTTACAGGCATATAGACTAATTTTGAATAAAATTTAGACAATATAATCATTACTATTATTATTTTTACGAATTATAAATTATAAATTTTTATTAATTAAAAAGTTTTTTTTTCACATAAATTTCATTAGATTTAAATTTGAAGATTTCTTAAAATAATGTTAGAAGATCAAAATTAATCTAATAATATATTTTATTCAATATTTTAGTTAAGTTACTTAGCCACTAATTATATTTCCTTTTCAGTTCTCTCTTTTTTTCCGGTCTTCTTTCTTCCTTTTCTTAGATGTAGTGCTAATATTTGTGAAAAAAGTAAAAAGGTGTTGCCAAGTTGCAGAACTTCATAAGTTTATGAGTTTATTTATCAGCAGTTAAAAGGGAAAGTTATAAAGTCACAACTTTAAGCTAGTGGAGTATTTTGTATTTTCACTGTCAAAATATTAGAAAATTGCTAGTGAAAGTAGTTGGGAATCGGTGAATAAACAAACATCGAGAGCAATGTAATGTAAAGGAAAATATCAATTTGTCATGTGATAGATCAATCATTAGCATGATAAACATCAGTTTATACCGATACTTAAAAATTTATAATTAAAATATTAATTTTATTTTAAGAATAATGATTTCTAACTAAGGGCATATTGTTTTGTTACTTTCGAATTATAAAACAAAGTTAAAAACTTAAACTCAAAAGTTAAAGTAAAAGGTAAGCTTCTTATATTTTAACTTTAAGAAGTTAATGACAAAAAAAATAATAAACGAGCACTCAAATAATAATTTTTAATTAAAAAAACTTTAAAAAAAAAGTAACAAAAAAACAGACACTAAACAGTGTGCAGTATAATAAACTTCTAACACTAAACAAAATAATTAAGTTATGTTATGCAGACGAAGAATATATCGACCGAATATAATCACAATGGATGAAAATAAAAATCATCTTGTATAAGTTTTTTTTTTAATACTAATAAGAAATTCAATCGAAGAGGAGATTTGAATACTCATTAACGAGGAGGAAAGATGAACTTTTCCAATGGAGTCAAAGCTCGAGCTCATCCAATCTTGTAAGTTGTAACAACCATTTTAAATACAAAACGCATTGATTTATACAAATATTACATCATTGCGGGAGGTTGGTATTAGTTGTGCTGTCAAGTAACTCTTCCGTGCGGTGGCCAAGCCCTCTTAACACCTGAGCACAAAAAGAATGATTTATTTACTCAGAAATTAACTCAGTATTGCAAACATGAAGATTTATCTACTTCCACCCACCAACTTGGTTTCTTCGATCGAGCATTCCAATGCCTGGATTTGCTGCCACACAGAAACAACAAAAAAATAATATGAATTTAAAAATAAATTAAAAAACAAAACAGAGATCAAATTATGTCATATTACGATTTTTGACAGTCATATGGTGATAAGTAGTTACCATGTTGGCATCTCTTAGTGCAACTTCAAATGCTTGCAGTTTCTGTAACAAAGGCTTATCGATAACCTTTTCGTCCTTAAAATGTGTATTTTCTGCTGGGGTTATATCATAGACATCTTTAAATCGAGTATTATCCTGCATTCGATGAAGTTTGGCCTTAATAAGTATCAACAGAGATGCAGACATTTTTGTCATGGTGATTGCAAGGAACACGAAGCTACTTGTAAAGAGTTTTTAACAAGAAATAAGGATCTAAACATTACATTTAGCAAATGTAGCTTCACTCCAGCATAAAAGGGCAAAAACAGAAACAAAAACTGCAGCTTTACTCAACTTAGAAGTGCAAGCATCTGGGAAACCAATTAAAACAATGAAAATTTTGAAACACTAAAGAAAAGGGTCGAGAACAAACATCAGAGTTTATTGGACACTGGACCTGACTCAAGCTTACGACGAATATGATCAACATGGAACTCTGAGAGGTGACTCAGGTGGAATAGAAGTACATAAAATGAAAATAGGTTGATAGGATAAAGCAAGAGAAAGTGAAATCTCCAATTGCTGTTGACAGTTCTCGGTATGACTAAAGTCTTTCCTGTAATGTACTGTAGTTGTTGGTTCATGAAGCTGGTAATGAGAAAAATAATCTGGTCTTACCTTATTGGAAGGAAAAGTTTCTTTGGTAGTCGCATCATTCCTTTCTCCATTGCGATGATCTTCTTCCCCATCGACCATCTCCTGGAAGAAAAAAATTATAGCATCCTTTCTTGAATTCATTTACGGCCACAATCAAACCATATGTCGTGTTGTCTCTACTAGATATCCCATGTATGTAGAAAGGAGATTCTATTAAAAAGCTAAGATGACACCTTAAGTAACTCTGTGGTTTTCGGATCATTCCAGGGTCCTTTGTCACTTAAAAGGCAACCCCCAGAGTCAGCACATGTGCAGTTTCCACCCAAAAAGCTTGGCAAATTACTGAGGAATTTATTGACAATGATGAGTATTGTTAGCATCTATAAAAACAAAATCTAGTAAAGGAAGTCATGTATAAATCTAAATACATAATTCAAGTAGATATCAATTAAATTAACTATACAAGTCCTCGATGGCTAATACACATTGTTATTAGATATTACATAATATAATCTAGATGTAACCTTGGATCAATAGCATCAAGTAGTTTGGTCTTGTAGTTGCTTCCCAATACCTACAATTGTTGTCATCATTAAGATTTACTATTCAAAGGAAAGTTATAAAAAGCAAAAAGAAAGAAAAGGGGAAAAATTAAACATAAGACTATAACAAGTATAATTGCCTGGATTTTTGTTAATGTCCGCGCTTCAAGAAAAGCTCTGAGTACTTTCCATAAAACTTTGAATCCAGATCCAGCATTGACAACATATAGTTGATGAAGAGTCTACAAATAAATTAACATTTGATGCTTAAACATATGGCAGAAAGTTGACATGTAACTGCTCTACTGGATTTCTGGATACAGCATTAGGAGGTCACAAAATCAATTCTTTTAAATAGCCATGTTGTGTTCCATAACACATTTACAGCCTGAAAATTTCTAGATACGCAGTAGTTTTTAATTTTTAACAATGCAATAAACATCAAGCCGAGGAGATGCTTATGAAAGTTTATAGTAGTGGTTATTAAACTTGTAATTTAAGAGTTAAATAGTATAGTTCCCTACGTACATAAATGGTGTAAATCCCCGTGCCAATTACTACTCTGAATATATGTGACGCTTTTTAAGCCTTTTCATGTAGCAGTTTTCTCAAGCTCCTTATCCTCATAGGCACAAAGTAGTGAAGTACTAGTGAGAAACACCATATACCTCAGGATAATAATTACTGTTGATCTTCTGAATTTCCATAAAGAGATTTCTAGCAGGTCTTGAAAAGTTTGACATTCCCTACACAGGTTATGAATTGAATTAGTTTGGAACCTTATAAAAAAGTGAAAATTATTTTGTGGACGACTACCAATTAAATCTAAACTGAGAGGAATATCTACTCGGTGTACGATATTGAAGCATGATTGCATATATTAGTAGAAATTAATTTTTAGTATTGGGAATTCATAAGCTTGAACAATTAGAAGAACGAGTCAAGATGCTCACTACACCCTTCACATCTAATATAGTTGTAGTTGAAGCTATGTGGTGCTTTGATGCAATCGAACATGAAGGGAATCTCCATCTTAAAGTTTTCTCTTGTTCGAATATATGGTACTTCAGGAATCTTTCAAGAGAAGTTATTTGCAGGAGGGTATCAAGATCTACAGAACCCATCCTTTCTATGTATATAGGCCTGCCATATCTATCAACTCCATGAAAACCATGAGGATAGCATTTCTTGACCTCTCTGTACTCTTCAAATTTAAATTCCTGCAATATAAAATGACCATGATAATTTGACAGAACAATGGTAGGTATGTTCAATCAAAAGGACTAACAGCAAAGATGAGATTAAAAAAAATGCAGAAAATTTAAATGGAAATTTTTATAGAACATGTTTTGCGCGTTGATGTGTAATTTGTCAAAAAGGTACATATATGATTCAAATGTTTTTCGGCAAGGATCTCCTTCCAATAGCAACTACCATCATCTATATGCCTCAAGTAAGAGTGGATTAATGACCATATCATATACTGTATGAAAAAGTGTTTAGTTTATTAATTATATAAATGCAGCACAATTAAGTTTATACGGAGTATATACAAAAATTAGAGCTAAAATTATGCCAACCATATATGAAACAAGAGTTCCAAATAAAACTGCTACAGGTAGGAATTGAGATATTCACCTTATAAATTGCATCAACACCATATTCCTCTCTCCACTTGATATAATTTAGAAATGCATTTTTTGCTTTTATCAGATTGAAATCATTCATACGTAAAAATCTGAAAACATATAAAAGGACTGCCATGAATGCTCTAACAAAAAAAAATTGAGCACAAAGAAGTGCACATCAGTTAAACTAATGGAGTAATTAATGGTGCTTGCATTAGTCTTTAGAGATCAAACTAAATAAAATTAACTTTTCTCTGCTCCTAAAAGGACACAACACCATCCAGTTATTGATACATTCCAACAATAACATACCTTAAAAGGGTGTGGTAATCATCGTTCTTCCCGGAATGTGTTCCTTCAAGAGAAAGCATTTCACGAAAAGATTGAACAAAATGTTCTTCTTTGGAATCATGTGGTCCTTCAAGAACATGTAGGTGCTGGCTACTTCTTGTTCTCTTCATTATTATTCTATAAAACTTTATTGGGCAAGATAATATTGCCTCAATCCACGGGAACCCCTTAAACTTTTCTTGAGAATGTAATAGTCTACACGTCGTAGTGGGAGAACTAATAAATTTGGTTGTATATTTAGTACATTCGTCTTTCTGCAAGTTTGATACCTTGCCTGATTTTTCCCCTCCAGCATCTGGCAACACAACGTTTTCCCAAGATTTGTCCTTCACTTTATGCATATAAATTGTTGACAAAATTGTCACATATTAGCATGAAATGAGATATTGTCACAATGCACATGAATTAACTTTGCAGCAAGACTGATAAACTCTGAGGTCTTTCTCCATGTAAATTTAAATATTCTGTTCAGGGCAACAACAACAACAACAAAAAAAAGATAAAGGATAAAAAATACTGGAATCCCAAAAATACAAATATTTTGGTAAAAATAGTTGTGATTAGGAAACTTAAATTACACTACAGACCAAGACAATAGAACCCCATGATACCTCAATAGCAGATCAAGAGGAGAAAAACTGAAACCTCCACATAACATTTTATTAAAACTTCATTAACATCTAAAAGAAGAGCAAAACTTTAACAAATAAAATCGGAGAAAAATGGAGAAGGGGCAACGGCAAGCTAAAAAAACAAAACTAAGTGGCTGAAAAATTGTAAATGCAGCAAGAATTACCAAATTTTTGCAACAAGCAAAACTAACAAAGGACTTCTCGATTTGAGATATAAAAAGGGACCCCATTAATAGATCAAAAGTGGCAAAATCAGCAAAAAATTGTAACAGACATGGAATCTAATAAAGCAAAGAATTCTTGAAATTGTGAGAAATTAACAAGCAGAGAAAAGATAACAAATAAGAAACTTACGATATGTAATGCTTCAGAATGGGTTTGAGATCAATCGAAATGAGGAAGAGAATAGAATGAGAACTGGAAGCAACGAATTGGGTATCATATACCATGCTTTTGCTTTTCAAATTCCATTTGCAAATTCTTGGAATGTTTGAATTTGAAGAAACCGCGAAAAAAGTTCAATTTGCAGTTAGTTTCTCAGCTCTGTTCAGTGTCGAATGCGCTCTGTTTTTTTTTATTCTAATTTTCCCTCTTTTTCTCTAGCAAGAAACGACAAGGGTCGGGTCAAAGCTCTAATTTCGAAATCCAAGATATTACCCATTTTTTTTGAAGATTTTGTCTCGCAAAATGGGTTAAAGCTCCATGGGCTAAGATCTCCGGCCTTTAGATTTTTAGAACAACCCAGCCCACTCAAAAGACATAGTTTAAAACTAGCAATTAAATATATACAAAATTACACATTATGTTTTATTCATTTATTTTATATATAAGGAGCCACTTCCTAAAGTATACACACAAAAACTCATAACTCAATTAAAATTTGATACGTGGATAGTTTTATCTTTTTTAATAAAAATAACTGTTTTTTTTTTGTCTTTATATGTATTTGTGGGTTGATCTTGTGATTTAGTTTGTGTAAACATATTTATTGCCTAAAAATTTTACATAATCTCATACTAATTAGCACAAGTTACTTAATAAGAGGCTTACCGCAATGTTTTCTATTTATTAACCTTTCAATTAGAGCATAACATTGAAATTAATTTTCTAAATGAAGTGTAGAACTCACCTAATGTATAGCTAGTGTTTTCTCATCCAACGTTTCACCCTCTGCTATTATACAAAATTATGTCCCACTAAAGAAGATATAGAATTGCATGTGTCGACATACTTGATATAATAAGACATTATTGCCAAAGTTGAGAAATTCCAAAACCTTGGGGTGGGGTGGGGGAGTGGGGTGTATTTGGACTGAATATTTGTCTTCGAAATGCAAGCTGGAAATTTTAAGCGAGAAGAGCCCTACACAGAGTGAAAGCAACGGTACGGATTTATTTGGAATGCCAGTAAGTACAAAACATTATGTACTTCCTATAATTTAGTAGTGGGCCATTCTAAAGGGGCCAATCACTAAAGCTCAATTTAATGGTTCATTTCTGTTTTGTCACAAATTTTTAAAAAATAAAAGAAAAAAATTAAACCCCATAATGTTCCTACTTCAAAATATGGGACACGTGTTTGATTTTGATATTTGTTATCTACAAGAGATACCCATGCCTATTAGAAACCTATCAAGTTATGGCCCCTCCAATCTGGTCCATCAAATTCAATTCATTACTATGCTCGTGTAACTGGTTGCTCTATCGATAATAACCGTATTATAAAAGTAGTAAGCTAATTTATGCGGTTAAGGGAGAATTTAGTGCTTAGATGGATATTGTTTAGATGTTAAACGGTATCTAGCGACGTAAAAAAAGTAGTAAGTAAATTTATGTGGTTAAGAGAGAATTTAGTGTTTAGATGGATATTGTCTAAACGTTAAACGATATTTAGCGATGTAGAATTATTTAATACCTAATGTGAAAATTTTAGAATAGTAATCGTAACAACATTTTTATTTCTCATGATTCATGATGTAGAACGAATTTGACTCAATTTGATTCGCATGTACTTATGTTTGATAATTTACTTTTACATTATAAATGAATCAATTTCAAATATAATTTTCTTAAATCATATTTCAAAAATTTGTCACGGTTTATATAAAATATTGACATTGAAGCCTCAATGTACGTTTGAAATTGTTGTAAGAACGTAGATAATTAGATAACCATAAAAATTATAATATTCTCGAAAGATAGTTACTATTAAAAAAAGTTAAAAATAAATAAATAAATAAATGAAATAAAGTAGGAAACGATAGATATTCAAGTATGGCCTCTTATACACGTCGTGTAAAAGAAACAAGTAGAGAGAGAGACGTGGAGAAGCAAATAGAAGCACACGTATGGATATGATTATTTAACTATTTGGAGGTCGGACAAGGAGAAAGACAGCTGGTGATGAGCACCATTGACACCCACCCACCTACCCACCCTACCCACCTTTCTTTTTCTTATGGGAATCCTTATATTCTTTTATTGTGTCCTTTGTTTTTTTCTCCTCTATTATTCGAATTATTTTTAACTAATTTAAATTTCACTTTAATCAAATTCTTTCTAAACGAATTGCTCTTAAAAATATACTTTATAAAAGCAAAAATATCTGATAAAATGAATTCAAACCTTTTATAATTCATCCTTTTCTTTTTATCATGATGTAATAATAATACTCTTTCTATTTATGGAGGTATTCTAGTTTTTGTCTTTAACGTTGAAAACAATCGACGTTGTTGACGTCACGAATTCAAACACATCCCGATGCTCTTGGCGGCGTCCTTGTCACTTCTCCCCCGAACATTATATTAAATTGATATTTTTTTTTAATTTTCAAAACAAACACATATACTTTAGTTTGTGCAATCATAGAATTAAATTTTATCATAAGCTTTATAAAATTTTTTGTAACTATAATTTTGTCACCTACATTTATAAATTAATAAAAATTTGAAATTAAAAGAAAGTTAACAAAAATATTTTTAAATGGCAATTAATTAAAAAGTGATAGAATATCTTAGTATAGTGGTTTAGAAACGAACAATAAATATTAGGCGATAGATTATATTATTTCTAGTTCAAATAATTATCTGTTTAATTTTTATATGTAAGTTTAGATGATATTTTTTATATATTAATATTTTTTTTTAAATTAATAATAAAAAAATTATTATGAATAAAAAAAATTAACTAAAATAAAAAAAATAACATATACAAAGTAAAAGATATTAATTAAATTAATATAGAAAAAAATTAAAACAACATTTATCATCAACCGCGCTCCGATCAATCAAGTTTATTCGTGCTTCTTGTCAGTTCTGAAATTCGGGCCCCCGATAGGATTACAGCCTGTAACTCAAACTTCAAGCTAAAAAAGGAAGGCAGCATAAATAAACAAGAATATAGTACTCGATTCCGTACTACTACTCCAATAACTTTTCCCTACCAATTCCAAAAAATTGTGCTAACACGTTTGGAATTGTAATTTTAAATTGAATCGTCTCCAAAACAAATTTTACCATTATTAATAGAAAAAAGTAGTGTCTAAAATTTCATATTTATATTGCCACATTTTTACAAAAATAATTTCTATGCAATTTAGGGAGAGCATAAAATTAATGTTGGAACTAAAACTACATCAATTAAATCTTACAAACGATTGCAGTGTCGAGATTGTAGTTTTGAATATTCATCTCACAAGAATATCGATTATTTCATTTATATATTCATCTCACGAGAAAATTGATAAACTACGAAGTTAGGAATATAGAAAACATATTAAGACGTCAAGGAATTCAAGTAAAAAACGGATTATATTATAATAATAATTATTTACAAAAAAAGTCATCCCTTGGAACTCAAACATCTATATATATGTTAATAAAAATTATAATTAATAAAATTTGAACTCTTAACCTTTTAAAATAGACGACGATCATATCTTGAAAAATTATATTGTTGGGGAAAAAAACTCGTGCTTATTTTTTACTCAATTATCCAATTATTATTTGAATGCAATCGAGTAAGATGTGAACTATAATTCGTCAGTTCTTATTTTTTCACACTGTGTTACCAAAGTGGAATCCAAAATTAAGTTCAAACTGTACATTCTTGTTACTCTTTCATATACATCAATTACATTATTCAAATTCACAATTTTACTAACCGAAACAAAAAATAATGTAACTAAAAAAGAACATTCACAATTTCCCAAATGTAAACCTCAGGATCCGACCCATTGACAAAGCCTCCCATCACCCGAATACCCGACCCATGTTCATGCACAAGCCCTACGTGCGGTCAACCCCCTTCCTTAATCAAACCAAAAGAAAAAGTCAAATGTCGACCACACGTGGGTAGTGACCCCAAGTAGTAGCTCGAACGAAGAATTAATTTTGGTTCAATGTATCCCACAATGCTGCACATTTCCTTTTTGCAAATCCAATCCTTCGATTCTCCAAATCATACATTACCTCTAATCCTTGCTGTTGGTAATTTCCCAGCAACCCAGCGGGCCCACCCGAATCAGGAAAATCACCACCGTTCATCAGCATCATGCACCCCACCATCCTCTTACTCTTCCCATCATCACCACCGTCCATAAACTCATAGAAATAATTTCTCATAGGAAGCACCACACTGGAATTCCCCCCAAGATGCAACACCAACGGTGGCACACTCCTCCCAGCCGAGTCAACATAGTAACACGGACCGAGTCCAGTTCTTTCCTCCACCCCACTCGCTCGCTTATAGGACACTTCAACTCGGCGGCTGAACTCGGTCACCACTGATTTATACAATTCCATTGGCAACATAGTGTAAGTCGTCCCCGAGTCAACCACCATTCCACCATTTCCTCTTCTATCAACCCTCTTCAAATTCTCCGGCGCCGGCAACCGCCGTTTTCCGACGGAAACACCCTCTAATCCGACCAAATAAAAGTAAGGGTATTTTGGGTTGTTCAGCATTGGGGTGTATATAAAATCAACTTCATCGTCACTGGCCACTTGCTTTTCTTTCCGGTCTAGAGAGTACCGGCCTAGTATGAGTGGACTCGGCCGGCGAACTCGGTCTGTGTCAAATGAGTGAGAAACTAAACAATACGAGAACTGATTACCAAGTTGAGGAGTGGAGGCAGCCAGCTGCGCCGGCAATGAGAGGACTCCACGGCCAAAGCCAGCCACGCCGATTGGCTCACCTAGCGCGGCGTGAGCGCAGCCGAATGTGAAATTCTCGATATTTAGCGCCGGCGACGACATAGGTATCACTAAATTGTCGCTGTAAAGCTTTCCTACGAAGCTTCCGTCGCCGTAAGCGTAGTAAAATGGTGGGCATGAGAATTTTGCGCAGTCCGAAATTTCAATGGTTTCAAGTGGGCATTTAGCCATGGCGCAGAGGTCGGAGGAGGGGAGATGGGAGTGGGCGGCGGAGCAGGCACGTGACTTGCACGTGATCGGGGTCGCGGTGGAGATGTTAAGAGGGGATGGGTTGGAGATGGTGGTGGGATTGTATTTACCTTCGCAGAGGATGCAATCGAAGGGGGAACAGGGAAGCCAAACGACGTCGCTTCCGGTGTCCATGTAGAGGGAGATTGTTTGGGAGCCGAGAGTGAAGGAAAGAGTGTAGTCGCTGCCGGGGTGGAGCGGGAGGGAGACTTGACGACGCTGGTGGCCGTTGCGGTGGTGCTGGAACCTGGCCGCGGAGGTGGTGGTGGTGGATTTTAGGAGGTGGTGGGTATTGTTGAATTGGGTTTTGGAGAGAGAATTCGTCAGTGGTAAGAGTAAAAGTTTCGAAGATGAGAAACAAATATTGGGAACAAGAATCGTGAGGAGGAGGATACAAATAGTCGACAAAGCCATGACTAAGTGAAAACAGACCAAGAAGAGAGCAAAAACAGAGGAGCTTGGGGTTTTAGAGGTTTATATGAACAAGTTGTATGTGTAGAATGCCAATAGAAAAGATACAAGTGGTGTTAATATATGTATATGTGGAGAGAGAAGAGAGAAGAGATTGAAGGTTGAGTGGGGGAAGAAAGGCGAGGGGAAGGTTTTGAAAGGGGAAGGGAGGGTTTTGGCAGGGGAGGAGAAGAGGACGAAGGTTCTAATTGGTATGTGGGACTTTTTAGGGAGTTATCATTTCAATGCATTAGTTTACTGGGGAACCAGTGATCTTGTTTTCATTTTTGACAGCTAAATATTTCCTTCTCTTTTAGTTTAAATTTTAAAAATTATAAATTATTATAATATAAATTATTCTGTTAAATTTGTAATATTTAAATTTTAAATTGAAATAAGTGGGACAATATTGATTTCATATATATCATTTCGATGGAGTAATCTTTTTTACATTATGAAAATAATTTCGTCAATTGGAAAGTTGAGAGCAAACCATTACAAGAAATCTTGGAATAGTGGAAATAATATGTGAATTCCTGCCGTGCACAAGAATGGAGCAGCCACTCTGGAAAGTGTCATGTCCTTTGCATATATATTTTACACTCACGCAAACATTTACATGTATTTTCATATAAAATGTTCGCAAATTACAAGTATAGATTTTTTGGTCCAAAAGAACACATTTTGTTTTAAACATGTGTATATATATATAAATTTTCTTGTGATTATAATTTTGCTACTTATATATTCATAAAATTTATATAAATCAATTAATGAGGAACATGAAAAGTATTTTTTTTTTATCTCGTATCATCGTATGACATATATTGTAAATTCAGCGTATGTAAACTTAGGCTGCATTTGGTTTGATAGAATGAAATAACATGAGAATAAAATGAATTTTATAGTATTTGTTAGTTCAATTATGTATAAGATTCATTCCTTATTTCATTCATTTTCACAAATTCATATGTATTTTTAAATCCAGCCTCCAAGATAGAGTTTATCAATTTCATCACAATTAAACTTTTATACACAATCTACCATTTCTTCGTTTTTATATTTCTTTAATAATTTTTGTGATATTTATCTGTTAATTTCTTTCTCATATCATTCAATTGTATCTAACTAAATGCAATAGATTCTTTACAACTTTTCTCCCCTGATTTGTTTCGATTAAAGCAAACAATACTACACTCCAATACAATCAGCGGGAGTTTATGCCTAATAAAATCAAACCGGTGGGCATTTGTATTGCTGACCATTTAAGCATATCCACAAATTCTTGGTTTTTCTACAATTCTTACCACTTGCTTTATAATATAAAGGAATATAAAAGCATGGACGTTAATTTAAATAAAAAATATTTTAAAAATATATTTGTGGTGTATTCATAAGTAGTTGAGACATTAGGAGTAGTTGTTTATATGTGCTAAATCCATATTGGTATTGGAAAAAGATCATGT
Source organism: Centella asiatica (assembly GCA_014636745.2). Classification (NCBI taxonomy): domain Eukaryota; kingdom Viridiplantae; phylum Streptophyta; class Magnoliopsida; order Apiales; family Apiaceae; genus Centella; species Centella asiatica. The sequence continues at coordinate 60,497,506 of CM025780.1, forward strand.
CTGGTGACTGAATGAGTAAAAAACAAGGACAGAGGGTGCATAGACTGGAGATCTAATGTGTATCCACATAACACAAGCAATGTTATTACAAATAACACCAATGCAATGCAATAAACGCAAGCTTAAAGTTTGACTATAAAACCCATTGAGTAATATTAATGAAAAGATATTTGCAGAGGGTTTATAAAAGGTCAATTAAGTCAAAGTCAGCGACTCATTAGCTGTACTCAAGAAGGATGATGGCTCTGGACTCTTCTTTTATTACCTAATTTATTGGAACCCTCATAATTTTGCTGTTTGTATTTTGTTCGTTCATACCATGTGGTTTTATAATAATTGACATTTTAATAATTTTTACATTTTTAACAAATTAAAATTTTGATATTTTTACTATTCATTAAAATGATACAAAAGGAGAGAATATTGCAAAACAAATTAACAAGAATGTGAGAGAATAATTATTTTAGTTACTCAAATGAGTTATTCGAAGGTAATTTCAAAAGTATAAATAATAAGTTTAGAATATGTAAAATATACTTATTATAAAACGAAGGAAATAAATATTAAAAAGTGGCTTAAAAGGGACTTGCATCGGAGAGTTTAACTTTGACCTTAATTTGAGACACAATTTAACATAATTTCAACACGAGAAGGTGCGTGAAAAAACTAATAATATTACGTAAGCAAATCATCACAAATTGAACCATATGTAATAAAAAAAAAAAGAACTAATGAATTTTGGTTACATTATGATAAATAAATTTGTTTATTTTTTTTTGTGAAAATAATTTTTTCCGGCCGAAGTGATGCTACTATTGACTTAGTTTAAAATAAGACCTATCCTCCTAGGTCAAACAAGTAAATCCAACATGGTGTAATAGCTAGTTTTGTTTCAATTTGACCATATTGTTAAGTAATAAGGACTATATGATATTTTATACAAATAGTAAAATGGTTCACACTATTTTCTTTTCTTTGAATATCGTCAAACTATTTTCTTGAAATGAAATGATAGAGGTGCTAATATTTTAAAAGTATGATAATTTAGAGCCTCTAAATAAGTACTAGCTCTTTGACCATTAAATGGATGGCTAGAAATGAGTTGTTTCAGAAAGTGACAATTGTTTAAAACCTGGTGGATTTAGTCTATTCAGCCAAGGTCCAATAATAGTATTTCCCACTATGTATATAGTTGAGTCACGACAAGTAGAAAATAAAATCTTACTGGGGCCTTATAGGAGAAATTATTTTGTTTTTTTGAAATCAAAATTAAGATTTTTTTAAGAGCAATTTTATAAAATTGGTTATATATTTTGACTTTTTAACTTGATGGACACATTAGATTTTACATTAAAATTGATTTAATTATTAAAATTTTATCGTTTATAACAAAAGTATTTGATTACAACCAATTTACATTCAAAACTTTTTCATAAATAAATTAAATTAATTTCAATAATATGTGGATTTAAAAAGTTAAAGTGCATCGAGAAAATGTGTACTATTATTATTTTCTCTTACAAAAAACTTAGATGATGGAAAATTTCTTAGTTTTAAGGTAAGATATATCATCGTTCTATTTGAAATTTTACATTTTTTCACTGCAATAACATGTATAACAAGATTAAAAATCTCAATTTAACAAAATCACTTGTTAAATATTATCAGCTTTGTCCTCAAAAGGAGTATTATGTAAAACGGGATCAAATCATCGATGGCTTACTTTTCGGGCACCGTGTTACAAAATCAAATAATGAAGCTGACGTGTATTAAAATAAACAGTTTCAATTCTATTTGGAGATAAGTTTTTCTGTAACGCTATCTGATATATTTATTTGTACCAAATTTTTTTAAGGGTACCACCACTGTAATAGGATTTTAGTTCTATTTAATAAAAAAATTTGTAAAAAGATACTTCAAATAATTTAAAGTTACTCCCTCATAAGTGCGCTTTCATTAGGCCTTACCACATTGCAATTTTACTGGTTATTGACATTTGTTGCATGTCAATTTGTCGTATTGTCCATCTTTATAATTAAATTGCCGAATCCTTTTAAATTTAGATATCTGGAATATAATATTTTTCAACTATTGAGATATAACTTTTTGACCAAAAAAAAAACAAGAAACTATAGAGATATAATTTTCACTATTATATTATTTTAAAACTTTATAACTTTAATAATGATATAAATTTATTAAAAATATATAAAACATAATTTAAGATTTTTTTTTTACGTATATCATAATATTTTATTTTAAAGTTAATTAAAATTAAAAGTAGATTTGATAAAAATATAAATTCTTTTAATAAAATAAACTGTCATAATTAAAATATATAGTAATTTATTAGGAAGTAGATTTGATTTCTTATTCTTATTAAAAGAAGAGTGGCTGCCACGGCCTAGCATTCAAGAATTCAAATTATGAAAATGCAAGCAAAAGAGATTACAGGACCAGAACTGCCGACCTAGGACCACCTACTGTTAGAACCAAGCCAGTTAAGCAGCACTTACGTATACTTCGTATTTACTATAAAATTAAATAAATTATATAAATGAAAATGAAACGTAAGAATTAGAGAAACCACGGCAAAGCAGATATTCGAAACCCTATAGAATCTTCACAAGGACAATATTGCAAAATCAACACATTTTTCAGATACTCAACTATTATATATATATATATATATATATATATATATTTCTGATTACATTCGGAGCTTAAAGTCCAAAAAGAAACAAAACAATAAACAAAAAACGAAAGAGCAAAGTAACGATTGCTTATTGATTCGAGACAAACAAGGGCCGATACCACTTTTTAATGGAGAAAGACTATTTCTTTTTCTTATTGCAAGAAAAGAATGGTTTAATTTTTTTTTAACTCAAATACTTTTTTTTTTCTTTTGCCAAGAACACAAATACGAAAAAAAAAAAAAGTTTGTGAAAATTGTGAGATAGATAAAGGGTGTCTAGATAGAGACCCTAGGACAGTGGGGTGGGCAAGAGGATGCTATTAGAAGGATTCGAATCAATGATTGCCATGACCTAAAGCTACAAAAGTCTCACACCAACCCTTTCCCATTTCTATTCTACACACAATAATCTACTTGTATATCTACCACACGGTCTTAATCAAATGCCAAAAACATATAATTTTATATCACAACCAAAGGTACAATCATTAGATTGTTCCACTTTCCATTACCCACTATAAATTTATACAATTTCTTACAAATTTTCATGGAAGAGATGATTTGTTTCAAATGATATTTTATCTTTTATTCTATTCATTTTAATGTTGTCATGCATTATTTTAAGATCTTAGATTTATATTAAAATATATTTATATAAAGAACACATCAATTTTAAAAAATATGAATCAGGAGATGGAGTAACCATTGAAACAGCGCAGCCAAATTATTGTTTCTACTCCTTTTCCCCATATTCTGGTACAAAGGAAGAAGGCTATGGATAAACTTACTTATCCTAAACGATGGTATACCTAACCACTTAAAGATGATGTTTTCTCTCAAGTCCCATCCCCCCACATAATTGCTTAACTTATTGTTTCGTTAATCAAAATTTCATTTTCCTAATCCATTTATTTTTTGGGACCACAGGTCGATGAGAGGTTCAATTGGTTACGTCTTTAAAGTGGACTGCATATCCCATCCAATTCATAATCTCCATGCCATACAGCTATGGGCCTAAAGCATGAAAAACAAGAGAAGGTAGAAGATGTAGAACACCATTAACCAAAAAACACTTAACAAATAATTGTAGGGTGTCGAACCAAAACGAAGAAATGAACGAGTAAAATAAACACAAATAATTCCTCATTCATAAAATGGAATATATTTAAATTGACTATTAACACAAATGATTTATTCAATCATCTTCTACTACAGTTTTCTCATTTTCCTCGTTAATCGAAGGTAGATTGTAAAATTATATAAAACAGTAAGTCGAAGAAATTATGGCAGGGGTAATAAGTTATCTGTTTCTAGTGATGTCTCATACAGTGTTAAAATAGACAATTGAACAGACTATGTACAAGTCTTTCAGCTGACAGGTCCATAAATACTACTAAGATGGAATCAGCAGCACAAGTAAATTCTTTCTCTTGCCAGTTCATCATCCCCAGTGCATGCATAAATGCCAGGGCCAACTTTTATGTCATACCCCTTACAACTGTCTTCCCCATTGCATTTGCCCAAAAGAAAGAAAAGAAACAGGAAAAAACAAGGGAGGAAAATTATACTACTTTCTAGTGCTTTCTTACCGTCCAATATTCGGTTAGTCCGACTAATTTACATTCGAGTCAAGTCAAACTCCATAAAAAAAAAAAAACTCTCTCGATACTAATTTTCTTTATTTTTATCATTTACAAAAACTCAAACTTAAAGAGCTTACTTTTTTCCGTATAAATGGAAAGTGTAGCCTTCATAGTAATTATGTCATGTTCAGAGCGTAGATATTCGCTCCTTAGTTTTGTTAAGTACAATGGAAGCTTGTTACGAGTTATAGAAAATTATACGAGTCATATGTATTAATATTCAAAATATATGAAGAACAACCTTAAACATCTTCTGAAGCAAAAACAATATTAAAACCAGAGAGCAATCTGAATTTTATGCAACCCATGGAGACCTTGGGTTATGCTTCAGAATTTTCAGCATTGAAGAAGCTCCTACCTCCACGCATTCAAAATCTCTTGAATGTATGAGGCAAAAATAAAAAGAAATCAGTCGGTATGGAAAATGGAGTGTGATATTGCAAATTATTCTCAAGAATTAAAAGAGACATTGGTCGTTTTATTTCGACTTAAATTTTAGGGATTACAAATTTTTATAATATAAATTAAACCATTAGAATCTATAATCTCTAAAATTTAAGTTAAAATAAACTAGACGATTGCCTTTTTGTTTATATGGTACACGAACAAAACAAAAGGAAACTCGTATTGAGCTGCACAAGTGCCATTACAATGTATATGGAGGCTTGCAAGGGGAAGCTGAGGTTTCATGGGAAGCAATTGCTTATATCAAATTGGAAACTATGAAATATAACATTCATTCACAATGTGTATAAATAGGATCAAACAAACCAAAGATTTACCAATACAATTACACCCGTGAAGGGAGAGGTGACGATGGCTTTATTCTTTCCAACAATTTCTCAACTTCAATGAATCCAGCTAAGGGTCCCAATGGCAAGTATTTCACTTGTTTCCATCTGTAAAGCTCTCAATATTAATTACACTCCTACAGTAAATCTTACAGTCTTACTACTAATCTACATTACAAATACTTTGTCGTGGTCATGCGCCACTTACCTGGGAGTGAATGGGAGTGCCAAACAATGGAGATGGAGGTGATTAACACTGTTCAAAGGAGGCTGATGAAAACCAAATCTGAAAAAGAACCACAAATTGAGTTGAAGAGTTGCATCAGTAAATTAATGACCAAAGAAGTTCTAATGCAAAGAAATTACTTTAAGATCCATGATCATGGATTAGCAATATTAATGATTATAATAAACAAAATTTTAAATTAGTAGCTATTTACATTGGTCCGTAATACTCACAGTAACATCATTAATGCTAGGTTTGTCACATCAACACTAAAAATTTGAATTGGTATTGAGCCAGCACTTTAAGTTCCATAGAAATTAATATTGTTCAGGACTTAAATGAGATCTGAACACTAGAATTCAAGCTTGGTGTTGGGTTGACAGACATAGCCTTAAGAATTTTAACTACGTTTTCAATGAGAAACAATACCTGTATTTGGACTCAGGTGCATCCCTTCGTAGTAGAGTTTGCCCCACATGTAACATGTGACTGACTGGATAAAGAATGAAAAACTTAAAATTAATTGTGCGATAATGAAGAGAAAAGTGAAAGGACGATTTTGAAACTGGTCTGCGAAACATATCAAGTGCCTAACCATTTTAGAAATTCTTTACCTAAAGAGAAGTCTTCGGGTCTTCTCTTCAGGTCCTTAACAGTGGAAATATGCTCCACAGGAATGACCAAGTAATGCCTACGAAGGTGCCAAAAGAATTTGGAATGTAACATAAGATTTTGATATGTCATGCAAAAAATAGATTCAAATCACAAGTTGCATTAGTGATTGATGTAATTTCATACAAATAGATGCAGCGCTGAAAACTTCAAATGCCATGAACAAACTTTAACAAAGAAATTTGCATGGGAAATTTATCATCAGTAACTAACTCGTTTCCAGTAGATTTCACATTTTATTGAAATCAACAGCTTTCATATACTTTGAATAGGGAGTCTTACTTTTGAGCATCTCACTCACCAGCTAGATTGCCAAGTGGGATCAATATATGTGAAATTCTAAAGCTTATAGCAACACCAGATTAGACTCAGCAAGATCTATTGGCCAAAGTTGCGCACTGCAACAACCAGAAGTATCCTTTCTCATTATGCTCTTCGGACCACGATAGATATCTACTTCTTCTCTTTACAAAATTATTTAACTTTTATGTTTTGGTTTTTAATAAATACCTTTTATCAAGTTCCTGATGATCATTCCAGCTAGCCATTCAAGTTTTTGCATATAACACAACCTCATACAAACCTAAGAAAAACAGCCCCTCATACACCAGAAAGAAAGCCCTAAATCCCTCAATTTCTATGGTCAGTCCCAACAAATCAAGGGCTCTAGTAATAGTATTGATTATCCATTAATCACCAGCTGGATTGAGAAAAGGCACTAAAGTTGCTAATACTGATCAATGTCATTTATAAAAAAATAAAATAAAATAACTATTTAAAGCAAAAGTTGAAGAAGTCCAATTACAAGATTCTTTCACAATTTAATATTTTATATGCCCACTTGGTGTGTAGATTAGCTTATAACAACTGTCATGATAATTAGCAATCTGGTCATGCTGATTGTTGGTGAATTACGTATCCCGCAAAAAGTAATTGGACATAATTTTGTATATATTTCATGAACAAATATGGGAAGAACCACAGCAAAGTAAGATTAAAATAGGCAAATGAATCCCCAAAACACTCGAAAATAACTAATGGAATCAAAGACTTTAACTACTAGAAAGATTCTTCGACATTATATCAATTTAAAAGAAAAACTAAGAAAAAACAAACCTGAATGCAGAAGGATTAATGTCTTGGAAAGCTACGACCTTTTCATCCTGCGAAATCAAAACTGAAAATCTTAATAGGAAACTTCATGCGTAGTACACAGGTGGAGAGAGAGACTGAGACAGAGATCGAACAGAGTGGAGAAGAGTAGTGGAGGTGGAAGGGCGCGCAATTTCACAAAACACGCACGAACCAACAGCAGCAGCGGCACCCGCCATTTCCAATCTCGGGATTGGGGCTATTACTGGTGCCCGACCCTATGCCGAATCCCGTCCGCAGAGCAATTTTCTTGTTTTTTTTTTGTTTTGTTTTCCTTGTTTTTTTTTTGTTTTTTTTTCCTTGTTTTTTTGTTCTTTATAGTTTTGTTCTTTTGTTTTTTATGTTTTTCTTTAATCGGTGCTTGAATTTATATTACTCTCTTTCAAGCATGATGATACATATTTTAAAAGTTGATACTTTAAAAAAGATATTATAAATATTTTCTATGTTTCAAGTAAAGGAAATAGATTTATTTTTTATATAAGATTTTAAAATCCTAAAAATTTGAATTCCTTATATAACTTTATTAAATATCTAGAAGAACAAAGACTTTAATTTATTTTTCTTCAGATTATGACAAATTTGAGTTATTGGGATATGTAAATACCCAAGGAAAAAGTTTAAAAGGTGAATACGTGTAAACTTTATATTAATCGTCTATTGTACACATATGTAAATAACAACGTATATTACTAGAATAAGTAAAAAGTAAATAGAATAAATAAAGTTTATCATTGTCGACTCTATCCCCATGATCATACGTTTTTTAAAAATTAAGTTGATTATTGTTGAATGTAATCTATCAACATTATTGAAATTAATTGTTGAACTCTCTCGGTAGAATGTATCAAATATTTAAATATTCAGAATGAGTTTATTAAAATTCATAGAACTGCTAAATAAGATTACGTTGTCAAATAATTTCTATAATAATACAGTTCGATATAAAGTTAAAGCACAATAGAAACACGAGGCACATGTAACAACATATAATGAAATTTCATTAATTCTTCTATCCCCAAACAAAAAAAAAAACTGCAATTTCAGTTCTTTGAAAAAATGTAAACGCAAATTCTTCTGCAAACCTCAACAAAAATCAAATATGTTGCCCTATCAGTTCCAGGCTTTTCTAGCCTGGTAATAATACATTTGATTCAAAACAAGGTAAATCTGACCTAAAAGGAATACAAAAAAAAAAAAAAAATGGAACAAACAAACAAACAAGAAAGTGTAATTTAGCAATGGTGCCTCTGGGGCATGGCAAATGCAAGCAAAATTGCAGGAGGCAACCTAAATTCCCATTATTTCTTCTGCTAAATTTATTCATATTGACACGATTTTCAGCTATGCCAAGAAAGAAACAATTTTTTCTGGAATATCTTGCGAATTTGCTCATTTTCTGTGTGTTTCCTGAGGTATTAGCAGTTCGTCATAATCACCAACTTCTACCTGTTCAACATATAGGCAGCAAAGTTTAGTTTTCAGTTGATAGTTTTGTATATTAAGATGAGAAAGGAAGCTATATCATACCATGTAACTATTATCGTTGTAAGTGTACTCCACGCGCAAATGCTTAGGTTCTGCTGGACAAGGATCACAGAAGCCCATAATGCCCGATTTCTTTACACCGTCGTGAAGCTGCAATTTTTCAAAGCCAGATGCTATATAAGACTTTAGATCATGAAAAGCCAGAATATACAAAAGGCAGATTTACAGAATTTTATGGGATGTATAAACTATACACCATGGTAAAATGGCAGATCAGACTTGAGCACGCATCACAGATGTTTGCCACTAGAGCAAATTAGAGTTTTATTTTTTTTAAAGCACAGCAAATCAAAGATTCTGAATAAACAACACACACCTTAAGTTGCCCAGAATCGTTAACTAGAAAGTTCAATGGTAGTGTGACATCCAGGACTTGTAAAGCTAATTCATCCTTTTCTTCTGATTCTAATATTTTCTTAAAATGTTTACGATTTCCATATATTGCTTCTGTGATCACCAGCCCACCAGTTTCTTGTTGCTTACTCCTTTTCCTATCGGCAACATTTCGCAGCAACTGCTGAGCTTTCTCAGCTACTGCCCTTGCTTCCTGAACCTATATAAACGCACAAAGGTCACTTTATATGCACACAATATTGCAATATATTCTTGGAGGGGCAAGAAAATAGTTTTAGTACCCATGAAATCAGAACGAAGAAAGCAAGTATCTATACCACAGTATATAGTGTTAGACAAATCGCAGTCATTAGGCATTGCAACCATCAAAACAGAAACAGAGTTCAATTTCCACTCCACAAAATTAAGAATACGCAAAGCTCTTGTAGTCGGAACTTTTTAGACTCTATCACAAGACAAGAACAAATCAAGAATCACAGAAATTAGTCATTTTGATTCTTCATTGCTCAATTTTAGTTGTTTCAGAATATTGGATTGTGCTCATTTCTCAACTTTTAGGGACAACAATAAATCTTTTGCTCTCTAAATTGAAAGGAGTTTCTCTCATGGGTGCCTGTGGAGGCCTTTCTCTGTACAGAACACAACACTTATTGTCATAAAATATAACTAGATAATCACATTAGATACAATGGCTATACATATGGATAGTTTGTACCTCGGCAAGAGTTTTTCCCATATTCTCCAATGCCTTCTGCTTTTCCCGTTTCATGTAATAAGGTTTGAAAACAAATGACTGCAAGTTCATATATACAAAAAATCAATAGGATCAACCAATGAAAAAGAATAGACACCAACTTAAAGGATTAATCATTGTGTTATTACTTATTAGATAGTTCAGTCAGTTTTAGTTTTTATTATATAGTTGCGAGGTCATAATGGGCAATGATAATGGCCAACCAAACCTCGTGGATTTAAGAACAATTAGAAACACTTGGCTAGGTGGACACATAGATGACAATAATTTTAACCCAGAAATGCAAAGGAGATGTTCCCTTTTCCTTACAGGGCACACCCAGATATTATCTTACAAAGCAACATAAGGCACTACTTAAGAACTTATTGTGTAATTGCTGATCTCCTTCACACAGATTACTTGCACATATTATTATGCTCACCAATTGATTTCAATTTCCTCGCAGGACAAGAGCCAACTTTATTTCATTTGCGTTTATCGGGCCTTAGAATTTTGTTTCAATAACACAAAAATGTATCAAGTTGCAGCATACACAATCCTAGTTATGCTGGTATACCCGTACAGGAAATGAAGACCAAACAATTATTGAACATACATTTATTCTTTAATAAGCAAGAATTGATCAGGATATATTATGACCATTATCCTTGTGAAGGTTTTCGGTTCATATATCACCAGAAGGCGCAAGATCCGTTGATGAAATGGTTTAATAGACTAATAGATAAGACACTGAATATTACTTATCAAAGAATAAGAAGAATAGTTCGACATGTATGATAACCTTGAGTGCAAAATAAAGAGTAGTGGGAATAATGAATGCTCCAGTTGCAGTTACTACACTCAGATGTCTGGAAAGCAAGATCTGCACATAATTGCTCATTAGCAACATAGCAAAACCACAAAAGTTCTAAGCAAATTAACAGTACACAGATTGATATTCACAAATTGCAATAATCATTAACATATCTATGTATACAGTTTGTCAGGTAGTACAGACAAGTCAAAAAGAAAAATTTTATCTCCTACAGAATAATATAAATTTTCCTTACACGCAATGCAGCATACATGTGGTCTATCAATAAATCTACATTATCAGGTTCTGTTTAGACAAACTTGTAATGGGCAATTAGCTGACATAATAAGTCTTGAAATCATAAGAAGGGGCCACAAGGTCATTATGTGAACAAAGGAAATGCTAGATGGATGTATGCATGACAACAGCTTCAAAGACTTAGGAATTACACTTAAAATTCCTTTAAAACTTGATATTTCATTGACTTTTATTTACTCTAATAATTGGCTAATTAATATTTATCAGTAGTTTTTCCGGTAATTATTCATTATTCAGTTAGTTTGTGTGTTATCATGATAACTCAAAATTCGATCTATAGCATTGTTGCTGGAGTTAATTTTCAGCCAAATGATTTTGCCATAAAGGAGCTCCTATCTACAGATAGTTTTTCGGGTACAGTGAAGAGAGAAGTCAGAACTGATTCATGTTAATAATGTTAAAGGCCCCAATTAATATGTAGTCACAATGCAAGTTTTAAAGAAAGGAAAAAAGAAAGAAAGAAAGAGAGAAAAAAAAAACAAATAAATAATAGTAGGAATTAAGGAAATCTAGTCAAGGGACTAGAATCACGAGATCCAACAGGACTCAAAACAATATACATATGAAAGGAGTAAAGGAAATGCACTTCAGTTAAATTGGGCAAAAGCCTCGTATTTTAAACTCGAACAAATTCTTCTCCCAGCCCTGCTCTTTTTAGGGGGTTCGGGTGCCTAAAATTTTTACACCTTAGATATTGAGAATGCAAAAAAGGATCGCACTTACAGGAATGACCAGCTTCTGCCTGCCTCGGTGTAATTCGAATCTCCAAAAAATACCCTACAATTTCAGCTAAGGATGTAAGATATATCAAACAGGGTTGAAAAATAAAACCATCAGATGGAAAAATAATTCTACCCATACATGGAATTCATTCAAGATCATGAAAATTCAGTCATTGCAAGATCCTTACAGGAGGTGCAGGAAAATAGTCGTGTTCGTTCACTTTGTATATGAATCGTCAGTCCTTTAAAGGTTTCCAAATGTTATGCATTTAAATTTTCTGGAATCCCTAAACTTATGAAGATTAGGATTTCAGACTTATTCCAACCATTTGATGATTGACGTTGCAAATTATTTGAGGAAGATTAGTATAAGTAAACGTTGTGGCTTCTCAATACTATGCCTTCACCTACTAAATGATTTCAATACCACATTAATAAATTTAAGAGAGAACTTTATAGTAAAATTAAGAGCTAAAATAGTGTGTGGGGATCCATTTTACTTATAAGTGATTGTATGTTCAAGGCTCATCCAGATAGGTTATAGACAAGGAAAGCCACCTCTGTTTGGGCCTAAATCCTTTGAGTGAGGAGCTGAACAAAAAAGTGATGCTTGCGGAACTGCCAAATTTTGCAGCTAGCCCGAGATGTGGAAACTCACGAAGTTAACATGATAGATCATATTTCAGAAATAACTAAGAGACATTCCAGAGAAGAGCTATCTACTATCATAACACCTCTAGAACAATTCCTGATACCAAGTCACAATGTAGGACTGGCAGAACTATACTCATTACATGTAGGAAGATTCCTATTCCCATGAGTTCTCCTATTTCTTCTACCAGATTTCTCAAAGTTATTGGAAAAACCTAACAGAGAAGTAACAAAATCAATAGAATTTTTTTTACCTGAATTCCTATTGAGTATAACATGCGGACAGTGCTGAAGTTTGATATTTTCCTTCCACCCCCCACTTCAATTTGTAGAGCATCGCTGATAAATATAACAAAATAATGAGATATAAAACTAGAAGATGATAAGCTTTTCATATACCATCACAAGATGATAAGCTTAGAATACTAGAAGAAAATTAAAACAACCACAATAAAGTCGAGAAGTACCTTCCTACTTTGCCAGCAATTCGACCATGAGACTTTGATGAAAAGTGATGCGTATAATGAGCAGATGCTCCAAAGGAGCTTGTACCAATCTGCAGTACGTTGACCATGGATTAATGTATAAGTATAGAATTCTCAATTACTTGCTAAATTTAAGGTATCCCCTAGAAGGAAACTGAAATTGCTCAGAGCCTCAGATGCTTGAGGAAACACACTCGCTACAACAAAATGGACGAAATAAGATGGGTCCTAAAAAATCACAAAGTAGTGTCACGCAAAGCAAAATACATAAATAGATGAATGAATAAAAAAAATAAAAACGGTTTAGTTCTTGACCTTCATGACAGACCTAGATCATGAATAATAAATCTGAGTAATTAAGATAAGTGAGAAGAAATCTACTACTCATTAAATACACAAATAGAGTTTATATCTAAATATGCTAATGCAATAACAGTTCATAAAAAGAGTTCAAACCTTAACAGGGGAAATTGTTAGCTGTATTAAAAAGGAATGTTGATACCTTAATCTCTCCAGCCGCTGACCTTTTCTCTTCTTTGTTACGCCATCCAACAGCTACTGATGAATCTATTCCTAAAGCAAGCTCTATCTGAGAAAAGAGGAGGCCATGAGACAATAGGATGAAAGCATGAATTGAAACAAGATTGCTTAGATTTTGACCCCATACATTGTCCAGTTTCAGATATTATTCCACAACTGCTATTAAAAGAGAATTTTGGTTCTTTATACTCTAGTTTAATTAAAAGTACAAAATCTACTTTCATATAAAAATCTGAGAGAAAGTGCTCAAAAACCATAGCAGATGCAAGAGACTTTACGTTTCCATTTGTAGTGTCAGAGAGTTGACGAGTCCATGTATTGGAAAGATTTATTGAACCATCTTGTAAAGACATGGCGATGCCCATTGTTGCAGTGGAGTGCGCAGATAATTGTCTGAAAAATGAGACAGAGAAAGAAGCGGACTGAAGAATCAAAGGTAAGGAAGACACAAACAAGACATGACTTGACATCCCATCAACATACCGAGATGTTTGTAACCCAATCAAAGACCGTAATCCTGTGGAAACCATGAATTCCATAGAAGAAGCTGAAGAAATCTGATGCCTAATGATGGCAGTGGCAGCAGCACCACCGGAATTCCCATTGACTACTAGATTACCTCCAATAGAAATGACATTCCTTTTTGATACTTGAGATTGAACTTCGCTAGACATGGACATCCTGAAAATTTTGTTTATGAATAAGATCAGAAAGACAAAACACCAGATAATTGGACTGCAACAAATATTCCCAGTAAATTTCCAAAAATGTTAAAAAATTAAGAGAAAAACAATATTTAATAAGTTAGGAAGATTAAATATATTCAAAACACATTAATTAGAGTTAAAAATGGAGAATGGCTACATAAAATGATAAGCTGTTTTGACTGGTTCCTCTCAGATGTTTCATAGTTTCATATTGTATCCAAAGAGACCTGCTAAAATGATCAAAGTTGTCCAGACTTTGGAATATAAATTGTTTGTTTGTGTGTGAGGGAGAGAGAGAGGCAGAGAGGGGGGGGGGGGGGAGAGGTGTTCATGAAATTTGTTATAATATTCAATTAAAGATTGTAGCAACAAAATTTTAAAAATATAGCATCATTAGAAAAAATTTATGCAAATGTTGCTATTTTTTTGAAACAAATTTCATTTCCAAATGTTACTCTTTTTTTGGAACGGAGGGAGTACTAATTTTAGAAGTTAGACCAAACTGTTTTTGTCTAGAAGACAAAGTTTATGAGAGAAACTTTCAAAGTGTAACCAAAGAAAAAGTGGAAACTTTCCTAGTTATTGATAATTAAACACCAGTACATCTTATGTTACTCCAATTGACAGATCAAAATAAATTAAAGCACTAAAATTATAATATAGCATGTTTACCCTCTCACGATGCCATGACCATGTAAAAACTGTGGCAATGACAAATTTGCCAGAATAACACCAGAAGGTAGAAGATGGGTTAAAACCTTTTCCTGTTGCTTCTGTCTTCGTAATTTTTCAAGTTCTTTCTTAATATCTTCAACCTGGTTCAATTTTGGACCTAGTTCTAGACCTGAGGTTAAACCTTCCATACCATATATATCATATATCTGCCTTTTATTTTCATCGGATAAAATTTCATAAGCTTCACATATCCGCTGAAAATTTTTTGTGGCGATATCCTTCATCTAGAAACAAAGTGCAACATAGTATCAGTCACTTTCTGTTAAATACTGAAAAGTCAAGGATCACAACAAGAAATAGGAAAAAGAATTCAAGTATGAAAGAGAATTTCCACAAACATGCTCTAATAAACTACCATATGAAAAAACACCTGCCATATGATAGGGATAATGACTCCTGTACGAGAGGATTTAGCAGCGAGATATTATGAAATGATTTCTATAATTCTTGAATGTTTAAGGAATCCAGCTTTAAGTTCCAAACTGGGAGAAACATATAGTATTCGAATATATTGGTAAGAAGCTAATATTCCAGCAAACAGTTTGCTTGTTTCAAGGATCAAATTCCTTCTTTCTTTCTTGTTCCTTTTTTAATATGCAAACCTATTTGTACTGGGAGACATCAAACAGAACATCCTTGATTGAGCTCAATATACATCAAACACTACATCCTTATTTGATCTTATAGAATTCTTTTGAATTTGGTCATGCAATTGCATTATATCATAATCTACAACAAGCCTTAAAGCCAGCCAGAAACTTATAAATAGTATTTTGGTGACTAAAAGAAAATTTTGATAACTAAAAGACTAAAAGGAGAACATTCTTGCGCCGGAAAATTTCTCAAGGATGTGGAATTGACATCTCTCTCTCTCTTTCACATATATTTCATCTCAAGCTCCTTCTCAAAAAATACTCGTCACTTAAGTAATTAGGGTAGTTTGCTTCTCCTTTTCATTTCCTTGGTCAACCAAGTTCCAAACAAACTAACAAAGTTAACATCGCATGGTAGACCACCAGGATCAGCAGTTGGCAGGAAGGAGATAATGACCAATAATAAATAAAAAAACTTAGAAATCTGGTTTGATAATCTTAAAAACCATTAGCTGATAAAGTTCGTGATTTCTATGTGTTAATATGCAGAGCTCTAAGTTGCATTTCCTAATTGATGGTTCTCGAATGTAGAAGCCCTTGTAAAGATATAAATAAAACTTTTTTTACTTCATATGCTATAACAGTAATTAAAGAGTCCCTTAAATTATCAACAAGTCAAAAGTGTTCTCGGGCATCTCAACCAAGAAAGCTCGAGCTTAAGCACAAGCTTAACACTTAATGGTACCATTCAAGATGTTTAAACTAATCCAATTCTTCATTGCCAAGAACACAGTTAACAATACAGAACACCAATCAAATCCAGATCAAAACAACATACGCACAATCTTGCAAACTGCAAGTCAACTCAGTTTCGTTACAAAAACCAACACCCAGTACAACATAAACACACACAAGCATCCAACAACTATAAATTATCAACCCAACAATCACAAATCTTCAAATACACATCAATCTATCAACACTAAATAAATACGAAATCTAAAACAATGGGGTGTGAGTACCTGGGGAGCTTGGTATTTATCGGGGTGATAGATTTGAGCCCACTGACGATAAGCTTTTCTGATTTCTTCATCCGAAGCTTGGGGAGATATGTGAAGCAGAGCATATAGGTGTCTATTTGGGGGTTGTTCATAATCTTCTACTTCCTTCATCGTTTTGGCTTGGAAAGTTTCAAACTTTACCAGGGTTTTAGGGGTTTTGGCAAGTAAAATTTTCAGTTGACATTGCTGAATGCTGTCTGTTCATTTCGGAAACTCCGAAGCCTGTTGCTTAATAGCCGAGACAGTCGATTTCGACTATTTGGATTTTGAAGCGGACAAGGCCACCGATATATCGGTCGTAATAGCGTATCACCGTTACCGAACCGATTTTCGTAACGATACGCTTTATAATACCGGTTTCCGTGTGTCTCGCCTCTATTATAAGATATTTCGGTAGCTCGTATCTGTTATCGGAGATATATCGGCTTTTAAGAGAAGCGAATTAAAATGGAAAGGCCACCGGTTTAACATTCATGTTATGTATCTATTGGGCCCACCGTTTCAAAAGTGGACCTCCAATCTCCCGGATTCTTTGGGCTAGAAAACATGGGCCACATTTACTTTGGACTTTACAATCATCTGTTAATGCAAAATGGAGAATTGAATAACCAAAAACACAGCGACCAAACAAAACTCACCATATCCAGAGACTTCAATCCAGCATTTAGCTCATACATATGACTAATTAATTAATTAATTATTATTATTATATTTTTTGGGAAAAATACGCTTGGTGAATAATAGGTAAAAATTTCGCTTCAATCAAACAAATGTTTCACACTTCTATATTAGTAATTTCAATTGTAATTTTTATAGTAATTTTAGTACCAAAGTGAAATTAATGAAAACTTTGTTTATTAAAATCAGTACATGTGTCTTCTTTTTTTTTTTCCTTGTTACAAAACGGTTTATATTTTGAGAGACTCTTTAATTTAGAATCCAGAGATGTCACAAACTTCAAACAAGTTATAATGATAAATTTTGACAAACAATTTGATTACTTGAAATAATAATGTGTAAATTTGGACGAACTATTTCTGATTACACAAAATTTATGATGTACAAATGATTCAACTTAGAAGGAAACAATATTTATAAGCAACATTAGAATTGAATTAATTTTTTTTAAAGTTTTAAATTCTTGTACTCGGAAGATTTTGTACTGATTGTGAGACTCCAAGCGTACATAGATATTGTATATCTCATTATCTAGTCCCATCAATTATACAATTTGAATCATCAAAGCTCTACAAATATAGAAACGAAAATCAAATCAAATATCTTAGGTGTCAAAGAAACTTCTTGGAAATTTCCTCAACAACGTACAAACCCCACAAATTCGTCCTATTTCACAGTATGATTGTGATGCCACGTTTGGATCGATCAAATATATATTCTCGTCTTCCTTCAATCGATTCAGATTTATATTTCAAAATATTATCCTATTAATTCAAACTTAAAATAACTCAAATCATCCTATTAATATGAACCAGGGATCGATATTACCCCTAACTCCATGTTGCCAAGGATATAGAAGTAGGTAAGTAGCTAATCGATGAGTCCGAGAGATAACGTGAATATTTGGACAATAATTTTATATAACAAAAATATAATAATTTGAAAATAAGCTCTGACATAAATTAAAATTCGAATTCATTTGTAAATCTAACCATTTGTCTGATGATCATTAATTATATCTTAAAAAAACGAATACGTCTGAGTTTCGAACGAACCGTAGTTGCTGATGGATGCTTACGGGTGCATGGATATCTAACACATAAGTACCTAGTAATACATATATTTATAATTAGATTCTAAAAGTTCCGGCTTAATCTCATTAACTCTTTGCTTGAACAATAATTTTTGCCCATCTAGCTAGGTCTGTTTAGTCTTTTGGTTAATTTTGCCTTAATCCTGCATAAATTACATATCCCTCTTGGATGCTAGCACAATATATTTTAACCGCTCAAGTACAAAAAGAAGTCATGGGTACAATGTTAATTAGTTTGTTTCTACTCACCAACCATCACCCCAACAGTTATCAAACTATCATCATTATTCTCCAAAAATAGACCTTACAAACAAACTAGCTACCACATTTTCTGTTTCACAAACCCTTCCTCTACAAGCCAAGCCCCCATTTCTCATCTCTCTCAACACAAACATATCTTTTTTCTTTGTCCGAAAATTCGATCGTAATAAAACTAATCAGTACGTACGTACATACATACATACATACATACATACATACATACATATCGCGACATGGGTTTGCAGATGTTGGCTCTAGTGAAACTAGCGGCCATTCAATCTTCTTCTATAAATCCGCTGCTGGTCAGCTTGATATGCCCATTTGTGGTGAAAGTTTGTATGAGTTTGAGATCTCTTCCTCAAGTTTACGCTGACGTGGCACACACTTCGAGGTTGTTTTTGTTTCGGTTGGAACAGATTGCTTTTCATGTGAGGCAGGAGGATCTCGGAGATCGAGGCAGATGGGAGAGAGCTTTCTGGTTGGTCTGCGAAATCATCACCCGTACAAGGCGGCCGGCGGCGGCTACAACCGATGAGGCTGATAACTTGCATGCCTTCTCCATGATCACTCTTTAAAGTTTGGGATGATCGAGCTGTAATCGATGGGATGGGCTAAGATACTTTGAAATATGCCTCCTCCGATATCTCATTTTCTGTAGAATTGTCTCCTGTTCCTTAAGACTTTTATTACTTTAATAAAAATGACTAGAAAATGGTTATTTGTCGATCACAGAACGAATGAATGGGATGAGGTAGAAGATGAGACCTGTATTGGACCAAGTTAGTCACTCCTGTAATCAGCTAACTGTAGTATTATCAATTTCCTTGTTCATTTTTGTATTGCATTTTGTGTTATTTAAAATTGCTATTGTGCTATGCTTTTACAAATTTTTGGTTTTTATTCTTCTTTCCAAGTTTATGTTTTGATTATATGTGGGTATATTGTATGAGTTACTGTTGCCCTTAGGGTTTCCAGAGAAAAGAATAATAATGATGATTTCCTTAATTTTGTTAAAATTGTGTGTATGTAGTCGAATTTCTCTCTTTTGCAAAATGAGGAGTATATTCTATTTTTAGGAATGAGGGAACTAGAGAAGTAATATCGTTAATTTTGTGAAAGCTTTAATGGCTTGCTAATTAATTAATTCTCTTTCATTTTATTAATTAGTGTGCTATTTATGAATTCATTTTGCTTTTAATTGCTTGTATATGTTAATCCTCTCTCATTTTATGGTAGTCTCTTTTTGGGTTAATTTTCTTCTACCTTTTTCTCCTTCATCTTCGTGAGTATCGAATCTTATAATTCCTTTTTTCTTTCTTTTCTCTAGGCTGGATATATAAACAAACAATCTTAATTGCAAAACAAATTACCTTTTGGTTATCTTCTGGAGTTGACACATATCATTTAACTTCATTTTTTGGAAAAGAACTTCATATAATGTTTAGTGCACAACAGATGTGCGTGTAGATGATGAAGGGAAGAAGAAGAATTTTGCCTGCCAATATATTAGAAGAGATATGGGGAGAGATTTTAGTATATGCTACAAATATAGGAGTGAGAAATTAAATACTCCTTATAATTTATTGCTACTGACAAATTTGACAAGTTAAATCATCTAGTATTTGATTAAATGTAATTTTTCGTCATTTACAAATAAAATTAAGGGTATATAAAAGATTAACATAATTAAATAGATTGTTATTCTACTTATTCATGATATATCATAACCATTGACTCTCTTAATGTGTGAGAATGTGTGTGATATACATTTCTTTCCCTTTAATTCTTCTCCTTTCATCTTCGTGTGTTACAGTTCCTCTTGTTTTTCATGGCTGGATATATATAAACCATCTTAATTACAAATTAAACGAAAGTATTTCTTAATTATTTTCTCGAGTTGATCACACATTATTCCATTCAAATATTCAGTTGCATATTATTTCTGGTGCATGCATATAGAGGTTACAAATGTGGTCATAAAATATTTACTAATGGTCATAAATAATTAAGAGTACTTTAGATTGTAGGTCATATATTAAGCTTGCTTTTATCTATATTTATCTTGTTACTCGTCCCTCTTAATTTCTTCGCCCACTGAGGATGGCGTCTATTTTTGTGATTTAGCAATTTTTGCTCATCTTCTTTTTTCAAAAATATTTTTGATTGAGGAACAATGCCAACTACGTGCAATACATTTATTTATACGCAATTTAGCAATTAAATGGGGTCCTCACTTGGTGAATTTGCTAAATATTGGTCAAATTAAAAATGGTTGAAAAGTATAAATATGTGACATATTTAATACAGTTATTTTAATCGATCACTTGTAAAATTATTATTATTATTATTATTATTATTCACTTTTGTCGACGGCTATTAATCACAAACGATGAAAATTTTGTACGCGAGACAAGGGGAAAAAATTCTTATGTCGAATATTTTCGGTCGATAGAAAAAAGGTTGTTCAGACTCAATTAACCATCCGAGAAAAATTCTACTTCGTTCTATAAAAAAAGATCGAGTAACATTTGGACTTTTAACAAATATTAATATTTCATATTTGATTGAGAATTACATGTAAAAATAATACGTTTTTCCCATAAAATTTGTTATGAATGTTCAATTAAAGATAAAATAAAAAGATTGTAATGACATTTTATATATATATGTATATATATACATATATGTACATATACACATATACATATACACATACACATATACATACATATACACATATACATATACATATACACATACACATATACATACATATACACATATACATATACATATACACATACACATATACATATACACATACACATATACATACACATATACATATACATATATATACATATATACATATACATACATATACATATACATATATACATATATACATATACATATATATATACATATACATATACACATATACATATACATATAAACATAGACATATACATATACATATACACATATATACATATACATATATATATACATATACATATATATATATATATATACATATATACATATACATATACATATATATATATACATATACATATACACATATACATATACACATATACATATATACATATATATATACAGATATATATATACATATACATATACACATATACATATACACATATACATATACACATATACATATAAACATAGACATATACATATACATATAAACATAGACATATACATATACATATACACATATACATATACATATATACATATACATATATACATATACATATACATATACATATACATATACATATACATATA
>CM025780.1:60519308-60749667 GCA_014636745.2 Centella asiatica
ATACATATACATATACATATACATATACATATACATATACATATACAATGTTATTTGAATAATTAGAACTGTTATTTGAATAATTAAAATGTTAAGACATGATAGAATTTTAAGTACTGGTTTGCAACTTATTGCTAGAAGCATTAAGAACTCTATCCAAAGATACGTTTGCTTTGAAATGCATGCATGTGTTACACAGTCGTGAGTATCATTTCGACATTTTGACATTTATTTTTCACGCTTTATTATTTCAAAAAAAAATATATATTTAGCAGTATATTTTATGATAAATTACAATTTGTGATGACAAATTAATTGTAAGTTAAGAAAACTCATACATTTTGATATATCTTAGTATTTGACCCGTTAACTGTTTACCTCGTATTTTGTTGTGTATCTAAAACTGGGCCAACTTCTTTTTTTTTTTATTAAAAACTTAAAATCTATGAAGTTTTTAAAACAGACAATGACAGGCCGAAATCATTTAAGATGGGCAGAGCCCAATAACCAAGAACAACAAAGATTCCCACATGATTAATATATTGCGGGTTTTAAAAGATGAATAAATCTATTTATATAATTAATTTATACTTATTTTTACGAATAATCATAAATTTTATCGTTATGTTAATATAACTTATTAAGGGTTGTCCCTTCTTAAATTACAATTTTAAATTTGTTCAGATAAAACGACATAATTCACAAACATTCATGAAAATGAGTGTGAATTTATATATATACATAGATATATCCTTAAAAATATATGGTGGGTGAAAAATATATATTTGGATTTATAGATTTAGGTGACAAAAAATTCTCACACAATTAAATTGATATTAATCCTTTATGAAAGTTTTAGATTGAGGCAAGATTAGCAAACTATAAATCTCGAAGAAGATTTATAATGATAATTTTTTTATACTTTTAGTTAATTAATCATTAAGTTCTATCACATTTATTAATTGTATCTTTTAAAAATAAACATTTGGTTGGAGAGAAAGATACCCATAATACAATAACAGTATATCTGACAGTATATTTTCATTAATCTAACACTTTAAACTTGAAACTCAATTTATTTTATAATCCATAAATATCAAATATCAACATGCTATTATACAACTTGTGACATAACTTAAAGTTGGACCGATAATTTTCTTTTAATTAAAACTAAAAAATACAAGCACCGTTTTATTCACTCAATTTAGGCCGTTCGTGGGTCACTGTTTTTTATCTCATCCCCCAATCTCACGACGGATGATCTAAATTGAGTTAAATAAAATATTCCATAATACTTTTATTCAACCATAATTATGAATCATCATACACACATATATATATTGGAAGTCAATCCATAACTAACGTTAACTACCAACATTTTCGTAGTTAACACATTTATAACCGTTAATCAGATGATCTAAAGGTCTAAATGAAACAAAAAAAAAAAAAGCATTTCCGTTAGTGAGT
Source organism: Centella asiatica (assembly GCA_014636745.2). NCBI lineage: Eukaryota > Viridiplantae > Streptophyta > Magnoliopsida > Apiales > Apiaceae > Centella > Centella asiatica. Next base: position 60,520,776 of record CM025780.1, read on the forward strand.
TAACGTAAATTTTCGTAGTTAACACATTTATAACCGTTAATTAGATGATCTAAAGGTCTAAATGAAACCAAAAAAAAAAAAACATTTCCGTTAGTAACACTGGCGAAAAACTTTTAACTAAAAAAAATATTTTTTTTGTCAATAACACTGACTGAAAACTTTTAACTTAACTCTTTAGTTTTTTCCTCTTTCTGCCAATTATACTAGCCAAAACAAAAAAAAAAAAAAAAAACTAAAGAGTTAAGGTTAAAACCTTCCGCTAATGTTACTGGTGAAAAGACCCTTTTTTTTAGTTAAAAACTTTTCGCCAATGTTTCTAGCGAAAATACTTTTTGTTTTGTTTCATCTGAACCCTTAGATCATCTAATCAACGGTTATAAATGTATTAATTACGAAAATCTCAGTAACTGACATTAATCATGAATCGACTCCCGTATATATATATAGAGGAGGGTAATCTATGGTTAACGCTAGTTATGAAAACTTTCGTAATTAACACATTTATAACCGTCAATCGGATGATACAACGGTGAAAATTAAAAAAAAAAAAAATCTTTTCCGCCAGTGAGACTAGTGAAAGGTGTGTAAAAAAAAAAAAAACCTTTCCATCAGTAAAACTGACAGAAAGCAAAAAAAAAAAAAAAAATCTTTCCGTCAATAAGACTGGAGAAAGGCTTTAAAAAATAAAAATAAAATAAGTTTTTTCCGTCAAATCACAAACTCCATGTCTTCAATCCAATTTTTCTAAACTTGCATCTTCTTTGGAGTTTTCAAGAATTATTTCAGAGGGAATTGAGAGTATAAATAATAACAAATCAAGATTTTCAAGACTGAGAAAAGAGATCATGTCCATGATAATCGTTCTTGGATAAAATTTGATTAGAATGGGGAATTTAAGATTTTAGAACTGGATAAGGTTAATCTTATTGGCCGAAAGATTTTTTTTTTTTTGTTTGATATCCACCGTTGTATCATCAAATCGACCGTTATAAATGTATTAGTTAAGAAAATTTTCATAGTTAACGTTAGTCATACATCAGTTTTCATGTATATATATATCAATAGTTGAAACTCAATTTGTCATGACGTGGCATATAATTTCCTGCTAGTGCGGCCCTAATCTCCTCTACAGAATATATACGTACGAGTTTGGAAATATGCATGTTTGTCTTGTCTCCGCCTCGGAAAGCTGCCGGAAAAAGTTGTCGTTGAAACGTTCGAAAAAAAGCTGCCCCAGTTTTCCCCTTAGTGGACCCCCATTACCCTGCTGCCGCATCACACCACCCTTTGATCTTAACATCAAAAGTAACACAAAAATAAATAAAGGAGATCGAAGCTTACCTGTATATATACATTACAAATGGTCAGAAAAAATGAGCTAAGCGCTACATTACAAAATGTTACGAGCCCATGCTTGGACCATTACTTCTCTTTCTAACCACGTACCCACCCACCCATCTAACTCATATCATATATTACCGTTTCAACATATAACGGCGATATATATATATATAGAAATATACATATGATAGTTAATTTTATAAATTTATACATGTGCTTATGTATGTATATTTTGTACTCTTTCTATTCTAAAATTAAATATACATTTTAATTCACACAAAAAATAAGATAATTTCAAAGAATGAAAGTGAAAAGTTAGAGAACTCATAGTTTTTAGTCTATTTGTTATTTTTAATACATCTTTGACCTAAGAAAGTATAATATACTACAAATAATTTATTAGCAATAATAAATGATATTTAATATTTGACAGTTAAGTACATTAATAATTTAATAGATCTTAAATTCTATTTATATTTTGTTCTTGTAATTTTGGATATATGCGCGCATGTAAATAGAACCGGGTAACAGTTGATCTCCCTAGTCTCCAACAAGTAAAAAAGACAAATTAAAAAGAAATATGGTGTTGAATTGAGCGGTTGACATGCCGTTAATTAATCAACAAAATATTGCTGCAAGCCGACCTGTACAAATAGATCCCACTTCTTCAGTCGTCAATATATAACAACAAAAAAGTTTCCAATTTCTATATACTAATTGACTTCATGTGACTCTCTATCTGAGAGCGACTCCTAAAAAATGACCGTTACAAAATCCACTGGCTAATAAACATTCCCTCCTTATCAAAAATTACACACACACATATATATAATCTCCTTCTCCCTCGCCCTCTTTATACAACATTCTTCAGCAGCTTCATCAGTTGTTGAATTATTACAATTTAGTCCATGGCTTCTTTCAACTTTGTCCTTCTAAATATTTTTCTCTTATTCTTGTCGTTTTTACTAGAAACAGCATTTTCATGTCCAACAACAAATTCTTATAACTCCACCAAGTCCAAACACCACAAATGGGTCGGACCTTCGGGTCACCATTTTATCTCCGTCGACCTCCACGGCCTCGGAGACTTCCGGTCCGTTCAAGCTGCCGTCGACTCCATCCCCAATAATAACCAAAAGAATGTCATCATCCAAATCGCCGCCGGTTGTTACATGTAGTGTATACTTTTTCTCTCATATTATATTTAATTTATACACTTTTTTTTTGGAAGACACCAAGTGGTCCCTAATTATTCTATATATCTAAGTCAGTCGAACCATTTTTAAAACATTGATATGCGAAGATAATTATTTTATTCCATGTCATAAATATTAATTATTTCCGGTCTATTTCTTTTGAGAATGAATTAATATTGCCTTTTGCATGTTACTAAAAATTTATTAATTACTGAAATTTGAATATGTTATTGTTATATATGTAACAGGGAGAAAGTGGTGGTGCCGGCGTCAAAACCATACATAACGTTCCAAGGTGCGGGGAGGGACGTGACGGTGATTGAATGGCACGACAGAGCAAGTGACCGCGGCCGTGACGGTCAACAGCTCCGAACTTATCAAACAGCTTCCGTCACTGTTTATGCTACCTACTTTTCTGCTAGAAACATAAGCTTCAAGGTAATAGATAATAATCCAGTCCGTTTCGACTTAAATTTCAGAAATTTTAAATTATGATAAATTAATTTACACCGTCAGAATTTAGAATATCCAAAATATAAGCCAACGGTTCCAATATAATACAAAGAAGATAGTGAATTAAGCAAATTTCATAAATTCACAAAGTTTTAGCAATTTACAATAGTGCTTATATATTATTTAATATTGTAGAATACTGCTCCAGCGCCAATGCCAGGGATGGAAGGATGGCAAGCGGCGGCGTTTCGGATATCGGGTGACAAGGCGTACTTCGCGGGATGTGGATTTTACGGGGCACAAGACACTCTCTGCGACGACGCCGGCCGGCATTACTTCAAGGAGTGTTACATTGAGGGCTCCATTGACTTCATTTTTGGCAATGGACGTTCCATGTACAAAGTACTAATAATTATATATGCTATTAGTTTTTTTCTTTAATTTCAACTTTTTTATAATTTTTTTCTCTATATTTATATAAAGGAATTTAACTAGTAAATTTGAAATCACCAAATGTTGGATCTAGTAGTGTGAGGATTCTCAACACTCCCAAAACGGTAAAAATCATAGTCCTCCCAACAATATTTGGTAATAGTCTTTTCCTCAATTTCACGTATGAATAATATCGTTACCTACGATTTGGATAAAATCTTAAACCTCAGTTCTAACATAAATTTAATGGATAGCAAGATATAAGTCGTAAGTGACAATGAATTACGTGAGTGCTTGATTCTTAAGCTAGGAAGAGGTGGATACATTACCTCCCCCTATTTTCTGTCCCGAAAAGAAAGAAAAAAACTACCAAAATTTTGACATTGGAATCTTAATATAAAATCAAACCTACTGTCTTTTGTACTTGTACAACTGATAAGAGTAAATACTTAGAAAATACCAGAAGTTAAAAGTTGAATTGTAAAAGTTACTACAAAAATATGTTTTTGGGCTCCTCTGTAACTTAAGGTACCTATAATTTACACTTGCAGGTGTCATTCAACTATATATAGTAATGTTACTGAAATTGAAGTTGATTTGTGCAGGATTGTAAAATACATTCGATAGCAACTAGATTCGGATCCATAGCAGCCCAAGATAGAAACTGTCCGGATGAGAAGACAGGCTTCGCTTTTGTCCATTGCAGGGTTACTGGCAGTGGCCCACTTTATGTTGGCCGAGCCATGGGCCAGTATTCGAGAATCGTATTCTCTTATACGTACTTCGACGGCATTGTGGCCCACGGTGGCTGGGACGACTGGGACCACGTCAGCAACAAGAACAAGTAAGCAGCTAATGTCAAAACAGAAAATTAAAATTAGAATTTTTGGATTTTTGCTTTATTATATAAGAAATCACTGTCTAAATAATCACTCACTTATAGAGTTTTTTTTTTTTTTTTTCGGTTTGCAAAATTCGAAACCCTTTAGTTTCTGATCGTCAGAAATTCTTAACATGGATACAGAACTGCGTTTTTTGGGGTGTACAAGTGCTATGGGCCAGGAGCTGCAGCTGTGAGTGGAGTATCATGGGCCAGGGAGCTAAATTATGAGTCGGCCCATCCATTTCTTGTTAAAAGTTTTGTGAATGGAAGGCATTGGATTGAACCATCCGACGCATAGATCCATCTTCAACAATCAAAAATCCCAAATCTTCAAGATTCGTTCACAAATTTAATTATTTAATTTATCCATTTTTAAAATTTTTTTTGTTATTAACACATTAAATGACAAAATGTATAATTTCTGTAACAAGAAAATTCTTTTTTTTTCTCTCTGTAATCATACCACAACTGTAAAACATTTTTTGCTTGCATGTGATAATGAGAAGTGACCATTTCATGTACGCAAGTGTAGTTTCGAATAAAACAAATGCAATTAGTAGTAATATCATAAAAGCATTCAAGTTCCAAACTATAATATTAGGGGGGGGGGGGTGTGGAGTTGTTGCAGCCGCTAAAGCGACTTTTGGACTGACTATTGTTTCATCAATTTATCATAACAGAAAATTAACTCGTATCAATCAATCGAATTGTTGAACAAGTATGTTGATCATATTGAAATTCAATGGTTTCTTCAACAATAGAATGAAAACCAGTACTAAGAGGCATGAAATCTAAGCATGTACTTCCATCTAGGTAATGATTTTGACATCTTATGTTTCTAAATGAAAAACAAAAGGGGAAATCCATAAAATGGAAACTGCACACAGTGCATGCAAGCACCGAGCTAGGTATCTCCTCACATTATAGAACAGTTTTGTTGAGCGTCGAGCATATCTGGAGATCTGCAAGAAGATAGAAGTTTAATTTATCATAACGAGGCGGGAAAATGTGGGGGGGGGGGGGGGGGAAGAAAGAAAGAGAGCCCATTGTGAACACGGAAGACGGTGATAATCTTACAATAGGTAACAAAAAATACTCAATATTAGCTGATAATAACAGAATCATGTCAAATTTAACCATTTACAAATACTCTTTATGTGCATTTGGGAGAACAACAGAGCAAAAACTTACACTTGGCCAAGAGTTGATATATCAAAGTCAGGAGCAAGTTCTTGAACAATGTCGCTTGGCGGTTGGCCACACTCTTGCATTTTCTGCATGAGCTCAACAACCTTGTTGAAGTTACCAGGATCAGTAACATAAACTCCATTTAGTTCTTTTATGAGTTCATACTGATGAAAGTAACGGTCATAGTCTTCTTTGCTTAAAGTAGCTTTATGGTCTTCCAACCATTTTGGATATCTTTCACCAATTTCTTTCATGGGATCCTGAAGCACTTCTTTAGACAAAAGTTGTTGCATCATAGTCTCCACAATGGAGTCCATATCCTGTACCAAAAAAATACAAGTATGACTGCCTGTCTCAATAGAACATATAGTAGAAAAGAAAGAAAGTAGAGAGCTGGTAAAGTAATATATAGATCACATCAAGGACATAAGAGTCAGCTAATCTAATCAATTGTGATATCAAGATAAAGATAGAGACGTAGAGAAGTTTGGGTGGGAGATTAATATTTACAGGATTACTATAGTATCAAATAGTTCGTTTATATGTTGAAGTTCTTTTTTTTTTAGGATGAATTTTTTAAATAGATTTTAAAAATTTAGGGGAAAAACAGAATGACTTAGTCTAGCTTCTTATGTCCTGACCACCGAGTCTCGTATTATTTTTCATCTCCACGGTTATAACTAAGCAAATAGTATATAATCAATAACAATTGCAAATTCCAAGCTTTCAGTCACCAATATGCACTACTACCACTTCTATGCTGATGTCAAAATCATTACCATACATAACATCATATTCTGAAAAAGTAATAATCAAGCTGCGAAAATTGACTTGCTCCTAACAAGGTGAAAGTATAACCCTGTGGCAAATGGGTCTCTAGTTACCTAAAGTAATTTGAAATTACAAGAGAATACAAAGTGTTATAAAATGGTGTTTGACAATTCAAACACATAAAATAGTCCCAAAAGTAAACCTCAGGAGTAACAACAAACAAGGCTAAAATATGGGAAGATGATTCTAAAATAAGATTAAAAGTGAAACAAACAAGGCTTGATATTTTCAAATACAACTACCCAATCACTTTCACATTAGATAAAAAATGATGACCTGGACAAAAGTAGTTCTGAAGTAAAAGGGATTTTCATTAAATGAGAAACTCAGTGTATAGTACAGCAAGTAAATGAGAAGCTGAAGCTAAAAGTGACTAGCGTTTCTTTAATTAAGATTTTTATGACCAACTTTAAGATTCTGGATATTAAAGTTGAAATAATCAATGCACTAGAGCTTGTGTGAAGCTAGATGCTGCTAAAAAATTTCTACTAAAAAGGGCCTTATTTGGTCTCAGAGTCTTCAAGATCAACTACAAAATATAGTTGATGAATAACCAGTAGGTACATATCTTTTTGGAAAACCTATTAGTCTCACTACTTTAAAGTCCTCTAGAACATATAAATCTTGCAGAAGAAAAGCTATCAGCTTTATCACTTAAAACTGTCACGACATGAATACCCTTAAAACAAGTTTAATTGACTAATAGCTACAATTGTCTTCCACTGATAATGCACCAGACAACTACAGCTTTACAAGTATAAAAACCTGCATTACAATTTTAGTAATATCAAATATAGCACGAGGAGGATTATATCAGTGGTAAATTATAAAATCTTGTCTATAATTTGTCCGAGATAGGGGATGCAACAACCAGCCGATTCAGAGACAAATCAGAATATCCTTCCAGAGAAGTGGGAACTGACCTGAACAATTTGGCCAGAATATTATTTAAACCATCCACATAGAAGATTGAAAATATCATAACCTTTTGTATTCCATACCACACACTACAAGGGGTAACAATGAGATGCCCCTTCACCTTTTTCCGAAAGATCTTAACATAAGGTTAATATTTCATATAAATTTCCCTGAAGCACCTATACATTGCATTCCTTCCTTCGTATTTGTTTGATTTCACATTTGGAAAGGGAAGTCATGGCTCATGATAACAGATTTTAGGCAATTCAATTATGTAAATGGTACTAAATACCCTGTTGGTTTGTGGTAAAAGCATAAGATTGTTCGTCAACACAGTGAGGTTTAGAATTCAACCAGTAACACTGTCTACATGCTCTTTTAAACAAGTGAGAGGTATTATCCAACCATGCAGGCAAGGATCAAACCAAGTTGGTGCCTTAGCTGATGCGCAGGTTGGAAGATGCAAAAATAATAGCAAATGCAATAACGTGTAATAAAATAACACATCCTCGCTTGGGTAAATCAGCACTAATCAAGCCTAGTTTTTTTACTTAAATAGAGAAACTCGTATGTAAAGACAGTGACAGTAGTTAGACCTTACCTTCTTTAGGGTGCTACATTAGCGTTCTAATACTGAAGTGCAAAATAAATTGAAATGATATGAAAGGCAGCATTCATTTAAAATTTAAATGCCCACTCCAAAACCAAATTCCACATTTCGAACTACTATAGCTTGGAAAAATATTATTAAGAAACCACGAATAAATGCAACCCATCACCCTAAACTCAAGATTGAGGAAATTAAATACCTGAGAGCCAGCAAGTTCCTCAAACTGCTTGACCCAATCCTCCATTAGTTGGTCATTACCAAACTCGGGTGCCGAAGAGTTCATGGACTCCAATCCCTTCACAGTCTCCCTAGTTTGCTCTCTAAGCTTATCAAGAGCCTCAGAGACATGTTGGGGTTCTTTTACAACCTTTTGCTTCCCCTTTTTCTTACTTTTCAAATCAGGCAAACCCATCCCCAGTCCTTGTACTACTCCCTCACGAGGCACAGAAGACCCACTATCAGTCTTCATTCCTCCATTATCTCCACTTCTATAACCAAAAACCAATGACTTTTTTCCATCAAAATTACAACTTTAACCAAACCTACAAATTCTAAACACAAAATATTCAAAAATTAACATATGGGTATGTAGGGTTAGGATGGGAAAGTACAGACCTTTCAGTTGAAGACTTGAGATTAAGGTTCTGGAAATCATCCAACGCACCTGAAATAAATTTTTTGGGTTAATTCAAGATTAAAGTATATAATTCAAACTTCAAAGAATAGAGAGAGCTTACTGTCAAGGAGTTGGTCTAAATCGTCGGAATGGTCAGCCATGATTGCTGATTCAACTTATCTGATTCTCTGTCCTCTCTCTAAAATATGTATGTATATATGGGTTTCCTTATGGGGAAGGAAATCAAATCTGCAAAGGGCTAAGCCGAGGAGGTGACGTTATCCGGCGGGCGGAGAGAGGAAGAGAGTAACCGACAAGGTATCGAATGATTTTTAGTCGTCGTGAATGGGCGAGGAACCCAAGAAATGGACGATTAGGATTATTCCGATGTTTCGTTTTTGACCTTTTTTTTTTGCTTTTTGGTTACTTAATTCCCTCGTCTTCAAAGTATTTCCTCCATCTTTTTCTAATAAGCACTCCGTAATAAGCAATAACATTCAATTGATTAATGAATAAAAAAGCTATTAATTAAATTAATATAATTCTAATCAATTTCATAATCACAAAAAGTAATTCTCCGTACAATTTACCATTACTCGTAAATAACGTTCATAAATGACAATCAGACCAATTATAGTATTAAGTATTAATTAATATATTCTAATTAAAGTAATTACTATTAAACATTATTGTGTTACGAGTTTAGAAGCTAATAGATATTAATGCGCATGAGGTTCATTGTAAAATTAGTTTTAGCTAATATATTTATTTAATTCTACTATTAAATGTTTATGCTAGTCATTCCGATTCACAATAACGGACATTTTAAGAAAATTCACGGATATTAAGAAGTATATTAATAAAATAAATTGATGATTAAATATAGTTTTAAATTATAATATTACCCATATAATAATTAGTTAACTTGTTACATTTTTCAATTGGTATGCATGTTCTCTATAAACAACAAATAAGAATAATATAATAAATTTATTCATTTATTTACCTAGATTATCACAATGTATCAATTAAAATGAAATGTAAACGACTAATCGGGGGACATATTAGTTTTTACTTTTAGTGTACTTACGGGAACACTTCCTCAATCTCAAAACTAGATCCTTTTCCAAATATGTGAAATAAAATTTTCAATGGTGTAGCCTACTATAACCTTCTTGATCGTTATTTTTAGATTTTTCTTTTAACTTTTCATTGTTTTAAATAATAAAAATCAAGCAGATCAGTTTATCATTCGTCCAAGGCTCATTCAGTGTTGAAACATAGTTTGTCATTCCAGTAGTAATAACTTTGAGCCGAATAATTTTGATGTACCTGAAAAGGAGAAGAATACGTCTTATGTTTCCAACAATGCACATCATTTTCCCTGTGAAGTTATTCCAAATTATTTCTTAATTCTTCAAGAGTTATTCCTCCTCTCAATAAATGAACAAATGAACTGTACAGCAACCGATAGCACTTTCTTTGCTATATTGTAAAACCATCAGGCTCCTCAAGCACCAGATGGTGTCCAATTCTGATATAAAAAACAAAAACAAGAACCTAAATTCTAAAAATACAGTAAAACATCTAAACTAGACAAATTTGAGTATTACAACAGAGAAAAAAAAATACAAAAATACTTCTCCGTGCTCCACTCTACACAGTAGTCCCAAGATTTTTGCCACCATGTACACATTGCGAGATGTCAGACATTGGACTCTGTGCATTAAGCTGCAAGAGCAAAACGAGATATTTACATCCTTTTGCATCAAAGTTCCACTTCATGAAGATCATCACCGTAGCTGCCGCCATTTGATGACGTGTGCATCAAGGTGGGGTTATTAGGTATAAACGTCGATGGAGGCATTCCCAATACCTCTCCCAGAGGTTTCATTTCAGATCTACTTGGAGGACTAAATGACTCACCAGAGATGCCACTCCATGATGCTGTTCGTCGAGAGTGGGATGAAAGGCGGCCATCACCAGTGCCAGTACTTGTTGTCCCTTTATTTGTGATATTATCCATACTTGCAAATCTTGTCATGTTTTGTGATGATGGTGGGGCCAAAGACTGAAAGGAATCGCGCATAGATGACACTACAGAATTTTCATTATGAGATGTTTCCTGAAAGCTATCTGAAGTGCCATACCCCGGCTGTTCAACCGAGGAAACTGGTGTTGGGACGAAAAATTTTGGATTGGAATTGCTACTTGGTTTAATTGAAGGAACAGATGGTGAGTGAAACAAGTTTGTTGTGTTTCCACCCCCTTGGTTGAAGGTGTCAACGTACCTGCAAAATCACAAAAACATTGTCTTATCCATGTCATAAATGGAAATCTGAATCCTACGAAACTTGGATGCATTCTTAAACAATAAACATCACTAAAATTTCTGATTTCCTGGTGTAAAGTTTGCTTCTCAATTAATTAAACTCAAAATCTAAGACGAGAAGGACCCTTGTTTTTAAACCATGTCGGGTTACCAGCTCTAGAAGTTGCTGGGCTAATTCCAACTTATAAGGGCAAGTTCATCTATTGTGCTCGAGTTACAAGGAGATGACTAAGAACACCTTACAGATTTTGAACTAACAAGGGAGTATGGTTTCTTAAGGCTGTCATTTCTTATCATAATGATGTGAAACTTAACCGCCTGAAAATTGTCTCTTTCCTTTCTAGTCTCCTTGCGGATATTGTGTTAGGTTTTATAACATTTGATGTTGATTGTAATTAGAATACTTAGAAATACAAATGTATAGTTAGTGCTAATTTATAGTATTTGAGTTTTTGTAGCTGGTAGTTTACTTTCTGACTATTGTAATATGTTTTTCATAAGAGAGTAAGTTAATTTATTTTGTAAGAAACTACCAGAACTGCATTGGAGAATTCAACAAAGTCAGGGATTATGTTTAGTCTATCAGAGATTAACTGCCAAAGACCAAAGATTTATTGAAGTTGATCAAGCCTATTGAAGACTACAGAATAAGCTTGTCGGAGACTAAGCTAGGCCTATCGGAGACTAAGCTTACTCTATCGGAGACTAAGCTTACTTGACCAGAGACTATTGTTGAATCCAGACTAAAGTGATGATTAATCTTTGATGCAGTACAAAATTCTAATTCAATTAGAAGTTAACTTCAACATGGACAAAGAAGTTGTGTTGAAGTCGAAGCTGGTTAAGAAATATATCAGAGTTGTTTTTATTACTTAATAAGAGTATCTATTCAAATTGTACATAAAAAAATCTTTATTGAATAGGATTAGAAGCTGAATTACGATTCAGATCAGAAACTGTAATTGAATTTACAGAAATACAAGAAGCTGTATGTTTCCATAGTTTTGTATATATACAGTACAGAAAATTGAAACTGACAATCGATTTGTAATTGTTAGAATTTGTAATCAATTGTTAATCAATAAAAGAAATTGTTTATAAATTTGTCTTGTTCTTTATATTCCGCAAGTTATATTATTTTAAAGAACAAGAATTGAAAAAGATTTAAAGAACTTGTATTCAACCCCTCTACAAGTTCTAGGCTATCTTACTGGGACAACATATTGATATCGCATCTAATACCAGAAAGTGAAGAATCCATTCAGATTGAAAGAGATTTCTCCTGAAAACACTTCCCTTATAAAGCTAGAAATGATTTTCAGGTCAAACCATGATCTAAAAGTCCTTTATATCATATCTTTATTCTACAGTATAACTATAGGCATATTCACAGAAAAAATACAAAGCAGCATAGAAAGAAAACAAAACAAATTCTTTAGTTACCTTGATCTAACTCCCATTCTTCCGCGAGCTGAAAATTGGTTAGAGGTGGGTGGAATTGGTGGGATGCCTGAACCATGTCCTGATGAACTTGGGCTTGGGTACTCTAGGCTTCCATTACTGTGAGGCCCTTCACTTTTTAATGCATTATTCAGGTTGTAATCCAATGTTCCGTTTGTGAAGGCCGCAACTGTAGGCGGAGGTGGCAGGGCTGCTTCTTCTGCTGGCGGGTCAACCCCTTCTTCTACCCATCTCTTAAGTTTCTCATCATAATAAAACTTATTTGTATCACCCAATTTAGCCTACAGAACCATAACAAGAGACAGAAATAGCATGACATGAAAGCAAAGAGAAACGCCCAGTCAATTAAATAGACATTAAAAAACAAGAGCAAAGTGTAACTATTCAGTATTCCTAAAATAAAGAAAATCAAGGTAGCACTTCCAGTGTGGTATAATAAAAAGAATTTACCTGTTTGTCTTGCCGAGGCTTCAGTATTTTTTGTAAGATCTGGGAGCCAAAGCCAAACCGACCAAATCGAGATGTGCCCCCAGATACCAATGGTTTACCTTGCGCATTGGCAGATGTTTCTTTTGATGAATCATTTTGATCCTATATCAAGGTAAGAACTCATATCAATTCTATTTGGATAAAAAGAAACAATCTGGGTATTACTCACATAAATATATATTAATATATATCACCAACCTGTCGAGGAGTCCTACCAAAGTCTGGCTCCGAAGCACTTCTGTTATGCATTGTCCTTCTATTGCCATCGGCAGTCCATTCACTTATGGGCTCCATTGATGCAGAAGGAATTAAGGAAGAGATTGCCATTGTTGATTGACTAGTTGATACTCTAGGGCCCGAGGATTGGTTATAATGTTCACTACCTTGCATACTGCCAGTTGCTGATGGCGCAGGAGGTGGTAGACTCCCAACAACACGATGAGCAGTACTATCAAATAAGTTAAGCAATTTACCGACTAATTTTGCAGGAGCCAAGTTTGTTGAGAAACCACCCTGCAAAAAGAATGTCCAGTTAATAGAATATGGAACCACTAGTAAACATTAGCTAAAGAAATAGAGGTACCTGTTGGTGAGTTTTTATCCTCTCCTCAAGAGATGATGCCAATTGTCTCCATGTTTCCACTTCAGGCGTTCTTCCAGTTTTCAGAGATCTTGATACTGCTTGACAGTACCTGATTTCATGTGAAAAGCTTAGAAATCAAGTAGACAAAAGTGTTGCCAATAAGCATAAATAAAGCTTCAAGTATGTACTTAAGAGAATCTGAGACTCTTCCCACTTCAGCCAACATGTGTGCGTATACAAGCTTATACGGTTGAAATGGAGCCAATATAAACTGAGAGTTCCCGAGCAACTTTGAGTATTCATATATCTCCGTCCTCTGCCAATGTATATTAAATATGACATCAGTACAATGTATTCTAAAGTGAAACTATAATTCTTAAGTTACAGTTAGCAACTGCTTATTCATTCTGTTAATAAAGTAAGATGGTGCAGATAGCAATTAAAATTTTCTCAAATATGGCTCAGATTTGGATTGATCTATTACGGCTTCGAGATCTGAATATTGGAAGCTGGATGTTACTATACCAATATTAGGTAGATTAAGACAATGTGATAAGCGGACTTTCTATATGGACGCTTTCCGTGCGTGGATTTTGTTTAACCCACTGAAATCTTTTTCCTTACAGGTTTTAGCTAAACTCATCAAGAGATTTCCGGTAATAAATTTGTATAAAAAAAACCAAAGCTACAAGGGAGCCTCACAGAGTCCTTTCCATCGAATGGGCCACATTAGGTTGTAAAGGAAAAAAACATCAGTTAGAGGCTTGAGAATATTCAATATAGGAAGGAAAACAAAAATGAGAATCCATACATAAGGAATTGTAATGAAATTTAAAGAACCAAAGAATGTACGTAATTCAGGATAGTACATCTAATTATGGTGGATCAACAGGCTAGATAACTATACAAGTTCAGAAGAAATTTTTTTCAACACAACTAAAGCTTGATTTAGCACAATTGACATTTAGATTACATGCAAGTTGAGTAGGAAGTAAATAGCACCTGTATCGCCTCTGGACTAGCATACGTTCTTGGGAATTTGAAATGATCTGCACCAACAAGACAAATTCTTGCACTGTCTGAATATGGTTCAAAATTTGCTTCAGCAACTAAGTAGCATATGTGGGCAGCAATAATCTGGACAATAATATTTCAGGGATGTCAGGAATTTACATTTACATAAATTAGAAGTCGACACCTTAACCAATTTAATTTTCTTTACATACTTCACTTCTTTCCTTCCACAAGCAATCTCCGAGATGAATAAGCACAAGTTCATCATCTTTAGTTCTGTTAGCAGTTATAACGGCCAAATTCTCTTCCCAATCATCAAGCATACTATTAGAACCGACCTGTAGTTAATGACAAGCAAAAGCAGAATTTACTGCGAAGAAGTTCAGCAGAGGCATGAGACATAAAACAACCTAAAAAAAGGGTACACACATACACTGAAAGGCATATTTTTATTGTATTAAGAAAGTTTGAGCAGATTCTCATCTTTTCTTTCTTATAATTGGTGAAAGTTTGAGCATTTTCAACCATTTCAGTGAAGGCGTACATATCACCTATGATAAACTAGAATTCTCACAGCAGATAAACTTCAGAAAATACCTGTGTAGGTGATTGAGACATATTTACAGCACTAGATATGCTACCATCGCCTGCAGTGTCTGCAGAGAACACCTCCGCCGGCTGACCTGCAATTAAAAGGCATAACGTTCGCAAAGCCGACCCTGGTACTAGCTGACGAAGTGCCATTTGCTTCACAGTGTCAACATAGAACTGCACACGGATACCAATCACAACCACCACCACAAAAAGTAAATAAATAATACAAGTAATAAATAAAAGAATCACATCAACAATTTTTATCCCCACACGAGCAACCTGCAAAGGTTGCAGCGAGAGTAAGGATGAAAATATAGTAACAAACCTGATCACCAAGTTGTGCAGCTAGAACAAGTGCAGTCCCCCACAATTGGCCCTCTTGTGCACAATTCAAAGCCTCTTTCTTCCTACCAGAAACCAACAGGGTTTGAACCTCAGCTGCTGTTGCCTGAAAAAATAATATCAGTAGCAATTAGATGAGGAAAAATTTCCATTTTTCAGGGTACACGCTTTCTCGAGTATTGAAATACCCGCATCTGTCCATCAGAAGGACATTTCTGTAAGCAGTGAGCAACATAACCATACTGGCTGCTTTGCGAACCATTCCTTTTGACAGATGCAAAAAGTCGAGCCACTGCTGCTTCTGGAGCATCGTTTTCCTATCAAGCATCACAAGACGAAAAGAAAATAGTCATTACTCAGCCTCAACAAATATATGATACACTTTCATGTAGAAGAAAATTTAAAAATCCACTCCAACTTTATACAGTTCAACAGGGATGACTTTTTATTCCAAATCTGTCAACCATGAAACAATGAACACGTTGGGGTCAATATCAGATCACCTGATCGCAAGTCTTTAATCCACTAGTTGGTAGGTTAATCATACATTCACATGTAAAAAGACAAGAAGAAAGTATGAATACAAAATATAATAATCCCTCCATTCCACAAAACGAGTTGCATATCATTTTCTCCAAAGGGCATTTGCAAGACAATAAAATTCACATTTATATGAAATTACATTGATTTTGAATCATATGATTATTACTATTGTAAACAACGTAAAAATTCCAAAGGGTAGAACTTAATTAATTCAAAATTTACACAATAGTTTGCATCAGATTCACAATTTCGCACACAAACTCAATGCAGCTCTTTTTAAAAGGGAGAACTTTTTTTTTTTTTTTTTGGTAATCCTTGAGAAAAGGAGGAATGGGTATTAGAAAAGACCGTCAAAAAGGCTATCACTTATTTTAGCTCCCAAAATGGAAGTACAAGAGTACTGTTAATTTGGCAAATACATGAAATGAAGAAATAGAAGCACCTAATAGAAAATCATATACTCTGTCGGTCCAAAAAAAAGTCCAATTGGACTTTTACAGTGGAGGGGGTATTGATCACATGAAACTACATCGAATATTATCCCAATTGCTTGCAAGTTTGAGAATGTTACTCATATATGCCTAGAACTAATGATGACGATAGTCAACTTGAATGACACCTATTAGCCCCATGCGCGGAATAGAATAGAGGAAATGTTGTGAATTATCACAATACAAGCCAAAATCAAACGCTCATGCATTTGGACTGAAGAATGGAGAACCCCATACTGCAGAATTGCTTGAATAAACTTAAAATCAGTGGCACCCGTACAAAAAAACTGATAGACGATGGTATGGTAGGTATACAATATGAAAACCAACTTTCTTACTCGTGATTAGTTGATTTCATGTATCAAGTTTTCTACATTCTCATATATTAACTTTGAAGCCTTTCTGAGAGTTTATCGCCCCCATGCATGTTTAGAGAATATAAAGGAAAAATGGAATTCCACCAGACAGGACTGAAGCATGCCAGCTTTCCAGCAATTAATTGGCAATTATTCTGCTTGTAATTCCAGATATAGTGTGGACAATGCATACCTGTACTGATAGTGGTTTGGAATAGATATTCCTACATTCTGAAAAAGTGGCAATTAATAAGCATTAGAAGTTTTATGCAGCAAACCTTTGTCATTAATCATTAGATAGACTAAAGGTTCCAGCTTGTTTCCTGGGTGCTGCCAGGACAGGACTAAAGGCCTACTCAGGGTTACTACTATAACTTAATTGGGTTAAAAGACAGCAGAACTGATTATCCGTCCATTCTGAATATATCATGCCTCAATCCTCAAAGGTGTATAAAAATGACCCTAGAAGAATTATTCATCATCCCTCTATATGCTAAAAAAGGAAAACAATTATAAACCAACTTATTTTCTCTTAGGAGCTATATCATATCACTCATATAACAGAGTATCCATCAAATAATTTTCTAAGTACAAACTACGAGGCTGTCAAATGCATAGATAAGTAAAAAACTTAGTAAAATCGTGTTTCTTGTGGATAAGATCAGGGGGGTTGGTGTGCAGAAACAACAAACAGTCACTATATAATTCATTTCATAAGGACCCTTAACACCGGCAATAGATTCAAAAGCACGCTTAAGGAAACTAAGTTATTAGACCTTCAATACAGTATCGGTGCCAAAAGGAGAACGAAGCTTTCCATAATGCTGAACAGCTATTTTAAGCAATGAGAGGAGCAACTTCAGAAGTTCTCCTCTTCTATAATCGATATCAGGAGATTCAGAGTGTGCAATCCTCTCATCAATCCACTTGTTCAACTCTTTAGCACCAACATTTCCACCGACCAGTGGACCTGGAAATGATTGTTGGCAGAGCGTATGAAAGTAGTCACATGTGCCTGCTCTGGTGCTTAAAGGATCAAGTCTCCCATTCACAACTTCCATCAAGTTAACAACAGATATTGATCCTCCTACTGGAACCTTCATAGAGGGGTAAGAAAGTATTTTTATTATCCAGTACAAGGGATTAAGCTTAAAAAAAGATAAAAACTCAGGTTAATATTATATTATTAAATATTCATTGAGTTTACCTGGCTTCCATAGGATGAGTTTCCAAGAGAAGTATTATCTTTTATCGTGATAAGTTTCCCTCCGAAACCAAAAGCAATTAAAGCATGTGGAGGACGCCCGGCTGATGATCTCCCTGAAGAAGGTGCATAAGAGAACTGGTGGCCACTCTGATATGGTTGCTGAGAATAGGTCGCCACATTCTGATTGCGATAATAATCATTTGAGGTCAGCATATTCTCATTCTGCTCGATTTGTGTCTGACTGAAGTTCCCAACAGGAACAAAGCCTTGATGCCCAGAAATAGTTGACATATGGCCTTGCCGTATTTTCTCATCATAAATTCTTTCCCCATAATCATAAGAATTTTGCTGACTAACATGGTTGTTTAAAGAGAGATTTTGACCGTAGTGATTCCCTAATTGTTGGTGTTCGCTAACTTCTGAAACAGCCGAACTCCGGCCAACATAACTAGGTTGCCACATGGTTGAAACCTGCTGATTGTAACTACTAGAAGACCCAAACAAGTTATAATCTTGTCCATGGTTGCCAATGCCTCCAGCTTGATAATTATCAACTTGCCCATATACACCATTAGTTTTCTGATCATTTCCATGAGAAGTACCAGTTGAAGCAAAACCATTTAGACTCTGATGGTTCTCTGTTTGCGTCGAAGAAGCATATGTGTCCAAGGAACGCCATTCTTGGACAATTGTGTCATAATACCAACCAGGATATTGAGGATCAAAAATCATATGGGCCGGATATCCATTGTTCCCTTGGTCTACCTGATTCCAATTCGACACAGTCTCAGTGCCATCAGTCGCTTGAGTAAGCTGATTCCAACTAACGCCCCCATCAGTGGTCTCTCCCACATGTGTCTCCTGATTCCAATTAGTCACACTCTCAGTTGTGCCATTCTGAGATATTGTTCCCAAAGAAGACTGAGAGGTTTGCTGCAAATAAGAAACCTCTGATTTTTCATTATGCACAGCAGTGTCAAAGCCTCCTTGTACATTTGTAGTTGCATCAAAAACATCAACTTGATACCACTGGCCCGTAGTCTGATCATACTTCCACCCTGGATACAGATTCTCCCAGTACTCACTACTATTCACAACCTGCCCATCTGCACTATATTGGGGCTCAGCAGCATAAGCCTCGCCCTCTTGATACTGTGAGTAACTATGAGCATTGTCAAAAGTAGAAGATTTATATTCTTCACTGCCAGATACAACATTTGATTCACTATTCGAATCCTTTCCAGCATTTCCGCCATCTCCGAATTCACCAAAAATATCTGAATATGACCCAAAACCATTACCACCATTCTGCAATGAATCAGAATTAAATGCACTCCATTCCACCTCCTTAACACCAGAACCTCCAGATCCATTACTATCGTTGGCGGTTAAATCTGAAACCACCCCTGTCCCCATTGTGCTACTCTTGTTGGCAGTCGAATCAGAGAACACCCCTGTTCCCATGGTGCCATTATCAGAATCAGCAGCATTACCGGACTTCAGATTACTCTTGGTTCCACTCAAGTCCGACACCAACCCCGCATTTATCATGCCATTACATGTCTCAACTATATTACCAGAGCCAACTGAATCAGACAACACTAGCGAATCACTCTTCTCTCCTTTACACTCGCCCGCAACTGCAGTTTTAGCATCTCCACCAATAGCTTCATTCCCATTTTCACCACCTAAATCACCTCCTATATTCAAGTTGGCAAAAGCTTTTACCTCATCAGAATCATTTCCATCTGCCACATTCGGAACTGAAGATGACGAACGGACATTAAAATCATCATCATCGTCTACTAATTTATCAAAGAAATCCTCGTCGGTCTGATCCTCCACCTGAAATGGAGGACTGGAAGCCATCGAAACAAACCCTAATCCTAATGATCAATCACAGTTTCATACAACCCACCAACCAATTCTCCCAAAATCAAAACTTGTACAATCCACAAACGTCGAAATTGAAATGGAGCTAGTTACTTTCCAAAAAATTCGAGATCCAAACCGAAAAATCAGTGATTCGTTCGAACAATTCCTAAATCGAAAAAGACGAGACCCAAAACACCCGAGATCTAGGGTTTTTCAGATATTACAAATTCTATAACAGAAACAAACAAAACTGTTACCTGAAAACCGAAAAACTTTGCCTTGATTCAACGCGCCAGAATGGGAAGCAGTATAAACAAAACAAAATTTTACGGAACAAATTGAATATCTGTATTATTAATATCTACAGATATAGATAGATATCATATATGTATGAGTATATATAAATTTAGAGAGAGAAACAGAGAAGAAAAGAGAGAGAGTGAATGAGCAGAAACAAGCCCTCGATTTCGCGCAACAAAGGTCTCATCAGCACACCACAAGCTTTCATTTTTTTTATTGTTTTATTTTTTGGGGTTTTTGTTTCTCTTCCTTTGCTTTTTTTCCTTAAAATAAAAAGATTAACTTACGGATGTGTGTGTTTTTGGCGAAGATGTGAAAGTCCAGCTTACTATTTGTACGACTAGAAAATGACAGACGATAGTATAAGTCATTTATTTTTAATTTTTTATATTAGAATTAATATTGTTTTAGAATTTTAAAGTATTCATTTTTTTTCTAACTTGGCAGGCTTGCACTATTTTTTTTCTCCTTTTTATTAATTTGAACACTTTTTGAAAATTTGGACTTAAGGTTTAGTATGACTTTGACCGTGGTTAGAAAATGTGTTTAGGGGTCCATAAATATAGATATCTTTTTTTTTTAATGATGAAAATGTGTTCCGTAAGATGAATAAAAATATCAAGTATCTTTTATATAATATATTACTTACCTTTTATTGCTAATAAATTAAGAAATACTGTTACACATCAAAATTTTCTATCAAATTGTTTTCCTTTTTAAACTTAGTCGACATCAAATTTATGAATGTAGCAATATTATAAGAAAATACGGTTATTTGTATATAGAGTTGCTTGAATTGTTGGATCTTGGATATGCAACATTCAACATCAGATAGTAGTGAGAAGCAGCCCATATTTGACAACACTTTAATTATAAATCTATTTATCTATCTAATATATAAATAGAGAGCAAAATGAAGTTACTGTAGATTAGGTAAGTTACCAAAAAATGAAGGTTAGGGATGCTAGATGCATGTTACTATGTTAGTTTATAGTTATAAAATGTTAAAAACAAATAACCTTGTCTTTAATAAGTCTTTTATGGTAATTTATGTTGGTATTTCTTATTCTTAATCATGTCGGATTACTTGTTAAAAATATCAACAACGTTCGAAAGATAAGAAAATCCAAATTTTCTCAAAGTAAAATTTTGAATTCAAATTTTGTCAATAGATGTTATAAACACTAAAAAGGTTTTGTCATTTTTTAACGAGTCTTATATGTTTTAATTTAGATCAGTAGTGGACAACAAAATATTTTTTATAAGTTAATAATCATATTACCAACATGCATCTACAATGTATTTTATTTCGATTATTATTTAGAATTTAGTGATTGATAACCGACAAAACAAAAATATTAAATAGAATTGAATATGTAGTACATACGATAAATTTTTGTTAAATGTATAAATATGTTTTGGATTCTTTCACATTATATTCTTAAGAAAAATACAAACAAATCCTAATTATGTCTATTTTGCATCTTAATTTCTACGATCTGTTGATCTCAACAGAATTCAATATTTTATCTACTTTTAAAGTTTTCCTCATCTCATCTCATCTCAATTCATTTATTTATCTAACTTAATTTTGCGAATCAACCCTATGGAATTCGCCTTCTCTTTTTTTTTTTCCTTTTCATTTTTATGCTATTATTAGTTTAAGATTTGGTTTGTGAATTACCATACCACCTATGTGTCTGATGTGAACATGAAACATTGTCATCAAAATATACCTATAGAAACTTGTTTTTCTCACTTTTCAATTACACTCTTAGATACGGGTAGCATATAAATATCCGCAATTTTATACCCATATGAGATACAATTTGACGATACCAACTGGCTAACAACATTTATGTAGTTATATAAAGTTTACTCAATTTTGAAATTATATAGTTAGTCAAAAAGACTTAGTTTTCGTATCACATCTTAGGCCAATTTTATAATTCCTCACAAAAGCTTTAAAACGAAATAAAGTTGTCCATGGAGTAATAATGAATTTATAATCTCTCATCCGCAAAAAAACAAAGAAAAGAAAAAGGAACACTCATTAATAATTTTAATATATAGAAATAAAGTAAAAGTGAAGGGAAAAACTTTGTTTATAAAGTTCTCAAATTTGTACTACAAAAAGATTAAAATACATTATTATTACTCTTATTTCAAGTCATTTTTATGAACTTTACAATACAAAATTTCTCATATCTCTAAGTCCCGTAGAAATAACTCAATATCAAAGTTTTAATATATAGAAATAACTCAATATCAAGCAATTTGTCTGAAAACAAATATGGCCTCGGTCTAAAGAATTTTGTCCGCACCGTAATATATTTTACAATAAAAAATCGCAAATAAAAATCTATATAACTAAATTCATGTCGAGGTTCACTTTATTTGACTCGAATCTTAATATGAATTTTACCATAAAAAATTAATAAAATTAATATTAGTGTTGTGAAATATGTTACGACACAATAATTTCGCGATCTAAAACAGATTGAAAAATAAGCGAGATTAATATAATAATAATAACAATAATAAGAGATGCATCATCACCATCACCATCGTAACACCAGCTTTGTGCAGAAAAGCTGGAAGCATAGATTGTTCCAATACCATCTCATATATCCAATGTTTCTCTTCAAAATGAAAGGATGTAAATCCCAACAAATCCAAAGACCCATTTGACTCAATTGTCCAAAACAACCAAATGTAGTCCCAAATGATCAACACAAATGACTACTGTAAGCAAAAGTATTGTACTGTAAATGTTACTCATCAACTCAAAATTTAAACTTTCAAACCTGTCCATGGCTCTATCTACCCAGGTATTTATGATCCAATTCAGGAAAATTGGCTAAAATCTTCATTTTTCAAAGTAGCCGGCAAGTTAAGATCAATCAACTTCAAACCCCCGCCGCCGCCGCCGCCGCCGTCACCATCGCCGTCGTTGCCGCCACTGCTTTTTTTCTCAGTAACCACATTTTCATAAATAAGTGAGGTGGAAGCAGATGTTGTGGCTGCGGTTGATGAAGAAAACAAGAAATGTGATTTTTGGTGCCCCACAAGTTTTTGACCGGACCCATAAATTTTGAAGCGAATTGGGAGGCACTGATCGTGCAAATTTTGTTGTTGTTGACCCTCATTTTTCTTATCAGAACAACTTTTTTTTCTTGGTTTTAGCTCCAATGACTCAATCTCGCGGTCTAACTCGGACCATGCTTTGTATTTCTTGTGACTCGCTCTGTGTCCACCCAGTCCTTGTGAAGATTTGAAAACTCGGTTACAAGTTTCACATTGGTATATTTTCTTGCTCAGACTCGGTTGTTTCAAGTGGCCACCCCATTTATCCCTTGAAAGCATCATAAGGCCTAAAGCACAATCTTCATCTTCGACGGAAAGAGTAGTATCGGACACAGAACTCACCGTTTCCAACTCGTTCACCGAGTCTATCGAGTTGGGTTTTTGTCTTTTCTGCTGCAGAGTATGATGATGGTTGTCCTTTTCTACCTCCTCTGCATCTGGCTCTGTTCTCCGAGTCCGCTCGAATCGTTTCCGAGTTGGGTCCTTAGTCGAGTTGGACTCACTTTCTCGGTCAAGAACAACCGACCCAGATTCTAAAAACTCAGGACCACCCACTTTAAAACTCTTCTTTGGGTTCTCCCTCGACTCAGTGTGATCGTCACCGAATTTGCTGAGTTGCTGCTTTGGAGGAATCGGCAGAAGAGCCAAATGAGTCCTCATGTGACCACCCAAGGCTTTGCCGTTGATGAAGCTCCTAGGACAAAGCTTACAATGGTGCCTCTCCATTTAGAAAGAAAAAAAATATAGCAAAGATAATCAAAACCTAGCTTTTCAAAGTTCTGTTATTTTCTCACTCTATATATGTCTATACATCTCTCTCTCTCTCTCTCTCTCTCTCTCTCTCTATCTGTATATATATATATATATATATATATATAAGTATATGATTCTCTCTCTAGAAGTGGAGGGTTGAGAGGAGTCCGAGTGAGAACTGAAGAGTAGTAGTAGGTGACAAGCATCCCTCCGCCAAAAGACACGCAACCCAAAATTTACTTGCTAAATACAAATACTAGTTTGCACATATGTATTGCTCATTATTTTGCTAGATTTTGAGTCCCCTTCCACTTAATTACTATCTACTTATCTTTTTTTTTTTTAAAAGGTGTGTGTTTACTTTTCGAGTCAAAATAATGTTGTATTAAATTAATATAAATTTAGTTGATTATAATTTATATAATTATTATAATTTAAAAAATTTATAACAATTTTTTTTATCACAATATAATTTATATTTGAATTCTTTATAAATTACACTAATTTTATAATTTAATATGTAGTCGTTTAATCAGAAAAATTGAAACATATATCTAATTTTGTAATCGAGTGAATACTAATAATTGGTGCCAATTCAAATTAAATCTCTTCTATATACAGCTAGCGATATAGTTAATATGTATGTAAAGAAAACTTTACTTCATAACCAAAAAAGAGATAGAACTTTATTTCCTTTTTTTTCCCTTTGTTTTAGAAAGGAGGAAAAAGAACAAAGAAAAAGAGGAAAAGTAAGTTGTGTGTTTTATTATATGTATGAATATCCTCTTTCATTATCTATTGCATTTAATGTCATATGGATAATTCTTTATTCATTTCAGAAGAATATTTTTATTAACTTTAGATCTATTACATCTTTACTGTAAAATTCAATATAACACATGATAATTTTAGATTCACGAACATTGTTTTATAACATGATTAGTATAATTTCATGTACACAAACCATTTCAAATTTATGAACCAATGCTCAGAAATTTTATTGGAAAATCTTGATTGCAGAAAGTGGCTATAAGATTTTGTTCAAGCCAATTTACATGTGTCTAGGTTCAAAAACAATATATCAGACTAGAATGAATTTGTAGAAGGCATGGATATAAGGTTAAACCCCTCTGTTAAAGTTTTACAAACTACCAAAGAAAACTAACTGGCTTATAAACATGATCTGTCATTTGTTCTGAAACATGATCAAGATTTAAACTATAGAACTGTAAATTTTTCTGCAGTACTGGTTCATTGTCATTCGCAAAGAAGACTGACCGTGATCGTCGTGATCATGATCAAACTAGAATATCTGCATGATTTAAGTCAATCAAATGGAGAAGGTCACTGAAATTCCTTAAAAAGCTACTACCTGATCTTGCATGGCACATTATATTGCTTTTATGTGACAAAATAGGTATATACAGAGTATATTTGTCTGCACTTAGTTTTCGTACCCTTTTGCTTTTGTCATTGTTTATCCTATTTCCTAAGCCTAACTAATTACAAGATACAAATCAACTTAAAATCTGAAATACTAACACAGGAGAGGCTCACTTGCTGAGGTGGTTCTATCTCCAGTCGAAAAGTTCTCCTTGCCTTTAGCCCATAGCACGAAATAGAGGCCAGTGAACATGATCAACATTCCGGTCAAGCTAAAGCATAAACAGAACATCCACATAAGGTTCTCGACAATTAAGTTGGCGCTCGAAGTAGGCATAAAAAAGATTTCAAGGTCACTACTGGCAGTCATGATAGTTTATAGGAATACCTTCCGAAACCAATGGTTTCTCCCATGATTGCAGTGAAGGCGACTGAGATGACAGTGCTGATGGGACTAAACATTGATACTAGCACAGGCCCTCGTTTGTTCATTGCCCACGCGTTGAAGCTTACAGACGCTCCGCTAATTGTTCCTGCCTGTTGCAGCAAATGGTTATTCTTTAATATTTAAGATGATATCACATCAGTACCAATCAGACTGAGTTTATATGATATTTGCAATACAAACTTGCAAGTTACTTTTTCCTT
Source organism: Centella asiatica (assembly GCA_014636745.2). Taxonomy (NCBI): domain Eukaryota; kingdom Viridiplantae; phylum Streptophyta; class Magnoliopsida; order Apiales; family Apiaceae; genus Centella; species Centella asiatica. The sequence continues at coordinate 60,546,702 of CM025780.1, forward strand.
TGGATGTAAACGTGGTAGAATGCAGCCGTACAGCGAATTAGAGGGAATTTGCAGGTTTTACCAGTAAAGAATAGCCAATCAAGTCTCTTGTACTCAGCACTGGCCATCCTTTCATAAATTGATGATGTTGAATCAAGTCTGCAACTACAGTTAGTATGACTCCTATAAGAGATGTTATTGCACAGAAGGATAATGGTGCAGGAAAATCACTCAACGTCGTTGCCTACAAAACAGAAAAACTTTGAGAAATTAAATTTATTTTTAGAAAATATGAGTGCTCTATCCATATCTACAAAATTAACAAAGAAAATTGACAATGAATGCATATCAAAATACTTGCATAACAATATGCATGTGTGGGACTTTCATACGCTTTTCGTTATTTATTCTTTCCCAATTTGGCAATAAACTTTGAATCATATGTGCAAATAAAGGCCTTCAGTTACCTGCAAGACAACCATGCTTGATAAAACTAATACCGCTGCCACAAGATACATGCAACCAATAATTTTTTCTTTATCGAGGGCACCATTCGCAGCCGATGAAGGTGGAGAATCGACCTCTTCTCCCATGTTTATGCTTGTTGCACTCTGTGAAATGCTCATTGCAATCGCACCGATCACACACAACAATGTACCCAAAATTTTCACTCTGCTGTATGTACAACTCAACTCGACTTTCTCTAGTCTGCAATGAAATAGTAAGTTACATGTGATCTACCAATGAAGATAATAATATAACTGATAATTTTAAAGTAAAGAAAGATTCAGCTAAACTTTTTCAAAGAATTTCTTTGATATTCATAATAGTGGAAGTATAATACTATAATCTTTTACCTGAAGGTCCATGCGATAACAAAGATGAGGCCAGGAGTAAGATTTGGCATAGCCGTTGCCATCGCTGGGGAAGTTAGCTTGATTCCTTTCAGTAACAATGATTGAAATAAGGTCACCCTGGAAAGAGAAAACCAAAAATTAGTATTAAGAAAATAAAATAAAATTGTCACATGATATGCTTGTTCTGAACTGATTGTGTTCAACCTAATCTTATGTTTGAAATCATGGCTAAGCAGCTTATGGTCTCATTATAACTTTATTCCTTGTGACAATGTAAATATTAATACTTCGTATCATGACTTTATATAGCTTGGAGAGTCGTTACTGTTTTGTGAAAACTGGTGTAGTTTTAACATCCCATCACCCCCCCAACACCCCCCACCCACCCAAAAATAAACCTTTATTTACCAGGTAAAACGGTAAACTATAGGAACTCGGTAACTTATGGAAAATTGAAATGAATCAATAGTTCAAATAATTATGTAGATTAATCATGTCAAAGATAAGTTTCAATAATATATAAAAGGGCAAAGCTTTATATTACCAGGTAAAAACAGTAACTGTCATTAGCCTCATTTGGATAATCTTGACAGAAACTAAAGCAAAAAATTTTACTCACCCTCCAAATGAGATCAAAACCAGCTGGATCAGCAACTTTGAGCAGAATCTCTTGGGCCATTTCACCCTGCAAAACATGAAAACAGATTAGCAAATTTCAGATCTTTAAATTGCACGCGGACACACAAAGACACGGGCAAAGTTTACTGCACCTTTCAAAAACAAAAGCTAGAGGAGAGAGAACAACAAAGGTGGAGAAGGTAGAGATGATGATGAGGGAGGAAGGCTTGAAGCCTAAAGACATCAGAAAACTCAACACTATATTATTTCCTGCATATACAAATTGCATGACAATCAATCCACCTATGATTGCAATATCTTCAAGAAGTTGGCTTTTCCTCTGTCCAACCATTTCTAATCAATTATTTCTCCTCTCAACTCCAATCCAAGAGAGGTTCTATGCCTTTTGAAACCAAAGACCTCTCTTTGATCCCCCTCCCTCCTCTACCTATATACATACAAATACATATGCATGCACACATATATGTAATTCCTCGTTTCCTACATGCATGTATTTTCTAAATTCAACCCCCCTTTCTTTTTCTCCCTCGCCTCTGTGTTTGATTGGAATAGGCTTTGGTTTTGTGGCTAAAAATAGCAATTTTCTTGATTTCTGTGCCTAAATTCTGCTCTTCTTCAACCTTTTCAAAATGGGTATGGTGGGATTTCTCTTGTTTATGCAAATTGTAGCTCTCGGCATAAATTTTCTATATGTATGTGCATAAGGTCTCACGTTCTTTCTACCGATGTTCTCCTCCTAGAAAAAAGGGTCATTCATTAGACACGATTAAGCATACACGTTATGCTCAGGATCTTATATTTTATTTTTAGTTTATTTTCGAAAAACAACATTAGAGGTATATTCCGACTCATATATACCGCAACACGTGTAAAAATGTAAAAAATAAATTCCACGTAATTTATTCGACTTCGATCATCAAGAGACTTAATATCGTCATCTACTTCGAATGTATTATTTCAAAACATTTTCTTTTCCGCAATTTAAGTTTTAAGATTGGACAAACATAGTATAAAAAGTTTGAATGTGAGATATAGGAGTAACTATTTTCATTTTAAAAAAGTAAATACTAGTATTAAAAAAATTTAGAAGTTTATGAAATTTCGTAACAATACAGCTAATTATTACTTATAATATTGAAAAATCAAATTTTATTTGAATATTATATTCATAACGATATCTATACTGGTGGTTTCGAGTCACTACAAGAAATTCTTGAACTCCATAAAAAGGATTGGATCAGGTTTGAATAGATTCAGAAAGTGAAATTTGGGGAAATTAAGAAAAACAAGCAGTCATTTGAGCAACCCCTAAAAATTTTTCGCCCATGATGGCCTGATTGTCGCCCAAACCAGCAGTCAAAACCGCTCCACAGTACTAGCAAATAACAATACCAACGGTCAGTTTGAGTATATGGGTGTAATTCCCGAAAACTGAAGAGTTAGTTACAATAAGCGGCAATCCTTTTTCTTTCATATCAGCAGAGGGAAAGTATGAATATATTTATGAAAGAATAAAGCAAAATTATTTCTCTGCTATTTGCACATCGAAACTGTTATTATTTGCTAGGACGAATTACAAAACCATGCCTCTCCGTTCACATGAGGACACACTGCCATGGTCTGCAAACAAAGTCACCTTGGAATAGAAAGACCCAACTCTAAATAAACAACAAAGCAAAGACAGATGCATCAGAAAACGTTATTATCACTATTATAACCATCAATAAAAAATCGGATGCAATTAAGATGAAATTATACATTAACTTGGTCCACTATTTGAACACATTTCCTCCCAATAGATGACAAAAATGGTTAAACACATGCTTATTAAATTGTTTATCTCGTATATATGATCCAAGACGAATGAACAATTCACAAATTAAAAAACTGCAGGAGCCAGAAGATATCCACTTGTAGAACAGCACTCAGGTATCACGTTCCATCAATTTCATCTGGAAAAGGAGAAGTCTTCTCATTAAACTATACATAATCAGTCAGAGCGACAAGGGTCATTATCACATACTCTCCTTACCTGTATAAAAATGCTAATCCATGAATGATGTCTCAATTCTCTTGACCCTAAAACTTCCACGGACAAAAGATTGTCTTCTAAACTCTAAAGGGTTTGTTTGTGAGGCATAATTCATCTTTCCTTTGTGAAGCCTTATAACAAAGGTCATATATATTGCTAGTGCCTTACTACAAATCCATGAAAATAAGCAATTAAATCTTCCCCAGTTGCTCTTCTGTAGTTTTCACTTATTTTATTCTTAAAATAGTTAATTAACATGAATTTCATTTTCTTCCTCTTATCCTCATTAAACCTACACAAAGAAATACAGACCAAAAAGGTGTTCTAAGGACTTAATTGTGACACATTATACACCTCCCCTTAGTTGTGCAACCTTAAATCAAGGATCTGACTGCATATGCTTCTTTTTGAAACTATGAATATACATACATGGATTTGACTTTGGCTCCTTCTCCCTCCCTCCTTCCATATTTATTTGAGGTACCCTAAGGCCTAACCTTAAGCAAAAGAGATGTCCAGCAAAAAGCTACATTTAAGAGTCATCCTCATCCAGCTTGCACAAACTAGACTACTTAAAATAGATAATGAACCTTTAAATGGAACTCCTCGTTTTTTATATAGTTTATAGAGTCTAGTCACCGTACCACCATCACCACATAACAAGATGAACTTGTTGAACATATAAAATGAAGGGAAGAGGAAAAGAAAGACACAAAAATTAATGAATCGAGCAAGCTGATCATGGTAGAAGCCTATAATTATAATTGATTCACAAAAGAACATGAATGCAGCATGCTGATCTTGATAGAAGCCTATGACTATAACTGATACAGTAGTTACTAAACTTAAGGGCTCGAGGAATTTAAGAACAATTATGAAGTGGTAGATTAGTTGTATGAGAGAAATCATAACATTCAATATATTTATTTAAAAGGATTTCCAGAATCTTAAATTCAAAAGTTGGCCCATAAATAAAATTTGGGCGAATACAATTACAATTAATTTGGAGAATTGACTATAGATCCACTTAATTTGATCCATTCATATCCTAAACCTTTCTAACACTGCTATAAAGCATTTCTATTTCTGAATGATGATTGACAGCTCTTGTAAAATCCCAGTGCATGTCTTTCAAGCTTTGGTGAACTCATGTGCCTGCAGGAATCAAATTTCCCAGTCAAATACCTACTGAGTGCATTCTCACATAACACTGAACCAATTTGTAGATTTGTGGACTAGGGACCTTATGGAAGAGAATGGATTATAGAAATACCTAACAGAACTAACAAATATCCTTAAATTAATGTATTCCTCACGAAGATCAAATGCTTTTAAAAAGGTGAATAAAGTTAGCAGAAGATTAAGATATATTCCATATAATTCAGACCGGTCATAAAATGCACGTTCTATCAAACTTAAGAACTGATCGAGTTCAATTGATGTTGTAGACTTAAAGAGGCAAAGTATTCGAAAATCAATATAAAAAAGACCAACAAATTATTGGATATGTCGGCATTGATAGATGTCTGGAATAAGCAATTTACTTTTATAATTTTCAACACAATACACAGATAATCAGACTGTGTATTATGCCCCAATAAAATTCTACATATGACTCGAAAAACATCATATAACAGTATAAGTTGAACAAAATTTTCTTATTTCTTGAAACATATAACTGATCACAAGTTTAAGAATCGTATTTAATATGTCAATAATGAAATTACTTCCACTAAAAAATTAAAAAGAAAAAAAACTCACATTTAAATAACAAGAAAAAATTTTAGAGGCTTGGAGAGGTACGGCAGAGTGTACCCTGTGAAAGAGCCCTGCAGCTCCTCGAAGCTGCGCTCAGGCATGACGTCATCCTCGCCGCTGCCACTGCACTGTGTAGAGGCAACAGTGATTGCACACACCCAAGCTCCGACGGGCACCTATACAATTTGCAATTATTAAGCAAAAAAAGAAAAAAAGGAACTTTAAATCGATCAAATTTTGTCAATTGAATGACATAATTATAAAATTAATAATAACAAATAAGTTATGCATATGTATGTACTAGTGTGTGTGTATGGAGAGAGACCTGGAGAGAGAGAATCGGCGTATTGGTGAAGACGTGGATTTCGTTGGAATAGAAAATTTTGAGTGAAAAGTGGAAGATTTGTCTATGGTAGCTGCTTGAATGTTCGATTTAATGGCGGACTTGAAGGATGCTTTTGAAGCCCTATTCATGATTCTGCAGCACTTGGACGCCATTGTCGAAAGAATGCTAATTCTAACGGCGACTTACAATCACAAATCAAGGTTTAGGGTTTTAGGCGATAAGCTCGTCAGTTACCGCGAACCGACCCGTTTTTGTTTTGTTTGTGTAAAATCAAGTTGGGTTGGTTACGAACAAGATACGAGAAGATAATGTCATTTTACGATTAAAGATACATTCTAGATTTTTTAGTTATAAACATGTTAAATAACTTATTACATCAAATCTGCTAAAAACAATTACATGAGAAACAAATCTAATTAAAAATAACTTATTATATCCTCAATTATCTATTTGATGAGTTAATCTGTACACACATTTTTTCTCTAAAAAAATATTTCACTTGAATAGTCCAATACCAATTATATAAATTACGCATTGACTTAAACAAATTATCAAAGATCTTTTTGTTTATTGATAAGTTTAGGAGTATCAAGTTCAACCAAACTAATATCTAACTTTTGTACCACTACACTCCTGTTTGAAACCATCTGTAAAGTAACAACTCATAATCATCATCCTAATAACTTGAGAGCAGAAATCATAGTTCTTAATTAATTTTTTGTAGTCCAAAAAAGTCATCTAGCTAGAAGGGAAGGTTACTGCACAATATTTGGATTTTCTTTATCCTCAATAAAAAACTTAAATATTAATTCATGCAATATCTGATATACACTACAATATGTTTTTAAAACTGTCACGTGCCACACATATTACAAAAGAGTACATAAAAAAAAATTAAAAAAAAAACCTCATTATCAGACAATAAAAAGGATAGTGTATTGCATACTATCAGAAATAATATAAGAGTAACATAGAACTTGGCAGATAATATAAATAAAATGCATGAAATCCAAGAAAACAGAACTGAATTGTTACAAATAAAATGCAATGTAAGAAACATATAAGTTGCCTGGAGAACAAATGAAAACTTGGTGAAAAAGTTATATGAAGGAGTTACAAGCCAGACTTACGTAGTGCCGACAATGCAAAGATAAGAATATAGAACATACATAAGAGACTCTATTACTCGAAAAAATGAAAGAAGAAACTAGATATGCAGAAGAGTACCATGGTTGTATCAACTTGAGCTGCAGCTTGGACAAAAAATTAATGAACAACCTTTGGATATTATATTAGTATATTTTTTTGCAGATTTCAAAATTTGTTTTAAGTAATGCGTGTGAATTTAACGGAGCTATTATTAGAAATTAAAACATTTTCGAAATGAAATGGTCAATGTTTTTCCTGTTATTTGTTTATGTTGCTTTATACATATATCAGTCCAAAAACTAATTTGATATATTTAGACAGAAAATGCAGGCAGAATTTAGTCATTTAAATTTGAGAATTGAATTATCAATATGTTGTAAAAGGGTTTATACGGAGTCCCACTTCCCACAAATCATGGTTTATTGTTGTAGCCTGTTTTCTTGAAGAATGTGAAACTGAATGATGAAGAATGAAATCATTTACTATCATATAATGCAGCAAAGCTGACTGAAGAAACGTCTAACAAATTTTCCAGCACCAATGTAAATATGTGAAGGAAATTGTTTGTCAGAAGCTTTCCCGGGTTGTAAATTCTCATTTTAATTCAATTGTTTAGTCATCCATCCAGCGCTCCACACAAATTCTACACATTGTTTTCTGCACTTGAAAAATACACGTATGTACTATGAATGCCAAATTAAAATTTTGCCATACTTCTGGAGTGATGCATCAGCATGGATGATCACTGTTTCCTGTCACAAGATTTCAGATTAAAAAATTTAATAGACATGTGCTAAACAAAAATAACATCAGACAGGGGCATTATATGATGACATCATCAAGTCCCACACTTCTGGGACGAAATGAAAATGAGAGTCTTATAACCTTAACATATAAATAACTATTTTTTATTAACAAAAAAAATTTAAATTTGTCTTTACATTCAATCTCCCAAAAAAACCCAAAAATGTTTTAACTTTGGCAATGACTAACAATATAGGGACAATGACACCATAACAAGTACAGATTGGGTCCCTCTGATATTTAGCCCTCCGCGGTCACCCTGGTCGCCTGTGCTCAGGCCGAGGCCAGACATGATTGTTTGCCAAAGTAAGGGATTAATATAATAACCATTTACCAAAGGGACCCCCATCCCTTTAGAAGGTCAAAAAGGTCTGCAGAGGTATCTTACAGTTTGCTTGTGCCCCTTCGAAGTCTGTTAAAACAGAACCTGGGGTAAACTCTGTAACATGCAGGAAATGTTCAAAAAATTTGATAGAAGAAAAAAGTATGTTGGGTTCTTAGTTAATATTATTCTGCAATGCGTTGGCGAAACCCTTTAAGTTCAACAAAACATTAACCCTCAAATACTACAGAAGATATGAAACAACAATTGCATTATAATTTATGGATTCTTTTTTGGGTGGGTGGAGTTTGTTTCCGAAATCGTCTGGATCATCATCATTTCATTCCATTAACACGCCATCAAAATTTGAATCCTTAAAAAGTGGGTTAAAATGGTTAGTATCTAAATATGAGATATACCACATCTCTCTTTCTTTTCATTTGTTCTAAATATAATTGTGAAAAATGAGCTTTTATAGTTGTCAATAATATATATATATATATATATATATATATATATAACACAATCCAAAATTAAATTAAATTTTTTCTTTAAAGAAAATATTGCAATGCCCGTAAAAAGACATTCAGGACCATATTAAAATACATTTTTAGACAATTCCAATGCGATTTTCGCAAAGACTATATATCTTCTTTTTGAAATATTGTCGATGGCAATGAAAAACTTATCAACCAAAATTGAATTCACGATAACATAACTTTTCAATCACATGAAAAATAAATAAATTTTTTTCATTACTTCCTGTGGCTGTATATCAAACTATGTTGTATAACTTAAGGATTCAAAAAAAAAAAACCTACTACCATAAAGACAAATAAAATATTAACATCAAAATGACTAAAGATGTGACCGAATTAGAAATTCTTCTTTCTGACCCAATTGCCCAACTTGAAGAAATATCAGACTCCAACAAAGAACTATACTTAAAATTCGGGTTTGACCCATATAATGCCTGGATACCGTCCACGTCATCAATTTTAAGGTCAACCTTCTTTGTCCTCGGACTCAAACTCGGGTACATTACCGCTTCTTTTACCGAAGTGTGAGCCAGCCCAAGTATATGCCCAATCTCATGGGTCGCCACGGATTCCAAATCAACGGCAACTTTTGACTTCTGTGTTTTAAAATCAACGGCCCATGTTTCCGCTCCGTCAAGATGCAACCTCCCGTTCTCCGGCGAAAAAGCATGCGCCAACACTCCGAGCACCCCATCAAACGCCTCTCCGTCGCCGTGATCGCCTTTGTAGAATCCGATTTTTATGTCCGCCGAGTCGTACTTCTTCGCCTCCGTGAAATTCACCGGAATCACAAACGACCACCGCGAAAAAGCTCGTCGGAACACCTCTTTAATCTCAGGCAACGGTAAATAATCAATCGTGTATTGCGGTGAAAAGGCGTAAGTAAGCATCAGAGGAGGATTGTCCAATTTATCCCATCTCGGTTCCCCATAAAAATAAGCAAAGTGTTGGGTCACATGGATTTTGTGCTTCGAGTCACTGACCCCACACCTCGGGGACATAATCTGTTGCATGGTGTCGGAATCGAGTTTTCCCGATTCGGACAATCCGAGGTTTTTTTGGTACATCAACACGGCGTTTTCGAAGTTTTCGTCGAAAACGTCAGTGATATTTCTGTCGCTAATCTCGAGGTATCCGAAATTTTGGAAGTATTTCTTCAGCTCCGCCATACCGGTGAGCTGGCTGCCCTTGCCGGCGTCGACGAACCGTTGGAAGTTGTACCACGTGGCGTTTGCGGTTATTTCCGTTAGAGGAGTTTCTGGTAAGGTTCTGGCGGGAAAGGAAGGGGAGGGGAAGAGGAGGAGAGAGATTATAAAGAAGAACAGAAAGGTGGTGTTGTTATAACTGAAAAACGGAAACATGGTATGACAGTTATTTTGGGACTTGAGCCTTTTGGTGGCTAGTTATTGATGAAGCTTAATTAGTACTAATATAAATTATATATGTGTAAATATATATACACACACACTATATATATAAATTTTTTATATTGATTTAATAAAAATGAATTATTTAATGTGTAGGGAAGAACGAGGGAACAAGAAAAAGGGGATGAGAAAGTTAGGAAGATTCTTTGTTAATTCCAGGGTTGTGGATTTTCAATGGAGATTCTGACTTTTGATGGGTTTTTGTGAATCCGGTGGGTTAACCACTGAAGCTTGATTTCATATATATATATATATATATATATATATATATATATATATATATATATATATACACACACACAAATTAATATGATTTATTATAGTAGAAAATACAAATGAATGGGTTTCCTAGTTTGATTAACCAATTAGTTTAAGGTACATGTATGTGTCTGTAGTTCCAGTTTAGTTGCAACTCCTCTTTGGTAGTTCAGTTTGTTTACCAAAATGTTGGGTATTTTTTTTTAAATCATTATCTTAATTTGGTTTTGGCATATGTGATTAACATAAATTTCGTCGTCACTTCTAATTTCTGTAATTAGTAGGAAATTCATACAAATGATTATAATTTATATGATTTTTAATGTCTCTGTATAATTGATTTTAAACTGTATTCGTTTTGTGATATAGTAGGAATCTTTGATTATTATGCTGCAACGTTTTTAGTACTTAATTTAAGTTAGTTTATATGGTAAACTGACTTTTAGTAACTATTGTGCATGTATGTGTACAAATGCTTTGAATTGGAATTTTTATGATTTTGTGGATTAATGAAAACTTAATCATATGTGGTACTATATAACTTAACTTAAGAAATCAATAATTTGATACCAGAATTTGAATTCAATGAGAAATCATTGAGAATGTAACAATATTATAGTCACTGAGTTGATGCGATCAATGATGTACATACCATATTAAATTAAATCAATTTGTTTCTTGTATATACTGTACAAATTTATATTATATGTAACATATTACTATGCACAATAAAATAATTCTTTCTTCCAAACTATATAATTTCATCAACGAAAAGTGTGAAAACTTTGAAATTTTTCCTTGGTAGGAAATGTTTAGTTGTGATTTCCCACACGTACTATGTAGACATTAGTTTAACAAAAGGCTGAAATAATTTAAATTGGCCAACTTTATTTCTATGTTTAATTGAATTCTTAATTATAGTTTCTATCCGAACGGATCTAAATTAAAGTAAAATATACTGTAGTTAGTATATTGTCGTAACGAGTCTTCATTTTCCACTAAACAAATTATCAAATTTGGTGGGGTTTGATTGTTTGAGTAACTCGTATATATAAATAATTGTTTCATCTGCTATTCAAGATATGAAAGGAACGCCACTTTTACAATACATGTTTTGATTTATTGCAAAAAAAAAACTATACATTGTTTCGTTTTCAATATGCAGTTCTTAAAGTTTATAATGATGACGCAACCATAATAAGTCCATTATTATATATTTACATTTTTTGGGTATATTTGTTTGAGGATCGAATTAAATGAGATTAGTACTTACTCCATAATTTTGAATATTTTTTCTTTCAGCCTTGTAAATGAAGAAAACAGTATTAGCGAGCTCTCTTTTTTATGAATTTGACTGAAATTTGATCTCAAATTAGTTGGGGTTTAACGGGCTATTGAGACGGGATTCAACAAAATAATATGGAGTATTCTAAAATATATTGGACTAATTATAATCGCTTTTTTCTTTCCGACTAAATTTAAAAAGAAAAAGAAGAATCCAAGTCTTTCCTATACTTTAATTAAGGTTATATCTGGATATGATATTTTAATTGAGACAATTATTTTAAGTCTAATTTCTGAGAAGAACAAACGTAATTCTATCTGATCGGATGGATAATTCTTTATTTTTGTATTTTCTTTGATAAAAAATGACAACACAAACATAATACTGTACATATTATTTAATTTCTTTTAAAATGAGACTTAGACTAATTGTTCAATTCCATCCACAATTCGTGTTTGTGCTTTGGATAATTATTGGTTTCCAAACAACTCTCCAAGCCTGATGCTTAGCTCAGGTTTTTATGGTACACGTTACATAAAAATATAATTAGAATTTTTAATAAGTTTATATCATAATCGACATTTAAAGTTTCATAATAACAAACTTAAATATCATTTCTTTATTGGCATGTGTTTTAAAGTGATAATTTGGTGGTTTGAGTAATTTGGCACTATATTTGATGTTTTTAGTCTCCATTTCTGGGTAGAAGACTTTTACTATTAGTCTAAAATTGTATCTACAACCTTTCAGGTGGTCGAGAGTTATATTTAAAAAAAAAAAATCTTCATATACAAAACTCTATAAACTAAATAACTTTTGCTATTATTACTCAAAAAGATATACATGATTGTGATTATAATTATTCATGCCAAAATTAAGGTAACAGAGAGAGAAAACTAGAAAAATATTTTCACATATTCTCTCAGTTCCGAAATCATATATACATATTAATTCATATAAAATAGATTTTCAAAGTTAAAATTAAATGTTTATTACTCTTAAAAGTTTTAAAGTAAAAAATTTAAAGTATACATAAATACTCTTAAATATAAATTTTTATTAGATATATTTATAAGTTCAAATCGCATATAAAACCATAAGATTAAAAGAGAAATATAGTTGCGACCTGATTGTAAGATCGGGAAGACTGGTGGAGCTGACATTGACCATGTCAAAAATAAAGATGAGAAGCACAAGTGCCAAACTACAACTTCCAAACCTTAATTTGACATACAATTAAAGACCAACTCTCATAAGAAATGGAGGGCTTTCTAATAATATATGGTTAAAATAAAATCATATGTTAAATTATTGTTATTGTTGATGTTTTATTCAACGTGATGATGGATAATAAGCAGCCGGCAGATGCGTGTCTCGATTTCAGAGTTCAAAAAACAAAAAATTGGTTACTTTTCGTTACCTCTTTTTTCTATTTTTTTTAGTGCACTATATATTTTATAATAAAATTTATTTTATGTAATTATAATTTTACAAACGGATGAAACGTGAAAAATTATGAGGATATATTAAATTTTATACAATTTAATAACGTAAAACATGTAATTTTAACAATCGAAAAATTATGAATAGATGTTATTGTCGAAATGAATACTATGGTCTATGTAAAGAGCTCGACTCGTTTAATTTTAAATATTTCCTTACATATACTGAGATTATTTCAGCTATATTCAATATTTTTTTCAACTATATATCATGCACCTTTCTATTAATTTATAGCAACTATAACTTAGCCAAAACACTGAGCAGTTTAAGTTTTAGAACATTTACAAAATATTAATGGAGAAGTAAAAGACAAAAAAGCCAGTCCAAAGATGCTTTACTGATCAAGGGTGGAAGAGTGTTTGGGAGGGAGATTGGAGTTGATATAAAAGTCTTGGTATATCTTGAAAACGACTTCGTCAAATAGAACAAGGAATGGTGACCCTCTCTCCTTTACTTTTCATGACTGTGACATGGACAAAGAGTTCAGAATTCCAATTATTCAAGGACCAATGCTTTTGTTCACGTCATAATTATCATTTTATTTTTCAACAGGAAAGGCAACTTATTAACTGAAAAAAAAAATTAAATTAGATCAAGGGCTCCAAAGTAAATTAATAATAAAAAATGTTTTAAATAATAAGTAATATGAATGAAAAATATTTAATATATATACAAAATTTACCTAAATTTACGTGCAAAAAAATCAAACGACGCTGTTATAAAATTAACATAAATTTCATTTCAAACTCACTCTGTTTTTTTGGTCATCCTTCTCTTCTACAACTACGTTTTCTTTAAGCATGATGGCAAATATAAGCAAGATAATGAAAATAAGTAAGAGATTAAACAATATTTTTATAGTGGTTCAGCAACGCTTACATCTACTATTTTTCTCTTCTTACTTAAGAGAAAGCACTTACTATAAAAGTTCACACATAACTTAATTATACAAGAACACTTAGTCCATTTTTACAATCGGTCACTTAGATCTTACTTAAGTCACACAGACTTACACTTAGTCCATTTTTACAATCGGTCACTTAGATCTTACTTAAGTCGCACAGACTTCTGAACAAGTCACGCAAACTTTTAAGTCACTTGGACTTCTCTAAAGATATATAAAATCTTGTTTATTGGTTTTCAAATAAAACTCTTTATTGAGTAGATAGTCAGCAATCTATTTAAACTTGTGTGTTTGATTGCCTTAGTGAAAATGTTAGGATGTCCGAGTATTCTCTTGGTTGTTAACTCTTATTCTCATGCCATAAATGAAATTTATGATTGGTATTTATAACTTTTCCAAAAAATTGTTGTTATTTGAAAAAGAGCTATTGGAGATTTACATTTACTAGCCGTTGTTTTGTCTTGTATTGATCTTCAAGCAATAGTACAGATATTTGGTTATCGGATGATAATTGTCCATCAACTGATATTTTGCCATCGGAGGATAATTTGTCCATTAGTGAATATTTAGCCATCGGAGAATAATTTGTTCATCAACGGATATTTGGTCATCAAAGGATAATTGTCTATTAATTGATATTTGGTTATTAGATGATAATTTGTTTATCAACGGATATTTGAAAATTAGAGGATAATTGTCCATTAACTAATAATTTGTTCATTAGAGGATAATTGCCTATTAGCTGAGCGAATAACTGGCCATCGATAGATAAAATTCTATCAATGGATAACTGACTCAAGTCTAATACATCCTTTATTTGTTGATGAAATTTTGCTAATGGTCAACCTTGCATGAACTAGTTTTGCTTAAAACTACTCTGTTTAAGTAACAAATATGATTTGGTTCTAAGTCTTTTTACAACATTTTAATTAAGGATTATATTCAATCATATATTTCTATATCATCAATTTGAAATAAACGTTAAGTAGAAATACTTTAAACAGTGCGCATGTATAGTAGTTGACTTAATAATATTATAAAAATTTAGATATGTAAAATTTAAGGTGAAACAAATAGGTCAAAATATTGTTGTAGGATTCAATTATTACTATTACGCTCTGTTTAGATTGAAGAAAGGGAATGAAATGAAAAATATATCAAAATTTAGTAAAAAGTAATATTAGAAAGAGTGATGGAAAGGAATGAGAGATGCATCACAATGAAAAAAAATAAAGAATAAATCATTATTCCTCATTTCTTATAGAATGAAATTATGTACGGGATGAATGATTTATTTTACCACCATCTACCATAGAGATCATGAAATTTTGTAATCTTTTTTAATAAATATAAATAGATTAAATTAATTTCTCCCTAATTCCACTTTCTCAACCGAACTCAATGTAGTTCCATTTAAAGTTTAAACTGCCTTTTATGAAACAAGGGACTTGTAATTGGGCCTTTATTTCTTTGGGCTTTAATTTTTATAACATACAGCGTATCGCGATTCGATGGATCAATCAGCCCAAATTGGAAACACGAACAAAATTAGAAAGTCCAAAAAGAAAATTTTAAAAGTTTGAAACCTTTCCTATTTTTTTTTTTAAAGAAACAAAAATATTACTGTAATATATAATAATTAAAGTGTTTACTAAATAATTGACTTACTTACCAAACAGTATAAGGCAAAGGCATGATAGATGAAACCCCGACCAAAACATTGTTTTGAATGTATGAATGATATTAGATCTAAATTTGTGCTAAATTAGCATAATTAGATTTTCACCATCTTGTGTGATAAAATGACTGTAGATGTGGTAAAATTCAAATTTTAACATGTGGATGTCCAACTACTGTTTTAAGAATATTTTTGTGCAAATCGAACTATTTGGACCGATTTTAATTTGAAATCTGATTCAAAGCAAGATTCTCAAAAAATAAAATAAAAATTCTACAATATTTTGACAAACTTATATTTTGTATTATTACAATTTCGACATTTATAAACTTATTGAATATTGCTGATACAATTGATTTCATTACAAAAAAAATTATGTACAAATTGTAACCAAAAAAATAAATAATTATGTAAAATTACACCCCTGGGCCTTGACAAAATAAATTCCCAGAGCTTGAGCATTAGCTCAAGTGAAAAAAAAAACTCATCTTTCCCTCATCCTCTCCCTGTTGTAATAGATATGATTTCTTAATGATATAAAAAAATAAAAAAATAAATTCCGAGAAGGGAGTTTACATAAATGAGTCACCGTTAGTTTAGTTATTTTCAGCAACTGAGCTGTTCCTCATAAACAGGTCTACCGTATATATATAATAATATAATTGTGTATTGAGCTGTTGTAAATAATTAGTTTCTCTAGATTTACAAACCATAATATATCATCATTTCTTCGAATTTCATATCCGAATGCATCGATCTCTCCTCTATCAAAGATTCATTTCATGTGTTTCTTAGATTTCGATAGATCATTGCAATTAATTCTCTTATACATATTTATGTCTCCATTTTTAGAAACTCTACTAGTAAAGTTTTCTTGATTAAAACCCTAATTGAGATCAAATTTAGGGTTTTTTACTTTAGAGTATCTTCTTCAGAGTTACATTTATACCTGATTCAGAGAGAAAAGATTGAATTTTTAGGTGGAATATGAGATTAGTGAGAGGATTTTTGGAGCGAGAGTGGGTTTTTGGATATGGGTGTGGCAAAAGATTGGAGGTACAATAGTGGAGGGGTTTTGGTTTTGGCGAATCACAGCACTAAAAAAATCCAGCATTTTTGCTGGAAATGGTGTTTTCCGGCGTCGGCGCATCGCCGGCCGGTCCGGTGGTCCTGGGTATGTGGGTTGATGCTGTTTGTTTTGGGTTTAATTTCCTTGCTTACTGGACACGTGGTATCTGATCTTGAGTGGTACTCTCAGAGACTTGTAAAGCGCAGCTGGTACTACAAGCTGGTAATTTCTACTATTTTTTGTCTTATTTTGGTTGAACTTCATTTCCAAGCTCAAATTGTAATGTGGGGATGAAAGAAATGTGGTATTGGGAAATTGCGACTTTTGGTCCCTTTTTTTTTTCTCTTTTCTGGCAAATAGAATGAAAAAGGTTGCTCTAAAGTTCTACTAGTCTGTCTTTCACAATTATGTTTGTTTTGTTTGGGTTATAATGTGAACTAAATTCCATTGTTGCTAGAAATTTTGATTACAGATGTTAGTGCTCCTCTAATTATGTTTTAAAGTCTTATCTCTCTTTGTGGTTTGTCTCTTGGGATAGATAGGAAAAACAGTATGGGAGAGGATGCTTTAGTTTGTATAATGAGGGGAACATATCACATTTTCAAAATTGATTCTTGCTGGATTCTTTATTAAGTATTCTGATCGATTCAAGTATCAGCGAGAAGCAGACAAGTGGTATTAAGCTATGTTGCATGGATTCCTCACTTTACCTTGAAGTTCCTATGTCTGACATACGGCACTATCTACAACAGTATAAGTCTTGGATACTTCATGTTAATTTAGTAATTCGATAAAATTGAGGAGTACCTGTTTCAGTAATACCTGATCGCATATTCCATTTGACTCCATTGAACGAAAATGCCACCTTTTTCACTCTAATCTCCTCCATTCTTGAAGACTAATTTGGAGTTCTTCGACCTTAGAGGTTGGGTGTTTAGCATTAAAAGTATCACTTTATTTTGTTCTGGAACATCACAGTAGTAACTTTCTAAGTCTTAAAGGAACTTCCTTTTCCTTGTCAAGGATTATACTAGGGACGAGTTTCATAAAACTTTTGTTTCTTACACCTTAGGATGGGGCTCGTGCACCTCTGAATATCTGGAAATCCGAGTTTTCACAGTTCTACTACGGTTGCAGTGGAAGAGGCCCTCATTTTCCTTGTAAGTTGCCTAATCCACTCCTCTAGTTTCATGCACTGAATTTTACTTAGCATGACCCACTGACATGCAGGCATGCAGCTTTGAGACTCGGCCATATGGGTCTTCACAAAATTTTGTTTATATACTTTTGATCTTTGCGTAGCTATATTTAGTGATTTCTTCTTGCAAAAGGGAAATACTCAATTTCATGCATTAATTCTATGTCCATTTTTAATTTCCTGCTATTATATCATCTTAGAGTGCATTTCCCCCCCTCGTTTCATTATATCGTCTGTTGTCATTACTATTTGGTAATAGTTGCGGAGCTTTCCACGTCTATTTTATCGACTAAACTATAATTTTCCTAATCCTACAGCTGCAGTACGCGAAAGCTTATCAAATGGTTATTTGCTTATTGCTGCAAGTGGAGGGCTGAACCAGCAAAGAACAGGAGTAAGTGAGATATTTATTGCTATTTGATACATGCCATTTAAAAATCTGCTTGAATCTCTCTTGACTTCTCTCTATTAATTTAAATGACAAAACACAACTAACTTCTTTGGGAACTTTACAATCTAAAATGCAACTATGTTTTTTGCTCTCAGATTACTGATGCTGTAGTTGTTGCACGGATTCTGAATGCTACTCTAGTTGTTCCTGAGTTGGATCATAATTCATTCTGGAAGGATGATAGGTGAATTCATATCTCATCAACTTACATGAAATAAAAAAATGCGTGTTATTTTCAAGTACCAATTGCCCAAAAGCTTAATAGTTTGTACAACAATAGCCCATTAATGTAACTCACCATCTTTCATCTAATTAATTCTTGCGTGTGGCTAGAGGAACCAACTTCATTGGAATGAACCAAGCCACCAATTGAGCAAAATCCATATGTACATACTGATATGAAATGAAACTCTAGCTATATTTTGAGAGCTTATTAGGTAGCTTTTCTTATTCAAACCCTTAAATTTCATGCAGTGATTTCCTAGACATTTTCGATGTTGATTGGTTCATCTCTTCCCTCTCCAAGGATGTCACTATTGTTAAAAGAGTCCCAGATAAATTCATGAGATCAATGGAAAAGCCCCCATATACCATGCGTGTGCCAAGGAAATCAGAACCTGATTATTATCTGGATGAAGTGCTGCCTACACTTTTAAGGAGACGTGTAAGAAGGCCATGTAACTTTATTGCATCTAAATTTCATTATGCAGATCCATGTTTCCTTAAAATTGTCCATTGACCTTTATAATTTCATGTCTGTCATTAATCCGTGGTTGCCATTCTAAAATTTAAAATTTATCTGACCATATTATGTTGTATGTTATTATTACCCCATATGTCCCCAAATAGATGAAAGAATAATTTTTTCATGCAAATTAAGAAATATTCCATATAAGGGTGTGTATGCGTGGTCCAATGGGTAGCCCCTTTCTCTCCAAACAAGAGGTTAATGGTTCAAACTTTTGGCAATGTGTGGGTGTGTGAGTTTTGATAATGTACCAAATTAGCAAAAACAAGAACAAAGAAAAATAATTTGGAGAGAGTGTAATAAATTTTCGAGTTGTACCATTATTTCGGTCCCGGGTCCACACAGTGATTAAGGGTTGAAAAGAAAAAGAAGAAAAATTAGATAGATGGGTGTCAATTATTCTTTAAAAGCGTGTGCATCACTAAATGATGGAATGTTGTCATTCTTTTAAGGACAAAGCTATCATTCTTCTTATATGGAGGAAGTATTTGTTTTTTCCCCTGACTAGGTTCTTTCGAACTTGTTCAGGTTGTTCAATTGACCAAGTTTGATTATAGGCTTGCTAATGACCTTGATGAAGAGCTGCAAAAGTTGCGCTGCCGGGTCAATTATCACGCTTTAAGATTCACAAAACCTCTAAGGAGTATTGGTCAGAAGCTTGTGACGAGAATGCGGAAGATTGCAAAACGCTTCATATCGGTTCATTTGAGGTTCGTATATTACTTTTTGTAGAATATGGGCCTATTTGAATTAAGTTCTTTATTTTCTTTATATATGTCACAAAGGGATACGAAGGTCCCATTGGTTTGTATCCTATGGAGGCATTATCCTAGGAGAGTTGATTTGGTGTTGCTAGTAGTATCATCTTTGGTAGTATCATCTTTGGCAGGGTTTCTTGTTTTTTGTCATCTAAATTGTTTTCAGTTTCCTCATGCACCTCTCTCTTCTTTATATGCCTGTTGTTTGACCAACAAAAGAAAAGAAAGAACCTGTATTCTTTTGTATACATTTATCATTTATGTCTAATGAATTACAAGTATTGACTAATGTTACCTTACATTAAATTGATAAATTAATGGTACTTTACATTTTCCATTTTTATTTATTTATGTGATAGGTTTGAACCAGATATGCTAGCTTTCTCTGGTTGTTACTATGGTGGGGGTGATAAAGAGAGATACGAGCTTGGCGAAATAAGGAAACGTTGGACGAATTTACCTGTGAGATTACAATCCTCAGAGACTTTCTATTTTTGAATATCTCAGAGATATGATGTATTAAAATTGCTGCTGATTATAGAAATACAACATGGTAGCATGTGATGCACTTCATGAGGTGTTTATAATAAAAAATAATAATATGACATCCAGGACCTATTGCATCATGAAAAGGGAAACAGGTGCTGGGCGGCATGGGGCAGGAGGAGAGAGGTGGGAGGGTGTGTGTGTGGGGTGGGGGTGGGGGGGTTTGCTCTGGGATTTTATTGTAGCCTATTCTGCTGGTCAACTGAAACAATTTGATTACTTATTTCACTTTTGTCCAGGAGACAACCCCTGACGAGGAGCGGAAGCGAGGGAAGTGCCCCCTTACACCTCATGAAGTGGGTTTGATGCTGCGTGCTCTTGGTTTTAAAAATGACACGTTACTTTATGTTGCATCTGGTGAGATTTATGGTGGAGAAGAGACTCTTCGACCTCTGCGAGAGCTCTTTCCAAACTTCTATACAAAGGAGATTCTTGCCGGGGAAGAGCTGCAACCCTTCCTTTCCTTTTCTTCTCGTCTTGCTGCCATTGACTACATTGTTTGTGAGGAGAGTGATGTCTTTGTTACCAACAATAATGGAAATATGGCAAAGATTCTTGCTGGTCGAAGGTATGAATTCAGATCTATGTCGTGCTCTGCTTCTTAGGCACTTCAAGTGCATAAAGTACTGCTGATGTTTGTATAAGTAATTCCGTATGAACTCTTGTCATATAATACATTGAAACCATTATATTTCCCAATTGCTACACTGTATAATTAAAGATTTGTTACATACTAATTTCAGCTATTTGATCAATCTTATGTTTTAATGTTTGATGTGAGTGTGTGTGCCGTCCTTGATGAATTTTATTTGTAACAAAACTTACTTTGTAACAAAACTATTTTTTCATTATATCTTTTTTTCAAATATGATTTCCTCACAAACACTTTGTCTCTTAAAGAATTTCCCTGTAATAGTCCTTTCGCAGTGGTGAACACTAGGTAGATGATCACATCAACTGCCTTTGTCACAAACACTTTGTCTCTTAAAGAATTTCCCTGTAATAAATGCTACCTAATTTATGTACGCTTAAAATAAATGAAACTAGTTGCAATTATTGTTGTTTCCTGAAGTGGTGAACACTAGGTAGATGATCACATCAACTGCCTTAGCTCAACTACAACTTCACTAGACACTTCTTATGCTAGGAATATTTTTTTGATAACAGCGCTCAATGGTATTTCCTCCTACAAGAAGACACCTATATGGGGAGAACAAGCTAGTTTTGAAATTTTAAATAGTTTTGAGACAACTATCTTTCTCTCTCTTTCCCCCCTCCCCCCACGCCACCCCCATCAGATTGCAGAAGAGAATTTAATCTTACATGGTATATAATATCATTTTGAATTGATTGTAAAAGTGTTTCCTCAATCTTGATGTAATTTGGAATCATAAGTAGTATTGCATGATCATCTTTCCTACAACTGTTTTTTCCCGAGTTATCAAGGATTTTGACTTGAATTCTCTGCTTTACATTGGTCAAAGGAGGTACATGGGGCATAAAAGAACTATCAGACCGAATGCAAAAAGATTAAGTGCTACATTCATGGCACGTGATCAGATGGGCTGGGATACATTTGCAAGAAAGGTAAAATCATGCCAACGAGGATTCATGGGTGAACCAGAAGAAATGAGACCAGGACGGGGTGAGTTTCACGAGTATCCTGCTTCCTGCATATGCAAAAAACAATTGAAGTATTCTAATGCCAAAAGCAACTATAATGGAGATTGGTCTTCGACAAACGTTACCATTGATGAGACAAGAGATCAATATGAATATGATGGAGATTATCAAAGTGCAAAAATATTGCAGAGGGAAAATAACACAAGTGCGGTGAAACTGCCAGCGTCTTTAAAGGAAGAAGCTGAAGATGATAAATTTTTGTCTGACTAGGTGGAAAAGAAGTTGACAATTTTCAGCTTAAATTTCATATGGGAATCTCTACAAGTGGCTTCCGAGTTACCTTTTTGTCCAGATGCGATCTTATGCCAATCTTTTAACAAAGCAAAGTCGGCTAAGTTGACTGCTCAGAAAGGTGGCATCTTTCTTCAGATTAATACCTAAGAATGTATCACAAAACGATGAACTGGATATGTATACTTCCTCTGCAATTTCTAATGAGCTGCAATTGTTCATATGTAATTTCCTAAGGTCATGGTAGAAATATGACGCTTACCTTCATTTAGATTTTAGGTGCGATGTTTCTCAGTTTTTTCCATTTTGCATATGTTTTTCAACGCTAATTGGTATGTCGATGTACTAATCTTCCATTCATATTCAGAGCTATATTAAGATGTGCATGGTTTGTTTTTTTCTTTTCTTGTTTTGCTGGGGGGTGATGGTACTGGTGGTGATGTGGGTTTCGGGGTAGTCTAAATACTAAAATGACAATTTTCTCCCATTGTTTTGTTAATCTGGTTCAACCAAAGACAATTGCTCGACTTTTCGTCGTGTGCGCCTTACGTTATTATTTGAAGTATTTTTTGACAAAATCCCAGAAAATCCATTTAAACACGATATATTTATGCTCTCCATTCTGCCAAAGGAATCATATTTTATTTTGTTTATTGACTGCAAAATCATAAAATTCAGATTGTAATATGATTTAACACTATTTTTATGCAATAAAGATTTAACTTTGCTGGAATATTTATGTAGCTCATAATATTAATTATTTTTAAGTGTCCAAAAATACGAAAAAATTGTGATTCTTTTTTAGAACGGATGAAGTACATCAAATCATTAAACGAGCTGGTTAAAATAAATGCGCTGGTACAGGAAACAAAAGCAGCAAGAACACGTACTACCACACAAGCATAGCTAAATAAGTTCCAACGACAAACGCTACAGGTTCACCATCACAAAGCAGATTAATCCCAACTAAACCAACAAACTAAAAGCTCCAAACGAGACAATCGACTGAAGACACAAACAGATAAAAATGACTGATATACCACATTCATTAAAAAGGCCAAAAAGAATGTCCACAACCGCTTTTAGAAGTCAAACCGTTAATTAAATCAATTTGGTAAAGATAATAGAAAGAAATTTCCACTTACAATTAGAAGGCTTTTGTAATTAACTGGCAATTTAGAGGGTAGATTTGTCATTTAGCTGCCAATATATTATTTTTCAGCCGACCAATGAATCTAATGAAACTCCACAAAATTTGGTAAAATATTGAACAATTTTTTTCATTGAAAAAAGTACAAAATATCTTGCAACTTCGATCCGTCATCATAATTATCCATATACAACCTATTTAGGGCTAATCTAGATCATACGATAATTATGCAAGGAGTTGAAGAAAAACAAATATAAAACATCTACAACCTAGATTCTACAGTTGAACCACCAGAAAGCACATTTCCTGACTTTATCGTCTTCTATAATTTTATACAAAACGTTAATGTCTTCAGTTGACTAGAATTGTACAAGATCACATCCTCTTACAAGAAAGCTCCTCGCGGCCATGTTTTAAGTGTTTCCTGTAAAAATTTCATCGTCCTGTCAGTTGATGCCCAATTCAAGAACAATAAGCAGCCAGTTGGGACCTAGAAATGATCACAATAAGCTGTTTACCTAAGATCCTAACATTTGAAGCAAATTACGTTTAAAATTACTTCTGTTTTGGTTTCTCTGATTTTTGTCATGTGGAACAGTAGGCATCTTTGAGATCATCAACGAGCTCTGCAACCCCTCTAATAGCTGTAGCAAATAAAAACCCTTAAGGCAAACATATACAATTAATGGTCCAAGCCAAAGTACGATTCATTGATACAAGCCTACAGTTTCACGTATTGGAATGATACCCGGGTATCATAAAAGCTAAAGATATAACAAAGTCTGGCATTCAAAATATATGACTAGAAGACACTAACCACGCAAGACAAGATTAAAAGGCCAGGAAAAAGCAAAAATCACAAACTTACCCTTGACGTCGGCTGAATTCTACGAATTGATCTACGGGGTTCAACCTCAGGGAACGATTTATCCTGCTGTTCAACTTTTCTACCCATCCTTCCACCAACAGCTTTTCCTTTATTCAGCTGTCCAGTTCTGGTGCTTGACAAGGGTACTTTCCTACGGGCATTTTGTGGCTTACCTCTTGTAGAAACTACATTTGGGCCCTCGGATGTATCCTGAGAATCGGAAAAGGATCCAAATTCCATGAGGTTCTGCTGATCAGTACTGTTCTCATTACTGATAGCATCATCAGCAATTTTATTTGTTATTGTAGAATCATGTGCTTTAGATTTGCTTGATCCTGTATGGTTGTTCTTACGAGGTAGCGTTCTATCCACAGCACCCAGTGGTTTACCCGACCTCAGAGCATTGGTTCTATCTTCAGTACCTTGCTTTTCCTTGACCTCGGGTTTGAAGTTCTTCCAACCACGGGATCCTGATCCTTGACGCATCAAATATCTTGCAAATTTAACTGAATCACTTCTATTTATATTCTTGGTGCTCTGATCAGAATCAAGATGTTTGCTTACGTCCATGAATTTTCGCTTCTTTCCAGGTTTAGGAACACCAAAAACCACCCTAGAACCTTCTTTCTGCAAACCAGTTCTCAATGTCCTCTGTGACTGTGCATCAACTTTATTCTCATGCCTTGTATTCTTGCCAACATGAAATTCTCTTTCGTTGGCTGACAAAGGCAGTAATCTTAGTTCTTCATTTTTCTTTGATTGCAAAAGATCCACTCCTATTGACATATTGTCCTTCCCTTTAGCCTCTAGACCTGGACTTGCCAGCTTCACACGCTTCTCAGGTGGTGTATCACCCTAGAGGAAATAAGAAAATTAAGTCCAGCTGAAGAAATATTTCAGTTTCTTTTTTCATATAATGCATAGTGCAAATCAAGAAACCATTGACCTCGGATGATGAGTGCCGTCTTGCACTTGACCATTCAATCCATTTCCCATCCTGCCAAATAAGGGTCGGCCGCAGATGCCACGATCTTATAGTTGACATCTCTCCCAGAGCTGTTAGTAGACAAAATTTTAAAAATACAAATACATAAAAAAAAAAGAAAAAGCTTTTTCCAATACCACAGGGAAATGAACACCGAAAAATAATAATAAAATAAGCAGCTGTATTATTTATGTTCAAGAATTAAAAAAAGAACAGATTTTTCTTATTTATATATTTTCAAGAGAGTGATCCTTGAAACTCAATATAATCAATCAAATACCTGGAAAATGGATTGTAAATGTAGTTCCATCAATCTTGCTTTTCTCTTTTACAAATCCCTCACGCCAGCTAAACACATTAACAAAAGAAATTGAGAGATAGAGATGCAAAAGGTCACTCAGAATTAAGAATAAATAAACGAGAACATAGCCAAGCATGCTTGCTAAGAGACATGATGTTTGAGAAACAAACTCCTTGCACAACTATGATGATTAAGTCATAAGACCAAGTCATAGATAGTGTTGTTTCAACTTTATAGCCCATGGTTCACCTTTTGTGAAACAATTGGAATCAAAATATACATACAATATTAAGCCCAAAAAATGGATAAAGCAAAAGGAAGGAACTTCTACTTTGAAACATTATTCATTCAATATTAACACATTCATCATAATCTGATCAATAGCAAGCTCTCATGATGGAAAAAAAGAATCTTTTAAGATAACAATGTAAAATATAAGTTGACAGAGACCCACAGCGGCATATTGGTTTGAGGTTGAAGACTATATATATACAGAAAATCAAGACATGTCAACTGAAGTTTTTTGGTCAAGTTGTTTCAGATTCCCACAAGTATATCGAGTCCTTCAGTCGGGACTCACCCAACAAATTGGCTACTAAAGGCACCATTCATGATCCTAGCAGACTCCCAGTAGAGTAACCCAACATGTCTATTGTTGAGAATTCTCAAGCATAAGCCTTAATGTATGTTATGAGTATATGTTCAAACTGTGGGGAAACAATGAACTTAGCAGTGTTGAGTTTCACATTTCAATGTTAAATTCTTTTATCACGAGAGTCTGCAACTAGAGATGTTTGCTTTTATGTGGACCGGCTATATTTTTCTATAAACGGATTAAAAATTACAAAATACAGAGTAGATATAAGGAGGTTAATCAAATTAACATAAGTTGAATATGAATTAAAAGATGCATACCAATCTTGCACCCATGCATCAACTCTGTCTCCAACACACCAAGTATAATCCATCACGGCTGCTCTACGTCTCTTCCTAGTACCATCAAAGCACATGGCTGTTGCAGGATGTGGACAGCGTACTACTGGTGCTTTAGTGCCATCACCTCCGAGTGGCACCCACTCCTTCAAATTCCCAGACCCTAAAATATAATAAGAGGCCAAAATGTAAAAATTCACATATTATCGAAGACTGCGAATCATCCATACCTGAACCCAACTACTAATGAGTCAGGTTATCATCCATTTAATTCTGTTCAAGTAATTCTTCTTGAAAATGGAAAAGAAGTTATAAAATGGAAAGCAAAATTCATTCCACCAGACCTGTATAGTTGAAATAAGAAAGCAATGAGTAACATGCCTTACAAGACAATGTTCTTTCTATTTTCTTTTTTCTTTTCTTTTTTTGGGTTACACAGGAGGCACCGCCTAGAGACACGCACACACTCATAACAATTGCTTTGCAGTGGTACTTTGATGTAATCTGCAAGATTTGAAACCCGGACCTCCTATGTTAAGACGTAGCAGTGACCATCTTGTCCAACGGCTAGGTCCAGAAAGAATAATCTTAAATACAAATTTCTTATACTTACAAATTATACATATGACAAATGAAATTATAGGCTTCCCATATAGTACTACAGTAAAAGAGAAATATGTCTTTAATTTTGAAATGGAAGGAGTATATTTTAGTATTTTACTAACATGATATCAAACGTGTCTCGAATTCTTATAATCATATTTATTTATCTTCAGTTAATCACAACGTTTGTGTTTCTAAACTCTACTTCACATTGTAAAAACAGGAACCACACGCCAGTCAAAATTATGCAAGCTCACCTTCATCTTCTTGGAGTTCTGTATAACATACAAAAGCTTTTCCATCCTTCAAATTCAAAATACTAGCCGAATACCACGCCGCTTTACATTTATCACCATCTTTAAGGACCTAAAGCATGAAATGGATAATGTAACACAGCTGTAAACAGAATACAGGATGTGGAGAATAAAGAACAACAATTCTTGACGAATGGTCAGCAAAAAGACAAAAATAGGAACATGACCAAGAAGCTGAACTGCAATGGGTAGTTAAAAAAGTGTATGGCAATGATTATATAGAAAAAACTACGGAACCACTACAAAGGTAAATCGCGAAAAACAATTATGTCCACGAACCTCAACTAAGCAACCCTCCTTCAATCCATCCTCAGTAAATGTCATTGGTGAACTTCTGTACAAATCTTCAGCAGCAACAGAATCAGATTTTGCTCCAGCCTCGGATTCAGAAACAACACCAACAGTTTTGGCAAAGTCAGATGCTTTAAGATCTCTTTGGCTCCTAGAAGAATCTTTTTTTAGGCTTGTAGCAGTACCTGAAATACCATAAACAAATAAGCAATCCCTATCAGACCCCTCAATACTTCTAGAAAAGATGCATACCACGTTTCACAGCCGCCTCCAAACTAGATACTCCCATGTTAGATTGCTCAGCTGAAACATTACAAATCTCTTCAACATCAACTGTTTTAGGTTGGTGGCGATTGTCAGTAGATATAGTTTTCTCTGCACCATGTTCAGAAGAAATCTGGGAATATTTCCAGTACTCCGTAGGACCAGATTCTACCAACTTACACAAAGGCAACGGATCACCAATAGATACAATTTTCCCTGCGTGAGATACTGCTTCAGCTGCAAGTTCAGAAGCTTTTACTATGGCATCTAAGTTTTCAGCATGTTTTGAGGCAGCTGAAGCAGCATCAACCCTGCCCTTAATTGCTCCTCTGGCAACAGCAATTATAGAACTCGCATTCACATTTCCACTTTCAAACTTCAACATGGGCGAAGAGAAGGAAACATTCCTTGAATCATTTGGAACATTAAAAGGAAAAATTCTAGTATTTTGTGTTAAATTTTCACTCCCTCCTGATATAGATACCTCATCAGCCATTAGTTTTGCTTGAACAGCAACATTTGATGCAATTTCAGCCGCTGCAGCTGCTGCCTTGGCAACAGAAGCAGCAGCTGCAATTGCCATAGCTGCAGAAGCAAGCTTTGCTTCTAAGTCAAATCTTAAGCCAGAGTTCTTCTGCATTTCCAACTGACTCCAAACATCATTGCAGTGAGTAACAGCAGCAGCCGCCTGTGCAGCAGCCTCCTCCGCTTGTAGCTTAGCCTCCTCAACTGAATTTAATGCCTCGTTCGAGATTATAATATTCTTCTCTGTATTCTGATCCAGTTTTCTGTATTGATCACTCAAAGATGCAGGAGATACAGCTGCAAGATATTTCCCAGAATTGCTTGTGGATGCCAGATGCACAGGAGTAGTCACAGAAACTGACGTATTCAAATTATTACTAGCAGCAGCAATAGTTTCAGACTCTATCTGATGACTTTGAGCAAGCAAAGATTTATGGTCACCAGACTGGAGAACAGTTGCCTTTTCAGAGTCATGATTACTAGAACCGGGGGCACAAGCAGATGCTGTCTGATTTAGAGCTGGTGATGAGATTCGGCCCGCACTGGCTGTGACAGGAACCTTCTTTCTCTTTCTAGGCTTTGGATCAGCAGAATTATGACTCGATGATATGGTTACCTTTTCTGTATCAGGCTGGGATGGAGCACTAGAAGGAAAAGTGGCACCCGTATTGACAGCAGGAAGAGATACAGGCTTTGCAGCCGGGAAATTTGGCAGAGGTGAAACTTTAGCAGGGGTTAGTTTAACTGGTTCTGTATTAGGATACACTGAAAAACAAGCACTGACCTCGAAGGCAGAAGCTTGTGGAGAAGCAACCCATGAACCAGGAAAAGGAGTCTGAGAGAGCCACGAGGGACTATGACCAACAAAATTCCTTATATTTGAAGCTTGATAAGGATGCAATGGAGAAAGTGGTTGATGATAATCGACCAGCGTGCCTCTTGACACACCCCTTGACAGGAAACCATCATGGGAGGGGGTAGAAACATTCCAAAGTGGGGATGAGATTGGGATAAATGAGTTAACAACTGGCGACAGGGGAGCATTGCTGCTCCCCTTCCCAGCAGGAGAAGAAAGAACTTTACTTTGACATGAACTGTGCTTAACATGTTGATCTGTAACCTTGCTACCTGCATTTCTCAATTTTAGGATACTACGAAATACTGATGAAATGACAAATGTTTAAAAGATCTGCACGTCTTTGGGATACCTGCACGTGATAGCGTAGGGGTCTCCAAGTTGCCAGAATGGGATTTACGAGCATTCACCCTTTCAATATAGGCACGCCATGCAGGCTCCCAAAGTCTACCACCACCATCTGTAGATGCATCTCATACACATTGTAATACAAAATAATTATATGGAATTGACACACACACAAGTGGCCCACCACCACCAAAGAAAAAGGGGTAAGAAACAAACCAGATGGGCCAAATGCTGAAACCATACACGCCTCATCAGGTACAGATTCTTGTCTGCAACAAGGAACCACCATTATTAAGAAAGAAGTGAGTTTAACATTACTATGAGCATGCTTTACGAAATAGGACAAAGAAATATAACAACTCATATATAGAGTTGAGAAAATTTAGTTCATTGAACTAAGTTCATAACGTCAGGACAGCACTTAATTACCATACACAACCTTCTAATACACACACTATTCTCTATAAGCTCACACAAGATATCCCCTCCCACATTCCCAGCTAGATCCTTTGTAACACTTGAAACACAATTCTGTATATATTTAAATTAATCTTTGTAGTTGAAGTTACCATGTAATAAAAGCTCAAACAACCTATTTAGGACCTTCACTTCTATAATCCCTTTAACATATTTTTAGTTTCAGAAAACAACTGTCAATTCCCTCCTCTTTCTTCAATAAAATTTGAGAAACAAACCTCATGCATCTATGCTATTACATGTTCAATAGTAATATGACTGGCCCACCCATGACCAAAAAAGTGAATTCTACTGCAAGCTAGACCTTCATCATTCCATCTCTATTGATACAACATTCTTTTGTCTAGCAAATGAAGAGAAAAACTCACATTAGAGATCCATAAACAAATATTTGTGCTCGTAATTGCACTTGTTGAAGATCGGTAAAAGGTTGTTGAACAAATGAAGCTGGAGGAACTGAAGTATTCAAATCAGGAAGATTAGATATGGGAATAGGAAGGACGCCACATGCTTTTGTGCCACTTTGCCTTAAATCACAATAAGGCTTCAACTCTTCAGATTGCACAAGCTGACCAGTCCCTGGAGAATCCAAGAATTTTGCTCTTTTAGACCGTTTCACAGGTGGTGTTTCCTTCACACTGCTTTTTTTAGCGTTATTTCTTGGTGATGCCTTGCCAGATCCTCGTCTTGTTTTACGTTGAGAAGCAACTTTGGCACCATCGTGTGCTATACCCTCTACAGGTGCATGAGGATTTTCAGGAGAAATTTCTGGCACTATTTTAAGATCTATCCCAGAGTGATCAGATATTAAAGGAGATCCCTTGTCATCCTTAATAAGAAGTTAATTACAGATAGCATTAGCCACATATAAGGAGAAACAAGAGAACAAAAAGATAATGATTTAGTAGCAAAGTACAAATGAAATATAAAAACTTACAGTTGATATTTTGTGAACTTGAACAGTGGGAATTGATTTCCACCCCTTCCCAGTTTCTCCTTCAGAAAGACCGGCTAATGGCCTGACCTCATTTTGTGCATGCAATAAAACAGACTGAACTTTTTGATCAGCATCAGAGGTTGCTTCAGATTGATTAGCACTATCAATTGCTGTTTCTTTTATTAGCACTTTCTGTCCTTTTTCACTTGGTGTGTACATAGTGGTACTAATAACAATGGGTGATTCATTATTCTCTTTTAGCAAATTACCAGATACATCTCCTTCATCATTCATTTGGCCAACACCACATTTGGATGGACTACGAAGAATAACCGAAGCTTGATTAATGTTCGATGAATCAACTGCAAAATTCAACCCAGTAATAAGAACAGACAAAAATAAGCAGGGGCAGATGAAATACTTGATTACTAGAATTGAAAGATGCAATTTTTTTAAACCAAAAAATATTTCCAATCAGATAGTCTCTGAAACCCCAAACACTAACAATATTGATATACACATCCAAAGCAAGATTAGGATTTTAATGGAGCACGTTAAATGCCAACTATAACCTCAAATTAAATTATATGGACAGTCCCTAGAATACCTCCAGTGCGACTCCCAGTGGATTGCATTTTAAAATGCAATCATATCTACCGTCAAGGGCAATGATATGGATTCTGCAGAAACCACACCATTATTCGGCAGTACCGCTGCATTTGATCAATAACACTCCTCACCCGACCCCCACCAAAAAATAATAATAATAATAATAATCATATTATAACATTTAGAATAAAGTTTTCTTAAGGACAGAAGATCAAGTGTTTCTCATAGTAAAGGGGCGTGGTGCACGCATGAAAAGAGCTGCGGCCTGATATATAGCTGCAGTATCAACAAACATAGAATCAAGGAAGCAAAGCATGAGTTGATGAGTGTCAACAAATATATTTCAAAATATGGCTTGCTTAGATACGAAAAAAGAATGAAGAATAACAAGACTAGGACAAAAATAAGACTGCAGCAAGGTTCGCGGCCCATGACCATGCAAGTCATGGCCATGACTTCTACTTTTTTTTAAATGATTGTTTCTGTGCATCACCTGCAGGGTCATGTCTCTTACTCCTATCTAGAAACCCACGTGATTAGCAAGTCATGGTGTGCTAGCGTTGAAGATGATTCTTATTAGGATTTGAAATTTTAATTATTAAAGTGTTATCAGATTTATTATTTATTTTCCTAAATAGTTTTGGAGACTAGAGTTAGGGTTTTAGCATAAGTAGTCCCACTAGGATTATTTGTAATTCATATCTTGGCATTATTATCAATTTCAATAACAATAACTTCGGTTTAGAGATCTTTGTTTTTGTGAATTCAAGAATATCCCCTTGTGGATTTAAGGGCTTAACATACATTTGTGTTAGTACATTAAACAAAGTGCATATTCCACTGCTTCAATTGATGCAACTCCTAAGCACCTCACCCAGTACCGTGTCTGTCTTCCTCTACAGGTGCACCACCTAATTAAGCTAGTATATGATCAATATGTTTTGATCATAGAACTTTTATGTTTCACATTGTGGTCAATGTACTTCCACTCCTAGCATGACAAGCCATAGTACCTCAATAAGATATGGCCTTCCAAATAGCAGGTCGAAGAAAGCTGGATGTAAGAACCTATAAATTTAGCATAAATAAAAGTAGAAAACCGGCTCTCCGCAGTGAATTTTTTGGCAGAATGCCCATTACCTCCCACACCTTGTATGCCATATGTGATACCTCCCACCTTGTGATGCCATATGTGATATGTTACATGACAGTAAATTTTCACAACAAGAAAGATTAAAGATTGACAGCTATGTACTTGGTGGTTCTAAGAAAAATGAAAGCAATAACAGTAATTTAATGAACCAATTAAAGACAAGTCTGGAAGACACATAAAGAGTTGGCAACAAAATCAATAAATAACCTGCAAGTTCAACCGATGCCACTTCAGCATTCTCTGCTGTAGATATATCTTCACGTTTTTCATGACCTACTGCTTCATTGCCCTCACTGTGTTCTAATGTACGATTTACGGGAAGAGGACATGCGCCCAACTGCTTGGAACACTCATCAACTGGTTCTTGCTCACTATGATTTGCTGCATTAGAGATCTCCAATACAGTGAGAACAAATGGCTTGTAGTATTTGTATTTGCATTTATGCAGAAGAGTTAAGACATGTACCTTTTCCAGACACAGACAGAGGACCTTCAGGAACAGACTCTAAATTAGTTGCAGCTGGTGAAGACTCTTTCAGGTCTGACAACCTACCAACTGGTGCCTTTTGCCCATTATCATGAGATGTATCTTTGTCAGCAGAAGTGTGAGTCCCAGAAAGAAATGTTAGACCATTCAATTTTTCATGGGATGACAAGTTCATGTCTTCCGCAACAATTTTTGATTCTGCATGGCATAATAAACAGAGTGCAATTCAATTAGGCAAAAAAATAAAATTCAGCTTACATACAGTTTGAAAATAGAATTTCAACTATTTAAAAAAAAACAATAGTTCAACAAGATACCTGGTTCACTCCTAGTAGAACTGTCAAAATCTAATCCCTGAGATCTCACATTATTTTCTTCATAGAACTCATCAGAGTGCGAGAATTCTGTAGGTAACTTTGCATCCATTTTATCAAGAGAATTAACATCTCGGTCATGGCTATTACCACCACCCAGATCAGGAGAAAGGTCTTTTTTGCTTAGTTGCATGGATCCATCAAGTAAGATAGGTGAGTCATGAACTACAGGAATAATGTCTTCTTTGCGGTCCCTTGACGTTTTAATGGCATCATCTAAACTCTCATCAGAAGATTGCTCCCTAAGCACTCCAGCGGTAGAGCACGTTGTCATCATCTGAGGAAGATCAGTGACATGTTGAATGCCTCTTCCATCATCCTGTTCAGCAAGATTGTGAACAATATCAGGCAAGACAGAGGACTCAGTTAAAATGCTTCTATCCATTTTGCTGCATCCAAGAAACTTCTCTTTCTCCATCATAGAGCTTACCTCAAGCTGGGAAGCGAAACTTTCGCCCTTTGTATTTGCAACCTTAATATTTTTTCCCTCCACGCCGTTCACTTGACCATCACTATCATTACCCTTCTTTTCTTCAACACACCCAATCTCCAGCTCAGGACAGACAGAATTTCCGGTCAAAGTGTTTCTAACCTCAATCGAGTCTCTCTCTGGACTCTTATGCCTGATACAAGCTTCAAGTGAAGCCTCATCTATAGAACCTTGAAGTGGCTTAGAAATTTCTGGACCTTCATTACAAACTTCTTCAAAGTTGTATCTATCAGAAGGCTTTGCAGATTCTACGCCATTTTTGGACTCTTCTTCTATTTGCAAGTCACAATCCCCTTTCGTTGGCAATCCAGAAGGCTCCTCTAGAGTACTGACTTTAATTTCAAGTTTACCGGCAACTTGGGATTCCGACCCAGTACCAACACTTTCATGATCTTTCATGTTGTTGATACACCTTTCACCACCCATACTGGACTCTGTGCTTTGAATACTCTGATCCCCCCTTCCCTTAGAAACATTTTCTGCCAAATTGTCTACATTTTCAGAACAGTCATAGGAAATCTGATAGTTGCTCCCCTGGCCATCCAACTCTGTGGAACGTGCAGTTACATTATAGTGAGGGGAGCTTGAAGTCCCAATATTTATCCCAGGGACAAAGGGAATTTCCTTCATGTTGTCAACCAGAGACTCCTCCACTGAATTATCAACTTCCATTTGATTTGCATCACCAACACTTTGATGATCTTTAATGTTATTGGTACAAGTTTCACCAACCATACTGGTTTTTGTGATTAGAATATTCTGATCCACCCTTCCCTTAGAAATATTGTCTACCAAACTATCTACATTTTCAGAACATGCATTGGTACTCTGATACTTGCTCCCCTGGTCATTCAACTCAGCAGAGCATGCAGTTACATTATAGGAAGGGGAGCTTTCATTCCCAATATGTATCACAGAGACAAAGGAAACTTCTTTCATGTTGTCCGCCAGGGACCGCTTCACTGAATTATCAACTTCCAAATGATTTGCATCGCCGACAGTTCTATCTGGTACCACATTAACCTTCCTCACAATTTCACTACAGGAAACATTTGAATCAGCTTCAGTAC
Source organism: Centella asiatica (assembly GCA_014636745.2). Lineage (NCBI taxonomy): Eukaryota > Viridiplantae > Streptophyta > Magnoliopsida > Apiales > Apiaceae > Centella > Centella asiatica. The sequence continues at coordinate 60,581,901 of CM025780.1, forward strand.
TTCCATAAATGGGCGGAACATCATCTTGAGCTTCCAAGAAATTCTTGTTCCTCACACTCGCAATACCATTGGGTGGTACTGCACTCTGTGAGTAAGTGTCATTGTCCAATGTATCATCTTGCTTTGAACTAGGTTCCATTTCCTCAGTCAACCTACACAATCCATTGCCAGCATCTATTTCTTCAATAATAGTTTCTCTGATGTTCCTTTCATCCTGCCCAACAGATTTTAGAAGCATTTCAACAGATTCTGAGGATGTCGCCTCAGACCAAACATTGTTACGCCTTGAAATGGAACAAGATTCGGTCGCACTTGAACTAAAATCTACTCCACTACTTCCCCGTGAGAAATCTTCAATCCACTGATTGTCTTCCTGACTTGGAATGCCAAGAAAAACTTCGTTCTCAACCAAACTATCAAATCTTAGGTGACCCTGGAGGCTGTCATCAAAATCAAACTTGGGAAGAGCATAAGGACGCAAGACAGGAGATAATTTGGAGCTTCCTTCACCACTCAAGTGAATATTATGGCCTTGAAAATCATCATCATCATAATCCATTGGTATATGCCTAAAATAGGATAAATGTTGGCAAAGCAAGAAAAGGAAAAGAACTATTGAAATCAAGAGTTTCTGTAGATATATATACACCAAAATCAGTTGCTAAACTTAACTAACATCATAGAAACAAGAAAGGAGAAAAAATGTCAGATAAAATTTTACAAGGCTTGAAACTATTAAATTTCAACAGACAACAAAACTGAAACTTATGTGCATTGAAGTAAACCATGTCAAAATATTGGTCCTAGAATTTTCTAAAAGCCTCATAAAACACACAATAGAGTCCAAAAATACCTAAAGTAACCCAAGTAGCATGAGCTTGAAAAAAGGATTAGAATATGAACAAAAAATTTCACTATACAACATAATGATCAAGGCAATAAGATGAGGCGAGGCAGTAACCAAAAGCACGTTGTATACCGCCTATGACGTCATCTCATCCTTAAATTTATGTTCTATACATTTACGTAGAAATAAAACAAACAAAAATATGTTGCATGTAAAGAAGTCTCAAAGAATAACATTCACACTATGCAACACCATCAAAAGCACACCCAGTGTTGCTAAGTTATCAGACTTAAAAAGAACCCACTAGACTCAACTTTTGTGCCTCTTCCTTGCCTGAAGCGAGGAAACTTCAATGAAACACATGCCTCAACTGCTGAGGGGCAGTGCTAAATCAAGGGTAAGCGTGAGGACATGCCTAATCACAAACACTCTCAATACTCTATTATCCTTTTCTTAAAATATCTTTGCAATATTTTTTTACTTTTTCAAACTTTCTCTAATATTTTTTAATTTAATTCTAAAATTCTCTTTTAAGTTTAAGTTAGTATATGGCTTGAATAACCACTCAAAGTCAAAAAAGAACGGGGGGAAATCAAACTCTGAAATGCTTCAATTACCAAACTAATCAAAAATTGCAGCCCAAAGAAAAGTACAAACCAAAAAACTCAAAAGGTTCAGACTAATAAAACTACCCACAAAAGCCTAATTACTCTACGTTCTCAAATACAAAACCTCACTTCCCTCTTGTTCCTAATATTTTGAACAGTAAAGGCACCATCTCTACAACATACCAAGAAACATACCAAAAATGTTTGGCACAAATTACAACGAGTTTCAATAGAGGAAATGAACAGTACCATAATAAATAAGTCTAGAGACGCTACCTCCCTCCATTCAGAGACAAAAAATCCTAATCAACTGATTCTCTGCATCATAGCCCTAGGGTTTTCGCTGGCTTTTGCAATTCCGCCCTGTATTGCCCAGATATCTCCGCCGGATCGAGCGATAAATTTGCCGGAAAACTACAAGTAAACGGCGACTTATATATAGATATATATATATATATATATATGTATATATAAGTATAAATAGTTGTGTGTGTATAAGTTTCAATAGAGGGAGATTTGTGTGTGTTTGTGAGAGTGTTGGAAGGCTTGGTTAGGCGATGCACTCTTTTTCTGAGTGTGGCGACGGAATAAAGATAGAAACGAGTGATTGTCAAATAGAGTGGTGGGGGTATTTATGTCTTTTCGATTTTTATTAGATTTGTCTTTTTGAATTTAAACAGTACGGAACGCGCAACGTGGAGTGTTTTGATTCGAGGCAGTTGACCCCGTTGGGTCGAGTCAGGCTCTGACCCACCCAATTGATAAACAAGTAGAGTCCATAAAATCGCACAGTATTTTGAATGTTTTGAAGCTCGGGGATGAATAAGGAAGAACAAGAGAAATCTATCTACTGATAAGTAGTCGTGCAATGGGTGACAATTTTCGATATAATACAATAATTTGATATAAATATTATATAATTTATGAGAGTTTTTGTTGATTTATATGGGTTTTGATCATAAATAAGTTAATGTGTTTAAGACACGATTAAAATAATCGGTTAATGAATCAATTCGTTAAAATTCATTTAACTCAATTATCAAAATAAGAATATTTAAATATTTTACTAAAGTAATCGTGTTATATTTTTATTTTTATTTTAAATTAACTAATTAAATATACATTATAACTTTAAATTACACTAAACATCGTCAATTGGTTATTAATTAGTATATATGAATTTATAAATCATATTCAGTAAGTATATATTGACTTAGTAAGCCATACATACTTAACATCCTTATTTATCATCTAAAAGGTATAAACTCACTTTGTAACGTTAGTTATTGGTTAATATATATGAAATAATAATTTTTTCTATATATACATTAAGTTAATATATATATCAAACATATAAGATGAGTTTAGATTAGTAATTAAAACTAACTTATATAATTTTTAATGAATACAAACATACTAATATAATAATAACTAATAATTATATACAATAACTAATAACATTTTATTTTTGTAAATTTACAAATGGTAAAAGAGGTGAAATATAATTTATTGTCAATATTGGATATATGAATGTCAATATTTCATTTTGAATATTTAAGACTTAGTGCTCCTATTTTGGTCTTTTGGATGTGAAATTTAAATTACATATTTGTAAAAGTTTAATTTTGTAGTAATGTTAAGTGGGTTATTCAAGTAGTAATGTTTAAAAATGTTATTCGTGTAGTAATGTGTAAACGGATTATTTGGGTTATCAGGGTTATTCAGGTTATCTGGATTATTCGTGTTATCAGGTTATGTTTGTAAAATTATATTTGAATTAATCATATTATTCGTGTCATGTCGTGTTACCTGTTTAAAAGTTGTGTCGTGTTCGGGTTTCAAATTTTAACATATTTATTAATCGTGTTGTGTTCGTATTATATGTAATCGTGTCGCTATAATGGGTCGACCCGACACGAACACGATCCACCAACCCATTTTACCACACCTAGTCGTGTATATCTGGTGAGTGATTAAAAAAGTTCGATTCCATAATAGTATTACACACCCTCAACTATTTTACATAATTTTTATTGTCAACTAATTTGCAAGAAAATTCTGATTTTTTATTATCAATATGTTTATTATTAGCAAGTAAAATTCAAAACTTTGACTTTTTATTGTCAACTACCGTGTTGACTTTTTATTATCAACTATTTTATAAGGTTTTTTTTATTAGTATGCTAGATTAGAAACTTAATTGTATGATTTTTTATTAGTATGCTAGATTATAGGGAGTTTTTTTATTAGCATGCTATATTTGAAACTCTAATTTTTTCACTTTTCAAATAAGATAGTCCATGATGAATGATATCAACTATTTTAATTAGCAATCATCTATTTACTTTTATTGTGGACCCATTTTTTCTTTTCAATATATTTACTTTTATTATGGACCCAATTTTTTTTCTCAATCCCTTATATCAAGTTAATTTATGTGACAATTTATATAAGCAATCACTTATATATTTACACTCATTATAGATCATTTTTTGTGTTAACCTTATATATCAAATTAATTTGAACGACAACTTTAGAGGCGATCATTTATATATTTACACTCATTATAAACCCTTTTTCTTATCAACTCCTATATTAAATTAATTTGTATGACGACTTGTATAGGCAATTATTTATATCTCAACACATCTTACAATTATAATCACAATCTATTACGGCGTACAATTCTAATTGACAAGAATCATAAATAAAATCATTGTAATTATAATCTGAATTCATTCAAAACAACGAGTACAAAACAATTATTCACGTTCGCAACAAAATAAGTTATTACGCAAATCTTTCCTAATTAAAATCAAATTATTGACCACAAAATTATTTGTAAGTGATTTTTGACATCAATAGTTTTAGAAAACATCAAATTGCTTTAGCAACATAATTTTTAAAAAATATAGAAATTGATAACAATAAATAAATGGAAACCAATAGACCAGGTCGAGCTTTAACGGTTCGGGTTGGGCTTGGTCGGGCATAAGACATTTATGAACGTGTCTAGTGCCTACCAACCAACTAAACATCACAATATGCATAATTAGGGGTGAGCAAAAATGAACCGACAACCGAATCGACCGCAAAACCGAACCGAACCGTGACTATTTGGTCGGTTCGGTTCGGTTTCATTTTAAAAATTCGGTAGGTTCGGTTTTAAATATTTTATATTTTCGATTATTTCGGTTTTAAACCGAACTGACCGAAATAATCGAAAAAAAATCAAACCGACCGAAATACTCTAAATACCTACAACTTTCTCTGTCTCTCTCTCCATTGAAGGTAACACACTACCACCACCACCAACGTCCAAGAACAAAAGCTCGATAAATTATTCTCTTCTTCTCTGCCCATTACTGTTTTTCCTTCTTCTTCCTCTTCTTCATCACCATCTTTCAGATCTGACGCCATCACCACCGCCACCGGAACTTCCTCTATTGTACCTGTCCGTACAACCCCTTCTTCAAATTTATCAAATACCCACTGCAAAAAATCGAAGATTCCTTTTCTCTTGATCCACAAAAAGAAGAAAAAGAAAGAGCCATCTTCAGATAATACTAATAGTATCATTTTCAAAAGGAGCAAGTCCACTGTTACACCTAGGCGTGGCTCTCATTTCATTGTATCTAATGAATCCGATGAATTTACCCCACATAAATGAAGATTTTGGTCATTTATTTACTTATGCAAACCGACCGAACCGAACCGAAATTATTTCGGTTCGGTCAATTCGGTTTTCTCCAAAAATTCGGTTCGGTCGGTTTGATTTTCAAAATGAATTCGGTCTATTCGGTTTACCATTTTCGGTTCGGTTTTGAACCGAACCGACCGAATGCTCACCCTTATGCATAATAGCCTTATCTGCTACTCCAGATGTAAAATATAAAGGGAGCTGAAACTAGCTTTCCAAAATGTATGTTGTAGACAAAGAATCCAAAATAAATAAATAAATCAAAAGGGTCACTCATACAACATTACTCCAAATACACACACACACACACAAAAAAAGGAACAAACCTTTTTTCATATATATTGCCAAGATATTCTACATCTCTTTCTCCTTGTATTTGTATGAAATATATACATACATGGATTTAACCATCACCCACCGTTCCAACAAAAATTTAAAGGTCCAACTGGGGTGCAAGACCACCAATGATTTGACTTAAGTGGTATCCGGTTGCCTTTAGACTCATTCAAAATATTGTCCGTTAAGATTCAAACCTTCCTCACTCCTAGGTACCAAATAAATAGTCACACTACCTTTACCCACAAAAAATTTAAAAAAAGTTTATGTATATTGTAGTCTAAAACAACAAATGTTGTCATTCAGGGCAACTGATGTGCAGTGATCAATAGGAATTAGCCATATTCGTTCCGATTCCACCTCCTTTGGGGAGTCTGGTGCGAGTAATTTTTGCAGCACATACCAAATTGCAATTCCAAAATTTGACGAGCCCGCCATCTGCTGTACTGGCACGGACTTAGGACTCAAGTATCTTTCAGAGCTTGCATTCAAACTATAAACTGCAAGGGCAATATCTGATGAAATCAAAATAGAAAACAGTGAATGAAGGTAAATTGTTGTATCTTTTTCAAAAGTTCCAATTTTTATTTTTTGGTCGCATGTACTCTCTCTCTCTCTCTCTCACACACACACAAAGCATAAAAACAAATTGAACTTTTGAAAGCAATGTCTCACTTTATAGTACAAAATTGATGTAATTGTTTAAAATTTTAAAATTATAATTTTCTAGATTATTTGTATTTCATAGCTAGTTTATAAAATTTATTTATGTTTACTCAAATTAAATGCCCCCATGTCAAATTTTGATTGAAATGAGTCAAATTTGCCTTGTAAAATCCCAAACCAATAATATATTTTCGAATAGAGGGAGTGTCATCTTTTAGGCAACAAGAAACTAAGAATTTCCGTCAAATCCTAGAGGCTTCAAACTTTTACCTGGATCATGATAGATGAACTTGTGCCACAAGATTCTTTAGGTTCTTTTACAGTACAAGTTGCACATGGAAACTGTTGCAATATTTAAACTAATTATTTTTATCTTTTCCCCTCGATTAAATATGCAATACCAGAGAGCTCAGAGAAGATATTAATATTAAAAAAAAGAAAGATGAAATGTGCTTGAAAGTACCTGTGCTTCATGACACGAGTTTCCCACACAAAATTCCACTTAATATGATAGCGCCAAACCACCTATTGGATACAAACCTAACCAAATAAAGAAAAAGGTAATTAATGAAGCACAATTGGGTAAAGAATGAAGAAAATTGAACCAGGCTCAGCTCAAGAACCCAATAACTTATAAGCTTTTTATTATCTATTTAATTTGGAGGGGTAACCAAATATCCGGACCTGAGTATTGGACCCCCAACAACCTCAAGAAATTGGTCCTCAGGACCTTAAGATTTATGGTGCTCTAATAGCCTTTCAAAAGTGATATGGCTAAAAAGCTAAAGTTACCTGCTAAAATCACATAAAATTCAAATACAGGTATTCTCATAGGTTTAGTACAAGAAATGTAGCTCTAAAGTTATCTTTAAACTGCAAGACTTATAGCATGAAGCTAATAACACCACGTTGGAGAGTTTTTCTGGAAATTGTTATTTCAATTGAACGGCGTATGCTTTGACAAAAAGTGTATAAACTCAACTACATATGTTTGTAATCGAACTCACTTTCGGTTGCAATCAGCTTGGGATGATAGGTCAACCGTGCAAATTTGCCATGCTAATTGGCCAGATGCAGCTGCCAGAAATGCATAGAATGGCCATCCTGTACCATAAACCGAAAAAGAGAAAAGCGAGAGAGAGTCATTGCCGTAGGTATACAGAAATTGTGTACTGAAGATGAAACAAAAGGTTAAACTTACCAATATCAGCATTAAATCCACTAAGAGCAAGACTACTAACACAAGCTATTCCAAATCCGCCAATCCACTGCTTTGTCAAATTACCAAACCGGAGAGCAGTAGATTTAATACCCACTTTCAAATCATCTTCTTTATCCTGGATGAACATTAATAAACAGATAATAAGCCCATCCTGGACACTTCTATATTCATCAATTTGATTGCATACCTGATGTGCATATATTGTATCATAGACAAGTGTCCAACACACTCCAGAAACGTAGAGCGGGAACACAACAGCAGGATCAAGATTTCCTCTGATTGCAGCCCATCCTAGTAGAGCCCCCCAATTAAAGGTCAACCCAAGATAGGCTTGAGGCTGCAACAATATTACAGTACATAGATACACAAAGTGAATTTTATGAAACTGCTAGTAAAATAAGATTTAAAAAGAATAATATTCAAATGAGCCAAAAGGTTAAATACATTACCCAAAAGGTCAGCCTCTTCATGAGGGGATAGGTGAACACCAGCAGCAAGGATGAAGCCCCTAAAAGTTGGCTGTAAGAAAGAAGATGGTTACAAGGACTTTGTTACAGGTAAAATATTCATAGAATATGCCTGATTACGCCAAAACACATTCAGATAAAATGTGGTGTCCAAAATAAGAAAAATGCCTGACTAAGCTGAAACACACTTAATAAGTTTAAAATAATAATAATAAGAGCCTTGAAGTACGCTTATCAGCTTTCTGTCTCAGCTGCAGACTTAGATAACAAAAATTACTTAGCCAATTCTTAAAATAGCTCTAATATCAACTTGTTTAGCCTCAAAGGAGATCCACTAAAGTTGATATTTATGGTCATGTCATAATTTTTCATGTTACACAAACATGTGGCTTATGAGAAAGCACATAAGAAGCAACTTGTCTATTTAGATTAAACTAAAATTAAAGGGGGCCCATATGACCAAAGCTATACAGACCAATTGCCAAAGCCAAAGCTACTAAGAATTTGGAATGTTTTTGGGAACTTGGAATACAATTAGACAGGATTCCAGCGTAAAATTTTATATAGCATCTAATATCTAAAGAGGACGCAAAAACTAGGCTCAAAATTCAAACTCGATATACTTCATCATCACTTTTTACACAAATTGTCGGGAATCATCAAGGGCAAGATGAATCTTTGTATACGAGAAATTTAACTGCACTCCTCAATCCGATCAGACTAAATGCAGTACCCTGGCCAAGTCATAAATCTCTACAGCAACAGGCACCATTCACTTCGATCTGAATAATAGCACTAATAAGCAAAGGAAGTGGAAATGACTAGTCGCTTTTCAGGCACGAAAGCATGTGTGTTTCTTTGCTACAGCATCTAATCACATGCATCCAACACAACATGATAGACTCCCATCAAATTACATATTTACATGCTATTACCACAGCCCATGTAAAGAGAAGAGCCACACAGACAAGTACACATATTTTTCTTCTTCTTCTTTTTTTCTTCCTTCCCCCGGACAATTGCATATGTCAGAATGAATGTTTGCACAAGAGGATTCTTGGGGTAAACAAGTTACATAAAAGTCCAAAAACACAAACCTATAGTAATTCAGTTGGAGAAGAATACCAAGACCCAATGACAATTGAAATCCAAGAAAAATAAGCCCTTTAAATGGCGTCAAAGCACCACTGGCAACTGGTCTCAGCCTCGTACGATCCACCTGCAATATTTACAAATTTAAAATTGAGAAAGACATGCATCTACTGAATGACAGATACAGAGCAGAGATTTAGAATTAATTGATAAGCTACTCAACACCATCATCATATTCATTGACCTCAGATGACAGGTTATTAACAAAAATATACGACAGAGATATATTGAGAAGCAAAAAAATCTTTATGAATATAACAGCAGCCATATTTTCTCGCACTTAATTTTACCATGTAGAATCAATTCCAACAGAAAGCCTAAAAGTTACCAGAAAGAATTTATTTGAGCTTTTATTTTTATTTTTTTGTTGTGGAAAAAGAGAGTTTATATAATAACGAATGAAGCAAACATTCAAACAAAAAACAACATTCACTACCTTCTTATCAATATCACGATCAAGGATATCATTAATTGTACATCCTGCACCTCTTAAGAGAAAAGCACCACAACCAAATAGGGTCATCATCTTGATATCAGGAAGGCTCCCAGGGAATGCTGCCAAAGTAATTGACCTAGACAAGCAAATTAGTTCATCAAAGAAAGCCAAACGTATAATTCCAAAGCTATTGCCTTTCTCAACATTCTAGACATTTGACTACAACAGAAATGATGAATTCTATAGTGTATAAATAAAGTATATCAAGAACAACGCAGCTGGACGTCCACAATATTTTCTGTTCTCTTATATTCTTGAAGAGGAAGTATAGGGCTACATGAATAATGCATGCCACGGTTAAATTCTTCTGACTTATTGTGATTTCTTTAAAATTAACAGTGGATAATTTTCCATAGTCAGAATTTATAGAACAGATATTTTCATGCATAAATTTCATCTACAAATACAAAGTTAAAAGAAAACTTGCGCTACATAAAAATGCTTGGCCAATATCAACATATCATCCTCCACTAGAACTTGATGGAACAAGAGACACTACCCATTCTGCCTCACTCAATGGAATTAGAAACAGTAATGAGCTCAAGTTAGGATCTGTATGCTAGTTTTATGGCACTAAGAAGAAATCCTTTACCAACTTTTATACTACACTAATTTGAGCTAGAATCTACTCGTTAAGTAAGCTCAGCTTGGCTCGGGTTATTTTAGTGCGTGAAGACCTCAAGCTCAAATTCACTCAACTTGAATGGGCATATAAGAGCTCAACATAGAAACCATATGCTAGTCTTCAAACGCTAAAATGAAATCCACTTCTCTCCTCAGCCTTCCTTCCACCTAATGAACTCAAATTAAGCATGCCCACAAGAAGTCCAACTACATACACTCCTAAGAGACCGACATTCTTTCTCTGCACTTCCCAACTTTAAACAATAAAAATGCGAACAAAATTAAATTCTCAAAATCAACTTACAAAACTTTTCTGAAACTAGAGAAAATATCATACCACATACATGGCCAAGCAAGTAACCACGTCCCGATCGGCTTATCCAATCGAGCTAGGCGTGCATACGGCCGAGCTTTTTCAGGCAGATAAAAATCAATCCACGAACCCGACACCGTCTTTGCTTCATCCCCCTTCTCCTTTTCACTACTCAAAGTAGAAATGCCTGCATTCGACCCAAATCTAATTGAATCTAAAACCCTAAACTTCAAATTGTTATGGAGGAAATGGGCACTGGGGATGCAACGGTCGTAAATCTTGGTAGAAGTTAGATTGTTGCTGAATGAACGGGTCGGGTTTGGTGGGTCGGTTGGATTGGGTATTGGGTCAATTACAATGGGTCGACTGAGTTCGAAGAAGCTAACAGAGGATTGAAACCTACGACACGATCGAGAGAGACGGGACAGAGCCATTGAAGTTGTTCAAGTCGTTGTTTCTGTGTTTGATCAAAGGAGAACTTGAAACATAAGTTACTACTCCCTCCATTTCAAAAAATAATATACTCTGTCTATGTTTAAATTTTAATTTTAATTTAATTAATTTTGATAGTAAACATTAATATTATATAATATATTAAACTATCAAAAAAATAAATTTAATATAATATAAAAATATTATTACATATTGTCACAATTTAAAATTTTAAAATATTATAAATTAATACAAATAAAATAAAATATTCTTTTTTAAATCGGAGGAAATAGTATTTTACAACTTGGATAATCCATACTCGTATTATATGAATTTATATGTTCGTGCATAATACAAGTATTTTTATTTTTTGAGATAATATTAATGAACTAAATAATATTTAAAATTGAGTCAATTAAAATTATTTTTAACAACAATAGAAAAGGGGAAAAAAACTAAAAAACATGATTTATAGTAATATATCCTTTAATCTATATAGTAATATAAATATATAAGAATAGACAGATGTACATTTTAATATGTATCATAACATGATCTTGATGAGGAAAGGGATTTTAAACCAAACTTCAACTATATAATTTTCTGCCTAAAATTGAAAAGGTTTGGGGGAAAAACATTAATCATCATTAGTCTTTGATTTTTTTCGGTGGATTTTATTCTATTTGATCAAGTTTTTCAAGTTTTTTTTGGATTGTGTGTTTACCCATATACTTTTTGATATTTCACTTTAAATTTCTCATTCTAGTTTCGAAATATAAGATTTTTCAAATATTTTTATGTGAAAGGAATATATCTTCAATTTTAGAATAAATGAATAAAATCAAATCAAATGAACAGGTAAAGGCTATAAGTAATCCCAAAAAAAAAAAAAAAAAACTGATGGAAAAACATGAACCATGAAAATATAATCACTAGCTTAACGGCCCTATTCGCTTAAAGACTTGGCTCCATGGGCTTCTCGAAATTCAAGTGCTTTGGTGAACAAGTTTGGAGTGTTTTAAGAGTTGGGCAATTCTCGTAAATGTTTAACAAAATAATTCCATGCACTTTTTCCATGTTTTAATCATTATCATAAAGTTTAGTTTATGTTATTATATTTTTTTAATATTATTATTTATAATGTTATTATCTGTAAAAAAATATGTACATAGTAATATAATGCATTAGATAGTAACATTAACATGATAACATTGTCTCATATAAAATTAACATAAACTGCACGGGAAGAGAAAAAGCGTACAACAATTGGACGATAATTTTCTCTCTTTTACACTATACCGGCCGAGCATTTTCCGTTAAGAGTTTATCTACAAATGTCAAGCTTCAATCCAGTATTTGTCGAGGTACATAGTAAAAATAATGTTATAAGATAAGATGAAATATACATTTAACAAAAAAAAGAGATGATAATAATAATAATAATCGCATATAGTCCATCTTAAGTTTTACTTAGTCATCTTAAAATTTAAAAACTAATTATCACTTGTTAGTTTGTATCGCCGGTGATAAAGTTGTTTACTATAACGATGACAAACGATAAATCATTATCTACAACAGGGTTATAATGATTTAATTTAAAATAAATATATCTAATTTCAAGAGGGAGGAAATATATGCGTTAATAACGATATGCTTGTGATTCTAATTTTCGATTTCAAATGAAAATGTTAAATAATATTTAATACTTTGATATATGTTGGCAATGATATAATACATAATCTGAAATTAAATTTTAAATGTCAATATTAATAATTAATCCAACCTAATTTTATATTGATGCCGGGTTTGCGGTTTTATCGATTTTTTTTTTAAATAGCGTACTCGAAGCCACTTCGGGCTTTACCAACTCAATTATCACATCAGTCTCCTCCCATCATGTTATTAATATTATTATTTTATAATTATAATTATTATAAATTGTCATTATCTACTAACTCCCCTAATTATTGAGAAGTTGTCACTATGCATTATAGCTTAAACAATGGGACGAGACGTGGTCTTGTTTTGGAGTTCATTATTTAACTCGTGTTTAAGGTGTTCGTGACTTAAGATCACTATCATTAGGACCCTACTTTTTATTTATTCTATTATCCATTACGTATCCATCACCAAGCTTTTCTCCTTGTATTATTCCATTTATTTTGAAGAATAAATTTTATTTTGTTTTAAAATTTTTATAAGTTGTTCGGTAAAATCTAGTATGTGCCCCATTTTCTCAAGTTCACCACTATTATAATGAATAATTGCATTCTTGTGTCAATCTTACCATTATATATCTATATTATTATTAAAAATGTAGAATTTCTACTTTTATGGGTATGTTTGTGTCATAGGAAAAAAGAGAGAGTACAAGATAGTTCTTGAAACAAAAAAGGAAAAACTAGATGTCGTGAGAAAAAATTATTTAGTGAATTTGTACACGCACATGCATGTGCCACAAATACTAGTAATGTATAATTACATTTCGCATCTCACATCATTAACTTTCACTGTTTCATAAAAATCAAAGGGTTTACATTTCGCATCTCACATCATTAACTTTCACTGTTTCATAAAAATCAAAGGGTTTCGAGGCTCGTTTATATCTTATTTTTTTATTATGAATTTTAATTAAAATTTAATATTTGATTAAAAGTCAGAAGTTAAAATCCTTACTCTTTTAAAAAACACCTATTATTTACTTTTTGTTTTCAATTAAAAGATAAAAATTAAGTTAAACAAAAAGTTAAAAACAAACACTCAATATTCAAAAATAACTTCTACTTTGTAAAAAATAGGAAACCAACGGCTCTCAACGTAGTAGTAGTATAAATTAACACAATTTTTATATCTGTTAATACCATAAAGATTGTTTATAATATCGAGTAATTTTTTGAAAAACAAAACAATTACATTAAAATTCTAGGGAAAAAAAATTAGACTTGAAAACTTTCATAGTCACATTAATTTATTTATAAATAAAAAATAAAGGCCGGTGGGGGCGGCCACCAATGAATGGCGTCAATTCACTCATTGTGGCCCCACGGTCGGTGCCAGAAGCTCTAACCCTACCATGACCACAAAAATTACATGAAAAATTGAAAAGAAAAGGCGTAATATGATATATAATTTAATAATTGAATTCCCAAAATATGCACTATATATACCATGCTGGTCTGTAGAGTTTGATGTACCCACAAAAAGTAATAGCAATTTGATCAACTCCGTAGTTTTTATCAATTCTCCTTTTTTCTTTAAGCCAAAATGGGGAAGATAACTATTGGTAGCATTGGTGATTCTTTGAGTGCAATGTCACTCAAATCTTATTTAGCTGAGTTTATTGCCACCCTTCTCTTTGTGTTTGCTGGGGTTGGATCGGCCATTGCTTTCGGTATCTTAATTCTCTCTCTCAAGATGATTTTTACGTATATGTGAATGTATCCACAAGTGTGAAATTGAGTATGTCGTAGGCGGTGTATATATATTTTATTCTATTACGGTTACATAAAACATAAAAGTAATATAGTGGATGTATGAATACGTAAATTTTTAGACAATAACTTTATAATCTATGTCACGGAGGAAGAAAAAAAAAATAAAACAAAACAGTTTGTCACATTGTATGACTTCTATTATAAATCAAGAGATTAATTTTTTTCTTTTTTGTTAAATTAATTAACAACAGGAAAACTCACGGCGGGTGCAGCATTGGACCCAGCAGGACTAGTGGCGGTAGCGGTAGCCCACGCCTTTGCTCTATTTGTTGGGGTTTCAATGGCAGCCAACATCTCCGGTGGCCACTTGAATCCAGCTGTCACTCTCGGATTGGCCGTTGGAGGCAACATTACCCTCCTAACTGGACTTTTCTATTGGATTGCTCAATTACTTGGTTCAACCGTTGCTTGCTTGCTCCTCAAATTTGTTACCGCCGGCGAGGTATACACTCGTCCGTGTACACATATATATTTTTATAACAAAATTAATCTTAAAATACTTAGTTTTAACCCCAAATGACATTAATGAATGTAATATATTTCAAAATTTGTTTATGAGGAAAAAAAGAAAAAAAATGGATAAAGAATGTTAATGCCTCATAAGGATAAATTTTACAGGGGTTCGGAATATAGTTGTTTTGGAAATATTTAAATTTAAAAATAAGACCATATAGAGATATATAGTAATAAGAATATATGTAAATATAAATATAAATTTATATATACACGTATAAAAATAAATCTAAAAATTCACAAATTTATAAAAATTTGAGTACTTCCCCCCCCCCCCCCCCTATAGTATGGAGTATTGACAGGTATAATGCTTCATAGTATGATTGCATCAACCAAATTTTTGGAATCTGACCCTATTCATCACCAACTCCTTTGTGGGTCTCACTCTCACTCTTTTGTCTTTGTCCTGTAACACTTTTTTTTATTCATTTTCAAAATTTCAAATCATGGTGCTATGTTTGACTTTGTCAGCATCAAACTAGCAATACCAATCATGAATTTATTATTATTATTATTATTACATTTTTTGGTGGGGTGGTGGTGTTTGGGGTGAATCAGATGCATTTGATTTGTACTCAATTTTCAAAGTGGACTGCATAATTTTATGGATTGGACTTAAGGTAGTGCAATGCGAACCAGTCATGTATATTGGGCTCAATGTTTTCCTAAATGGGGGTCATTATCATTGCCTTGGCAGGCCATTCCAACTCATGGAGTTGCTTCAGGCATGGGTGCAGCTGAAGGTGTTGTGATGGAGATTATCATAACCTTTGCCCTTGTCTACACCGTCTACGCCACCGCCGCCGACCCCAAGAAGGGCTCTCTCGGAACCATTGCACCCATTGCTATTGGCTTCATCGTCGGTGCTAACATCTTGGCGGCTGGCCCATTCAGCGGTGGTTCGATGAACCCAGCCCGATCATTTGGGCCGGCTGTGGCTAGCGGAGACTTCTCCGGTAATTGGATCTACTGGGTCGGCCCACTCATTGGTGGAGGCTTAGCTGGGCTGGTGTATGATGTCATTTTCATTGGATCATATGCCCCACTTCCACCCTCTGAAGACTATGCTTGAGATTCTTACTCTTTTGTGATTTTTTCCTTATTTTCTTCAAATTGTGCTTTTGTTTAAAGATGTCACGAGATGTTGCTTTTGGGATTGAGCTCTTGTGAACAAGAAGAATTGATGATAATTGAAGTATTCTCCTTTGAATCGAAATTTTCTTTTAAAAAAATTGAGCTGAATTTTTTTCTTTTTTTAATTTCGTAGACAGAATACCACCACATAATATTAATTCGGGATTAAAATCAGTAATAAGTTTCAGAAATAACCTATAAAGTTGTTCCTCTGAAAAGTGTTTTGAGCTGCGTTTCCAAAAGTAGAATTGACATTTGGTAATTATAAAATATTGAAAAGATGGAATATTTGTAGATTGATTCATATCTTGCCGGCACTTTTGACCTTAGATGGCTTCTTTACCGTTTAGAACTAGTGGACAAACGAATAATTTTTTTTTTTCTTAATTTACCATTTGGATAGTTGATTTTCGGAGACTTATAAAGTTTCTAAATTTATCGAAGCTTTAAATTTATAACAACCTTACATATAGAGTTCGATCTTATTTTTATTTAGAAAAGTGCTATAATAACTTATCCAAACTTACCTTCCTCAAATTTAACCGTTAACATGTTTGGATATTATCATTTTATTTCTTTTTTTTTCGAGGTCGTAGCATTTTAAAATTTAAAATTAATGTATCAAACAAAAATTTACATAGGAGTATAGTTAATGTAATGTAATATAAGTAATTGATAAAATGATTTTGAGTAAACTTTTGAAGGTCTCCCTCTATAAAGGAACTTTCTAAAAGCAGATATTGAAATAAAGATGATAAAAGGCATAAAGTTAAGATATCACTACTCCACGCCAACTGCACGTGGGAATATTTCCACATTGCTGTAGATGAATTTTGTACAATCCACTTGACTTTATAAAAAAGAGATGCGAAATTTATATATTGTACGAGTAGGTTTAAGAGCTTTTCGGACATTTCTTATGGATCATTTAAACAGTATCAATTATTAATTATATTATATTTTTTAATCATCAAAGATAACACGAAATAAAAGTAACTTAAAATCATACCATTCAAACTTCATGAATTGTTTAGCTGGTCCTGCAAGCATTATTTTTGGAATTGGGATCAAAGAGCCGACCACCGAAAGCAATTCTTGCACAAAACTCAAAACATAACCCAAGGCCACATTTCTTTTAATTTAAAGCCCTTGAGATTGCTCCAGAAAAAAATAATTGCCATTGGAATAAAATAAACAACAAAGTATTGTTAAAAATATAAGTGTCACTAAATCAATTTATTTAATAAATATATGTTTACTTTGGTAATAATTATTTTGTTCTTTGACAATGTCTAAAAATAAGAGTCTCGTCTTTTATTGTGTCCTAAAATGAAAAGCTTCTAAGCTAACAAGGCAGAAACCTGAATTGACTACTTGATGATCCAAAACACAAGAAAGCTTCAACTGATCCTCAACAGTGTACGATTGGAATAGTCTCAATATTCTTTATTTCGAATTATTAATATTTTGCATATTTTTAACATCTGTATGACTGTAACGATAAAACATAATAATAATAATAATTAATAATTAATAACAATAATAAACTGTTCAGACATGTTAAACTTGAGCACGTTAACTTTAGATAAATTATCTAAGGCCGACCTTAAAAATCTCTTACTCTATGATTAATTAGGAATCAATAACTTTCTTAAAATTTACGGGTTTTAAAATAAGCCTATATTCCGGGAAAATGCATCAGTATTTGACATTTTCTTTTTCTAGTTATAAAATGATATATATAAACTATTTAACCTTATTCATTAGCTAAAGTACATGGACAAAACTTTCAAGACAAATTAAACAATTACTTGTGTAATGATCACAATGTCTTGTTATAAATGTAGGGATAAATATAAGCAGTTTGCATGTGTGTTCTGTAACCTGTCTCCTTCAAACCAGGATGCTGTTTTTCTTATGTTTGACACTTTGACATAAACATAGTATACTGCTGTACGTTTGTAGTTGAAGAATGTTGAATTGTAGTCTTCGAGACAGTAGAATACATGTACATATAATTGTATACTACACATTTAGTAGTATTATATTACTGAAGTACTGTTCTCTAGGACAAAAGACCACCTGAATTCTGGGGTTGAAAGCACGAGACTTGGTGTGAGCCATTCTGTCTCTCTGTCACTGGCTCTTCTGTCTCCATCCATTATAAATTAGTGACAAGAACTCACTTCAACCTTGTCCCAAAATCAAGTGTTCAGCTCAGTCTTGGAAAGTTCTAAAGTTGTTGAGGTTTGCAATAGCTCTATCCTCCCCATCAATTTACCAAGATTCTTACATGCTCCCCCCCACCCCACCACCACCCACCCACCCACCCACGTCTCCTTTTTTTCTTTTGTGTGTGTGTGTTAGTGCTTGAATCTTAAGCCACTTCTATATTCGCCTCAGGGGTGTGGGCGTGTTCATATATATGGATATATACCATCTTATATAGTGATATAGACTACATTTTTTAGGTGATAAAAAAGGTATGCACCAAAATTGGATTGAGAAGATTTTGGATTAAATTTGATAAATTTTTTACATTAGAGAGATTTGAGGAGTATGGAGGATGATCAGTTCCTGGGTTGGAAGAAAAGGTCTTTGTATTGGAGAAAGAATGCAGAAGAAGAAGATAATGAAGAGCTGAACGTGGTACCTACCATGCCATCAATTCTGCAACCACAAACACCAAAGGAGCCCTTGGATTTCTTATCGCGATCTTGGAGTCTTTCTGCTGATGAAATCTCGAAAGCTCTAGCTCAAAAACATGTTCAGAAGCAGTTTCTTGTTGATGATAATCCCAGTGTAATTCCTGAAATGGTCATCCCAACTCAACTGGTAAGTTACAGTTCAATGATACAATATCTCATATGTTGGATTTAATTATTGTCTCAGAAGATTTATGGCTTTTAAACTCATCAGTAGCGAGTGTTGACGTAAAACAATCCGAACAATTTGTTCTAAGAAAAAAAGAAAGGAAAAAAGAAGTTAGTTAAACCAAGTAACCAACCTTAAGTCCTTGTGTGTTGTTTTACAGCCTGGAAAGGTCATGAATAAGGTTAATGTTAGGAGAACCGGGTCGATTGCAAGGTGGTTCCGTCACAAGGAGTTCAGTAATGCAACGGTGAAGAAGAAAGATAAAGCGCGTATAGAAAACGCTCACCTGCATTCTTCTATATCTGTTGCAGGACTGGCTGCAGCATTGGCTGCCGCAGTTGCAACAGAAAATGCAAAAAGTTCAGGCACAAAAATGATTATGGCTTTGGCATCAGCTACAGAGCTCTTGGCATCATATTGCATTGAGTTGGCAGAATCAGCTGGAGCTGCTCATGATTGTGTGGCAACTGTTGTTAAATCAGCAGTGGACATTCGAAATCCAAGCGATCTAGTTACCCTTACGGCAGCAGCTGCAACTGGTACTTAAATTGTTCTGATACCTTGCAATTAAAGTTCTATACTTTGACAAACACTAAATTTATTAAGAAATTTCATCAAAACAAAGTTCTTCAGCTTGAAACTTGGTACAGAATGAATCTTGAAGATAGCCATAACATTGTAAACAAAAACTGAGAAGTTTCTTGATGTGATCAATATTTTCATATCGATAGTCAAATATACATTGCTTTAGCAACCAATTTATGCATCATGAATTCTCAAACTCAATAGTTGCGATCTACAGCTTTGCGAGGTGAAGCAGCTCTAAAAGCAAGAGTCCCAAAGGAAGTCAAAAAGATTGCACCCATTAGTCCATATGACAAGAGCATGGCAGAAACTCACACAGCTGCTGCTTTCCAGAATGAATTTGAAGAAAGGGATCCTCCTTGCATAGGCGATCTGCTGCAACATAACCATAAAGGTAATTTCCTCATCAAATAAGGTTACCGAGTTGTTGAAGTAAAGCATTTTTTTTTGGGTCAAAAACATATCATATTTCCATCCATAGAGGCATCGACTTTATTTATGAAATAAATAAAGAAAACTAAACACTAGAATTTTGGAATCTTCTCCATTTTTTGGGCTTATATAGTTTCATACTTTCACATGGCATATAAAAATCAAAACTTGAAGATGTGAAACATGTATTTTACGAGTCATTGATGCTAGGATTGTCTTCAACCAGAATTTGTAATTGATTTTTAGTCATTTTATCAATCTACAAATTAAAGAAAGTCAATAGTAGAATTCTGAAATAATTGGACAAGCTTAAGTTGGACAGAGATCAGAGATCCACAATATTGTGCACAATTTCTTTTTGGGTGACAAATCATACGCTTCCTAGCTAGTGAGGATCTATTAGATTTAGCATTAGAACACTATAGCTCATCATTAATTATCTTGGCATAATTTTCAGGTCTCTTACGCTGGAAGCATGTGTCTATCTACATCAATAAAAAATCTCAGGTACATAAAATAACTTGAACTAGATGGGCATGATTAACTGAGTTCTGATTTGTCCACAACAAAAATAGCATAGTTTTTCTCATGTGTATTTACTAGCAGGTGACAATCAAGCTCAAAAGCAAACATGTCGGAGGAGCTTTTTCCAAGAAGAATAAATGTAAGCAAAAATTGTCCCTTGTTAAATTGATCCAATCAAATACTTCAATCTATCCTGCTCCAGGTTTCTTCTAGTGCAGGTTCAATATCATAGTCAGTTTGTAGTTTCCTTTATTTTGGTTAGCACATACGTATTTTGTATGTGTTCTTTAATCTAAAGTCTAAACTCTAACAATATAAGGGTACAGGTGTTGTATATGGAATATGTGATGAGACTACTGCCTGGCCGTTCAGAAAAGAGAGGGAAAATGTGGAAGTGTATTTTGGAGTTAAAACTGCAAAAGGACTTTTGGAATTCAAGTGCAAGAACAAGATTCATAAACAAAGATGGGTTGATGGGATCCAAAATCTTCTTCACAAAAGCATCTGCATTCAAGAGGCCGAACATTCAATGAAATTCTTGAATATTAGGAGTATCTAACTGTTTTGTAAAAAGCCTTACTAACAGGGTTACATTAAGAAGTTTTTCTGACAGATAAAAGAGTTTTCAAATAAACCTACTTGTAGCAAGGTTTCCGAAAAGCCCCACCAAGGTGCACTCTTCACCAAGACAGGAGGAAAAATGTCTCATAACAGTCTAAAGTATGAAAACTTCCGTATCTATTCATTGACTTCTCTACTTTGTTCAACAGTTTATTTTGTATATTTGTTGGAGACTACATTTTTTGTTCCTTTTTGGCTAAACACTCATTAAATATTAGCAGGCTACAAACATCTCATTTATAATGTTTGTGGTGTCATAATTTGACACATTTATGCCGGTGCACTCTTTGACAAAGATATGAGATCCATCATTGTTAAAATTTTACTCTGTGCTCGTATTTATACACCACAAGGACCATAATTTAGATGTGTTTGTGTAAGAGTCATCTCAATGCCTGGCAATGTAGTAGAGAAATGAAATCGACCAGCCTCTTTAAGCACCTGAAATCCATCAGAGCAAGATCTCTCCTACCCGTTGCCAGCACACTCGAACCCACTACAATAGCGTTCACGTAGAACAAATTTTATCAATGTTCTGAGTACAGCCTAGGCCAATGTGTGAAGTATACAAAGATCTACCACATATACACTAAGCAGACGAACAGAATAGTAATAGAATTCAAAATTATCACTTCAAGGGGAAAAATTGAAAGTAATACAAAAAAAAAAAATCCAAGACAAGCAACCAAGAATGATTTCCCAAGTTTAGAGTGCCTAAATATGTTACTGAATTCAAGTAACTTATCAAAGATGGGAAGAAGATTCTCATTGAATAGTTTAGGTAAAAAATACAGATAGCTTACAAACCTTTTTCAGTTTTTCTCCTCCTCATTGGTCTCAAAACACCACAGTCCTGTTTAGTTCGTAAGGTAAAACTCGCAACTGACAATAGGATTTTATTGCTTTCACAAGGCATTGTTTCTCAAGATTCTCAGATTTGTGAACAAAACTCAGTATATTATCTCTATGGGAAACTCTTTCAACCTGTTAAATAAAATAAAATGATTAAAGCATTTATGTGGGATACCATCGTTTTCATATGGAAGGTCAAGCCAGTAAGTCAACTTATTAATACAGTTACATGCATAAATAGAATCTGAAGTGGATATTAAACTTATAGATGGTTGCAAACATAAGAACATCACCATTTGTTCAATTATTGGTCCTTCATCAAGTTCTTCAGTGACAAAGTGAGCAGTGGCACCAATTAATTTCACTCCAGCATCGAAAGCCTAGGAAAGAAATATATGTTCTATGACATGATAACAACAATGAATATAGAAACCCAAGCAGGTCCATGATGGAAACCGAGGACCCAAACCTGTTTAGAAGGATTACCACCCTTGAATGATGGCAACAGGCCATGATGAATGTTTATTACATCCTTTCCATATCCCTTTAAGAAATTTCCAGACAACACCTGCATAATTAAAGATAACAAATACTTGAATTTTTTTCAAAATTATTATTAAAAAAAAAGACAATTAGAATTATTGTGATACAACTTGGTTATCCATTTGTTTACTAACTGAAACAAGATACAAGATACATGGAAAGTTATGTTCTCTCAATTAATATATATAACAATAAGCACTCTTGGTTGACAGTGAAAATACTATTTATTGTCCATCTCTGGTTTGAAAATGATTTACCTGCATGTATCTAGCAAGTACTAGAAAATCAGTATCTTGAACGTAATTCAAAATATCTTCTTCCCTTTTATCTTCCTCAGTAGTTCCCAAATGATGATATGGTATTCCATGTCTTTCAAGAAACCGCATCACATGGGAGTTTGGACCTCTTTCATGATTACTGTTCGAAAATGCACCTAAGATCTTCAATAGAATATTGAAGTTGCTGAATGATAATATACATGAATCTTTACCTTATAACGCAACTTATATTAACTGGAAGTCTTCTATCCTGCCATCCGTGCAATATATCAACTAGACAATGTTCCTTTTTCATCATAGTGACAGCAAAAAAGGGAATGTAAGAAACATATCCTAAAATTTCAGAACATAGCTTCACTGTTTTTTCAGCTGAGTTCAGGATTAATATATGTAAAAGAGAACAATTGCAGATTGAAGGAAACCTGCTTAGAAGCAAGAACTGCAATCTTGTATCTGGGGTCTAGTTCCGGCACCCGAACGACAGATTTGATTGCTTTGAACATCGTTGATAGTTTAAGGAAGTCCTCTTCCATTTGCATTCTTGGCCATTTTGTGGGGTCAAAAACAAATTCACTGTAATATGAATAAATATATATATTACAACTAGCCACTTCTGACTAATTCTAAGTTTATGGTCGAGAGAAACCACCTAGGATTAATCTATCAAAACTGGCAGCATTGCCACAAACTTACTTTAAAATCTGCCAATACATCTTGCAGTATACAGTATCATAAAATTCTTTGTCAACAAATTTTGTAACTTTCTCATTTATCCCAAACTAATAACCAAACCAAACAGAACGATTAAATATCGAAAAAGAAGGAAAATTTTATCTAAACAAGAGGGACCGAAACAAACGGAATTAGTTCGAGCTAGAGAGATCACCTTCTTGAATAAAAGACTTGTTTCTTGTGGGGCACAAAAACATCTGCTGCAAGTATGTTCCCACCTCTAGATGCTATACAATCTGATAGCTTGGCAACAATTCCCACCTCATCCTATTACAGAAAAAATGAATTTAAAATGTCAACATTTGAAACTGCAATAAACCCAGAAATCATCAATTCTCGTACTTAAAAACTCCAAATTGTCCAAAAAAGCATGATTTTTTCATCAAATCAGATGGAATGCATAATTGGGTCAATATATACATGCACATTTATAGCGAGATGAAGAAGATTGGAGTTACTGGGCAGTGAAAGACGTGAATGCCATGAGCAAGAGTAGAAGAAGATTGAGAGTTTGAGTCGAGTGCCACTTCACCGCAGATTTTCATCGATTTGAATGACCTTTTTGTGAATTTGTTGACAGCAGCTACCACTTGAGGAAAGCTTGAAGACACTCTTCGGACCAGACTCATCTCTACCTCTCAGACTAATGTCGTCTAGTTTTCTTTTGTGGACTAATTGAATCAATTTATCTGAATGAGCGAATTCTCAAGCACTTTATATATTGTTTCTCAACAACTACGGGCCGGTTTTTTTTTTTTTTTTTTTTTTTTCGGGGGTGGGGGGGGGGGGGGGGGGGTGGGAGAGGGCGTTGCTTACTGTGGAGTCCTTGTTTTTCTGAGAATAGTTATTTGCAATATGCTCAATATGAACATTATACCCCAAGTCCCAAATTTTGTTTTATATGATCTAATCCTCTCATCATATACGTGCACACAATGTTTTATGTTTACACACGTATAACACAACAATATTTTAGACATCAATTGCGGTGCCATATAGGCTCACCAAGCGTTCCTGGAGCCTCCCTTGTTGCATCCACATAATTTGTAAATATAATCGTAAGTTATTAAAAAGATCGATGACTCATACTAATAGTAGTAATAATAATTATAGACACTTGTCTCGCCCTTATATAGCTACAGTATATCACTATGAAATAACATTACACTAACGTTAAAATTAAAATCCGTAAGTAATATGATAAGACCGTAAATTAATTCATAATTACTTGATTAAATATATAGTTAATTAAAGATTACTATTATATTGAATTAATTGTCATTGATTACATTATTTTGTTATTATAATTATTTTAATTAGATAGATTTGATTAGCTTGTTTTATTATGATTGATTTGAATGTAATTATTTTTAAAAAAATAGTTAATACTTAATTTATAAACGAACTCATTTATGGTTGATTCCGTCTGTAAACAACTTTTGTGAATTGATATATGAAAAATATATATTATTCAATACAGTTTTCTAAATAATAAAGAAAATTCCAACCCCACTCGACACATTTTTTTTAGTTCTCCAAATCCTACGAAATGGAGTTCAATTTTGAGGAAACAGAATAGCTTCTTCACATCCGCCATTTAAAGCCCGTAAAAATGACAAACAGATTTTTATTTTGGTCCCTAGATAGTTATTCTGTAAAAGCAAAATATTATATCTGTAAATGAATTTGTTAAAATTGTGTACAAATATACAATGTTACATTGTTATCCGTAAATTGTACAAAAAAGAAAAACTAAAAACCAGAAAACTCAGGTATGATGAACAATGAGATCATTTAATAGTAAATTGAGAACAATCATGGAGAATCACGAGAAACAGCCAATTAAACCGCCGTACAAGTCGATACAAATTAAGTTGGGCATTCCACGAAATCTTTTTAATTTTTATTTTTACAATCACATTTATTTTAGTTTAAATTTTACAAATTTTAAATTTTTATTACGTAAATTATATCGTTAAATTAAAACCGTAAATAAATCAAGCTGCTCATTTGTTCGGTTCGACTCGACTTAATTATAATTATACTCGACTTGACTCGATAAATCGAGTTACTTATTTGTTCGGCTTGACACGACTCAATTATAGCTATACTCAACTTGACTCAAGTTATTAAACGAGACAAGTTCGAACAAGGTTTTTATTCGTTTAATAATTTAGACTCGACTCAACTAATTTATACTATATAATTTATATTCAGTTCGAGTCAATTCGATCACTTAAATAAATCGATCTCAAACAGAATATTTTATTTGTTAAACAATATATGTTCAATTCAATTCATCTTGTTTAATAAATAAGTTCGACTATACTCGAGTTGACTCGTTTGTAACCCTAGTTAAAATCGATAGAAAATAAAATCTAGAATCCTTGAAATTATACGAGTATTATTTTACAAACAAATAGTGGAATTCTCCAAATTACCCCGAGACCATCGCCCAAATTCCTTATCAATCTCAGCAGCCGCATTCACCTCTCCCAATCTCCTCAAACCCCTAACCAAAACCTGCACAAGATAATCATCCGCCGAGCAAGTGGGACCCCACCCACTCTTCTTCATCATTCCATAGATCCTGACCGTCGATTTCGCTCTCCCACTAGCCATCAACGCTCTGATGAGCGTCACTAGTCCCTTCCCGTCACAGGGAATCACACCATCACACTCATCTTCCAGATCACAAATCAAACGGTCAATATCTTCTCTCATACCTTTCCTCCCCAGCGCCGATACCAAATTAGAGTACAGAGACAAATCGGTGGCGTACCAGAATTCCGATCGGATGGCTGAGAAGACTTTGAGGGCTAGGTCGACGTGATCTTGGCGCAGGAGCTCGTTGAAGGTGGCAATAAGGTCGGATTTCACCAGACGGGAAAGGGTTCTGGAAAGAGAACCGCCGTCGCCGTCGTTGAGGGTTCTGTGGGCCCGTTTGAGAGTTTGGACGGCTTGGATTGCTTCTATGCTCAGTATCCGACCTTTGACGAGTGGTCCGCGCTTGTCCCGTGGGCCGCACCGTACTGTAAAATACGCTGCGCAGTTCTTCCTCGTTGGTTGAGTCGTTGAAGAAGAGGTAAAAGCTAGGCTTGAATGAAGAGACAAGGCCATGGTTATGGAGTAGAATGTGAAGAGAATGCGAAACGTAGATGGAGGATAAGAGGAGATTTTCAGGATTTTTTTTTTTTTTTTTTATATCCAATGTCGAGACTATACCGATAGGAGGTTGTTGCGGCTGAATCAATTTGTGATACATTTTCTATTATAAATTTTTAAAATTTATTTATGGTAATATGTAGCAGATGATGAAATATATGTTGGAGTAAGATAATTATTTCGGTTGTCCAAATTATTTTAAGTTTTAACCTTTGATTAGATTAAAATAATTTTAAAATTATTTAGTACAGAAAGTTTAGATTTAAGTTGGTCGTAGGGCATGACATACTACGGACTTATTTTATAATTTAGAGAAAAAAGATTTTGCAAAAGATTTAGCGAAAAAACTAAAAAGAAAGAGACTTCCCAAAAATTAGACTATGTAGAAAATAAAAAGGAAATCAAAATGACGATAAGGCCATCGACAGATTCTTCGCAGTGCATACAATTTATAACTGACCTTTTTACTAGAATTTGCGAATGAGTACTCTTAAGGAGTTATCTTTTATTTTATGATTTGAATTCTCAACCTAAATTCATAAGAATGAACAATGAGGATTGTTCAAGAGTAAATTGAAAACAATCCACTGAGATTTAAATTCCCAACTTAAACTTAGAAGAATGAAAAATGATATCGTTTAAAAGTAAATTGAAAACAATCAACAAGGAGAATAATGTGAAACAGCCAATTAACTGCTATGAAGTTGATACAAAATTGCTAAATCAAAATCAAAATCAAAAGCCTTAGAGCCAATCAGGTTTTGCAACTATCCATGTTCAACCAGTTAAATTACATAGGATAACTAATGAAATTCCAAGTTTATATGCCAAACTATCTCATGCAAGTATTAGTACCATATCTAAACTTTAGTCCAACAGTTTAGGTGAATAACTCATCTATGCGCCTCAGATGAGATACATGTTTCTAAGAATCGTGCCACGTTCCTAATGCTTCTCCCATACGGATTCTCTCCCCACGCCGGACGCAGAACCTAAACTCCGATGGCAATGATCTGCCTTTGTGAGATTTTGATGCTGGTGCTTGGAAAACAAGAACCACGGTCGAGCCCATGTTAAAAGCAGCAACCTGCAAGGTATGTTAATTAAGAATCTAATTAAACTATGACTATCAGGATTCAATGATGTAAAGGGAGAGCTTAAGAAGTTGAGAGGGACTATAATGAACTTGGAATGTGAATACTCTGATAGTTGCAACTATGCAAGTTGCAAAAATCGACTTTGCACACAAATTTTCTTCCAATAATCTATTTTATGCTAATTTCCCAAAATTAATGGTCACCAGTTTGGAAATGGTAGTAAGTTTTAGATGTGTAAGAGAGGTGACAATTTGAAGTGGGTACAGGGCAATCTATGCAATGAGGAGCACAGTTTATAGAATAAGAAATGTCCCAAATAATGTGGATCAAAATAAAAAAGTTGGGGATATCTGGCTAACACAATCAAGTTGGCCAGCTTGCACCATCTCCCTTTAACTTTATTTGGGGAAAAAGGAAAATCCATGGACGGGGAAAAGGGAAAATCCATGGACAGGACGGGCCCATCATCTCCACCCTGTAGGAACCATAAGATTACCCCAAGGATGCCGTCATCATCCATGAGTCTTTATATTGTGGCATGTATTATTATAAGATTGGTTGCAGGAAATAAATAGTTGAGACAAAAGAATTGGTAAGCTTGTCAGGTATCACAACAGTTTTACTCCCTCATAAGAGAAATTTACGTCTGGATATGTTCTGCAGAAACCATAATATTCTAAAATGAAACTCATTCACAAAGCTTCAATAACCTAATTCAATGAGAGATGCTTTTAAATATCTTTTATTTTCTTTTTTTCAAACAAAATTAATGAGATCAAACAAAAAAGTCAATTAGAAGTGTCATTCTAACCTCATCCCCTTTTTTAAGGGTCACTCCAGTGCCATCAGATTCATAAACCCGCTCTTCAGGGCGTTCCGAGTGCAGTAATTTTTTCCTTGGCTGGTTTGTGTGCAGCTCTGGCTCAATGAAAAGCTGCACGTGCAAGTTGAATACAAAATCATCAGCAAATCCATCATCAAGTTAAGCAGGAGATTCTAGTACAGTTCAAGTTCGGGTTTGGTTCCTGGTCTCTACAGCTAAAAGCTCGATTATAAAGATAAATGAGCAAGCCAGACGACAAAACGACTTACAAAAAGAAAGATTTAGGAAAAAACAGCCAAGCAAGAGAAGGTGGGTCAACCTCAATAGAGCCAATATTAGTTGCCCCAATAGCTGCCAGTGCCATAAAACCTTCTTGCCACTTACCTTCAAGCACAACCTGGTGATGTGAAGATAGTAAGAACCCCGCTTTAAGAGCCATAAAAGTAATAGTTATGGTTGATATCAGCACAAATATTTAGTATATCAGCATAAAATCCTACCACAGTCATAATGAATAATACAAGTTAAATAAATAATTTTGCGAACAGCAGTTATATCACAAAGTAAAATATCAGAACTCAGAAGTACCCTTTCATTCTCAAGGTAGAGATTTCTGATTGTTCTTGTAGCCCGTTCATTCAAAGGGAAAAGGCGACCTGTAAACCAAACAAAATAAGTAAAGTTAATGAAATAATATATGAGCCAAGTCAATGGAATAAAAGAACATGTATCAGCCTTATTCATTTACAACATGGTACTTGAAAAATATCCCATGTACTGTTCTTGTCATAAAAATTACTCTGTACATGAACTTTAGTGAAGATCTAACTTCACGGCAAGGTTACACGGTACATTAATAAGAAATCAAATATATAAATACAGAGAAAAATATAAAATTATAAGACGCAAGCCAAACGACCCCTTCAAAGAATTGCCAAACCGAATTTTCCATTTAGCCGCATGTGTGACTAGGCCCGCTTGGAGGTATTGTCCACTCTGGGTGGCTCAGAAGTCTTGAACCCTCACGGCTTTGTCCTTTTCACTTGGAAAAGGCGCCTCTTGGGAGGGTTTGAACCTTAGTACTTATGAGCACATAAGGTACCCAACTCCTAATCAATGTGGGATAAATGGTACCATCAAGTACAATCCATCCTTCTTGTTTTGAAAGATAAAAAACATTATTTATAATAAGAAGGAAGGTCAGGGCAAAAATATATTTTTAACAATGAAAAATGTGACATACTCCATGCATGTGGTGATAGAATTCTCCAAATAAATAAAAATATATCAGAATACCTGAAAAATGTCGACGAACAAGAATCTTCCAATCAGCTGGAGAATGTACTCGATGATAGTCCCCAGGCTTCAAGTAGATTACACAATAAAAGAGGCTTTTCATTGGACTGCAATGAACTTTTATGAGCCACATAACTTACATTCAGGACCATCACCGGAAAAAAGTAGCAATAACAGGATATAACTCCTCTTCTGTTCAAAATATGATGTAAAAGTAAACATAAAAGTTGCAACCTAATGCCTTCATGGTGTCTCAATGTGGCCAACCGAGCTCATTGACCAAAAGAAATTAGATAAAAACTTGTTTAAATGATGAAAACAAATATTCATTGTAATTTGATTTTCAGCAGATGAAGAAGTAATTACCTTGCTGGTGCAGGGTCTCGAACTTTTGGAGAAGCCAGTGTAATACTCCACCATGATTTCTTACTTGTATTTCCAAGACTTTTTTCTTTCACACTACTCTCTTTTGGTGTATCCTCCATATCGACCACAGGGGAGATGAATGAGCTTGCCCCAAGAAGAGAAGAAACAGAATATCTGCAGCCTTTAACTTGCTCAATCATATCTCCTGCTCCCTTCAACTCACCAAAGCGCAGTACAGTACCATCCACAGGACTGGTCTATACCATCAATAAAATGGAGTACAAACAGGTATTATAACTAGCTACATACCCAGGGTGAACTGAAAACAGAGAATATAAGATAACCAACAAGCTGGTTACCAGTTACCAGACAACATGGGTCCTGATCAATAGGCCTTGAGCCTTCTTTAAGGGTCCGAACAAAGAAGTCCCTTAGAGTTGCATATTGGTCCAAAGGCATTGCAGCTTCTTCTAAATCTGCGAAACAAAAGATGATGTCGGGGGGGAAAAAAACTATGATCAGCAATAGGAAACTCACTCTTAGCATTTTAGCATCTAACTACAGTTCTATAGAGGCCTTAATAAATTTTGCACACTTCCATCTATTACTTGTATTGATTCCGCAACTAGCGTTCTACCATCCAAGTAATTGTATTTCCATACATTATGGTCACTTATTTTAAATAATGGACTCCAATATTTTCTCTGTGTTTCTGTCATTTTATAACTTTTTTCTTTTTGTCATTTATATAGCATATTCTCGGACAAATTTAGTGCATTCCAAAATTTACAATGATAATTAAAGTTGAAATACATATACTGCTCTAGATTTCAGTCTTAACCTGAAAAATACATTCATATATGGAGTAAAATTATTGGTACCATAACAGTGAACACTTCAATTTCCATTTTTGTACAAGTGATTTCAATTTTTCTAATCTACAAAAATATTAGTAAATGGGAATATGTGGTTTGATTATGCTACCATGAATCACAGAGGCACTCTTTGCAAAGTATTTTGCTCCATAAGCCAAGCAGCTATCTTTCGCATCTACAGGCCATTAATTTATAATCCGGATTGGTTGGCATATAGAAAACCATTTTAAAAACACTAACAAGGACTTCCTAAGTTGATCAAAGAAGTTGAGAACTTTTATACAAGCACAAAAGTACAGGTGAATGATATTGATACTGTATGAATATAAACCCATGAAACTATTTAGCATGAGGTATTGAGTTAAACAGCATACTTGAATGAAATGCCCGAGCCCACGCCCTATAAACATATGGACGAAACCAGACTGGAATTTCCTGGAAAATATATACAAGCAAATGTCAAATAGTTAGTAATGAAGCAAAATTTTGTTCAAAACTTGACAAGTTCACAAGCAAAGAGTTTGACAACAGTCAAGGATGAAAATTAGGTAACAAATTACAAAGGAATATTGATAGAAAAACAAGTTTTGTCAACATGTATATGCACAATCAACATGTGTATTATTGAGTTTACTAACATATAATCAAATAAAGGGATTGGTGTTTGGGTCACCAAGGAATAGACAGCAAATTGTGTCTACACCTTGTCAATGTCCTTTATAAAACAGCTACAGACATGAGAGATAAAACCAATACAGAAGGGTTTTATAGCAGGATCCTTACTGTGGTAGCTTAACAAGAAGAACCAGCATATCAAATCTTATGAACATAAGAACTCTGTTGTCGTGAAATAATCAAATACTCACCACGCTGGTCAAGGAACCCCAAACTCTAGAAATGGTGCGCAGAGGTAACGCTCTCAGAAATGTTGCCTGGAGTCAACAACATAAATAGACTGGTTGTCAGACTTGAGATTACATACTTTCTATAACTTGGAATCATCAAAAGTGCCAAGATGGAAAAGTTACTTTTACATCAGGCTGAAACTCAAATTCAACTCCCCTCTCCCTTGCCTCCTCAACCTGTCAACAAGATTTATGACCAAAATGACATGACATCTAGAATGGGGCTCCTAAGACTTGACATAATTATCAAAGATAATAACAAAAGACTTATCAAAAAGAGATGAACCTTCATGTAGCAATGCACCAACATAATAATAGTAGGAAAAAAATTGCAACTTACAAAATAAGAAAAGAAAATGGCCAAACCCGTACGTGTAATTGCATATAGTCAACTAGAACCATGACTTACAGAAAATATTGAACAAGCGCAATGATCTTCTCTTTGCTAACCCATATAACTATGAACGACCCAAATTCACTTACTGTAATTTGAGAATTTTTCTTTGTTATCCCAAAAAGTCTAAGATTATTATGAAGGATAAATTAATCTAGATAGAAGAAAGGGGATAGAGCAAAGAGAGAGTCATTCGAGAGTAGGTCTGCTGACAATATAATAGATGAATAGTACACTTCGTAGTTAGCACATCTGCAAAATTTTCCAACAGAAGAATAAAATCTAACAAAATGAACCCCCAAAAGTTCCAAAGAGAAAGCCTTATCTTCATATTCAAGGATCATAAAATGTAGGTTTATGCATATTACCTTCTTGTCATCGTACATACGACGCACATGAAGTGCACCAAGCATGAGTATAGTTGCCACAGTTGCACCAGGCACCAGAAAAAAGGAGTTACCTACAAAGGGAATTCATAAGAAGATTTATATTCTCCTGATCCTAAATTATGGCTGACATACCAATATCTAAAATCCTGATTACCAAACATACAAAATAGATGCTGCTATTGATGTATTAACTTTTTTCTATGTTTTTGCACATATTATCTTTGGTATATACACATACACATTTGGTTGATTCATAGTCTCACTAATGCAAATTGACAACTCTCGTGATTCAACGTGTTGCATTCACATATGTCTCACTCACTTTTACATTGCATCACCAATCCATTATGACAATATTGTCAGAGATCAATTGGCATGAAACTTTTGTCATATATATCAAGCTTCAGGTATTTATATAAGACAACTCTCAAAATTTAAACAAGACGGTTCTAAGATGGATAATGAGTAAGGTTTCTGTCATGTAAATTTATACAAAATTTACACTTTCAATGTTTATATGAGAGTAGTTTGAAATAGAGACCTGCATTTTATTTTATGGTCAGTAAATGCATTCAATATTTGTGCTTTGACATAGTAAAATCATAAATTGGTTTCTTAACAAAATTTATTTCATTCTCCCCTAAAATGATGCCCTCGAGGAATTCTTCGTCCAGTTTCGAACTCTAACCACTCCCAATTTCTTAACCAGCAGTTTAATGCACAATATGTACCTCAGCTTTATGTATAAACTGTACAAACACATTTAATCTGTAACAGCTGAACTGAGTAAAGAGAAGAGTGAGAGTATGTTGTTACCTTGAGAACTGCTATTTCTGCCGCCATTAGCAGAAGCTCGAGCTTGAGAGGTTTGTACCTTCTGGAAAATTGATATGAAACGGAGAGGTTGTTGGTTTATACGATTGAAGCGGGTGGTGTGCGAGAGTAATGGAAGTCTGTGAAAAACCCTAAATTTCATTGTTGGTGTTTTGTTTAGCTCACTGCAACCGAAAGTGGTACGGAAAAGGGAAGAAGAAGAAGAAGAATGGGAATTGTGTGCGCTGATTTTATTTTTTAATAATTATATTTTTTATTTGTATTTATAGTTTAAAACACAAACGTCAGGCATTGTTGGTAATTCTTTTCTTGTTGCACAGGATCGTTGTCACGGCTCAAAGTGTTCTGTTTTTCCGACATTTTTTTGTTTTCATTTTTCCCCGAATCTTTCCATTTGTACGGTACCTTATATTTCTTTATTTGATTATGAAATTATACCACTCCTTTACAAAATTATATATACAATTTCCAAAACAAAAGTTTTTAATGATAATTTTATTTTTTAAATATATACGACAAATAATTTTTCTTTATGTGATTATAAAATTATATCACTCTCTTATAAAATTAGTTATACATTCCTAAAACAAAAATTTTTAATGATAATTTTATCTTCTAAATATATTCATGTTATTTGAATAATAGTGATAGTTATTTTAGGTTTCGACACTTGGAGCTCATGAGTTCCAGGTAAATTGACTTGTAGCAATAATGTCCCAGTCTCCACATCCAAAGCCAAAACAAAGTCATTTTCACCATATACTTGAGAAAACCAATAAACAAAACCTAGTACAGATATCATAAAATCGCCTAGTACATTGGGATTAGAAATTTCCTGTGTTAATAGATCTCCCTCATACTATTTAAGTTGTTAGTCCAACATAATTTGACAAGACAATCAGCATTAAAAATCCTTAATCGTTATGTTGAATTTATATATCATATAAAAAACAATTTTATATTTTATTAATATACAAGAATAAGTCTTTCTTCTTTGTATATTAAATGACTAGCTTTCATTAAATATTATTAAACGTATTTTAAGAAAAAAATCTTTAAAAAAATATAAATAATTTATATGATGGGATCAATAAAAACCTCATAAATGACTTATTTAATGAGATTTAGGTGGTATTGTTATATTCTATTTATAACATCAGTAGTATTAGTAAGTACTTTCACCATCTTAAAAAAAAAGTCTAAAATATGTATATTAATAAAAGAAGATAAAATGACACATAAAAGTAAAGAAAGAGAGTGGAAATGAAAATATGAATATAAAATATATATTTTTAAAATTCTTTTTGAAGATAATTTTTGAAGTATCCTTAAGATACTCTTTTGAAAATAGAAATAATAATATATTAATATAGTTAAGATATTTATTTCAAAGCATTTTTTTTTAAAATTTGATAAAAAAAAGGGATTTGAGTATTATTAATGAATTCTTAAGTTACGAATTAAAAGGAAAATCATCATCATCATCACAATAATATAATAAAGCAAATGAAATATGATTAATAAAAATTAATTAAGATAAAATATGTGGTATGTGATTTTTACATCTTAGTCTCCTTTAATTTTTTGTAACTAAAAAGGGAATGGTGGGTGAGGAGATAAAGTAGACAAAAAATATTTAATTTTCATGATTTAGTTTCACTAACAAGATCTTTCGTACCATTTAGATAGAGATGAATAGGAAATTCGGAACTTCCATTACAATAAATCATGTACCATGCCACAAGATGGTCTACATGCATTCAGTTCTTTATTGTTGTCTGATTTTGATAGCTTGATGGACAATTTTGGTCATCTAAGAACTCTCAACGGTTTAACTTAAATAAATAAATTACTGATAAATAATATGTGTTTCATCTATATTATTAATAATTTAAGTCCTTAAATTTATGTTACATTAAAAATCCGAAAAAAATTGTATCACATTATAATTTTTCATAATTCTACCGCAAAAAGAAAAAATATTGCACTGCGCGTGATGTACTAGTAAACATAAACTGCAAATAAGTTTTATGAAAGAATTTTCCCGAAAAAGATTTGAATTTTGTACTAACATATAATTTTGGTGGGCCTTGTCGTTGACTCATGGCTATATTGCCAATATAAACTTGGAGAAAATTGAAGTGCAGGTAACAGAAAAAATGGCGGAAATGGTAGTGAAGTACGGAATAATAGGGGTGGGAATGATGGGAAGAGAACACCTCATTAATCTTCATCATCTTCGCACCGAAGGTGTTGCCGTTGTTGCAGTAGCCGATCCCCATCTCCCATCCCAACAGCTCGCCATCAATCTAGCTCAATCTTTCAATTGGTCTCTTAAGGTATTAGTGTTTTATTGAACATAAATGTAGTAGTATGTAGATATGATTCTAGTTATTATCAGCTAATATGATCATTTTCTTGTTTTTTTTCACTTATTTGTATTTAATTGGTGGTGCCCATTTGATTTTGATCAATAAATTACTTGTTCTGCTCACGGATTTGGTTTGGTGTTTAGAAATTTGTGAGGTATTGAAGAAGGGGTTTGGTACATGACCCAGAAGTTGACATATTTCAGGAGTATGCGATCATTGTGTGTTTTTTATATGGGATTTTAGTGTATATATTATGTTGGCAGGGGCCATTGCAGATTGGTTCTTGAATTTTGAAGATGTTATTTCAGGAGTTATAGGATCATTGTGTGTTTTTGTGAAGTTACTATAAATGGTATTGATAATGGTTTTGGCAGGGGCTATTGCATATTGGTTCTTAACTTTTGCATGATTCGAATAGATAGCTCCGTTTGATTGATCATGTTAGTTAACTTAGTTTGTGAATAGTAAATTAAAGTCAGATTGTGTGCTTCTGAGCTCTTGCTATATATGGTAATGAACTTCAATAAAAATGAGCTTTATCTTTCAATTCCTGTCCTGGATTAACTTATCTTGATTCAATCATTCACCACGGCTTAATCTCATTCGGTTGAAAACGATGACTATGATTGGCTTGAATATGCTTTGTTGACACAGTGTGTGTTGTGAAGGTTTTCTCAAGGCATCAGGAGCTGCTACAAAGTGGGCTGTGTGATGTACTGGTTGTATCAT
Organism: Centella asiatica; assembly: GCA_014636745.2. NCBI lineage: Eukaryota > Viridiplantae > Streptophyta > Magnoliopsida > Apiales > Apiaceae > Centella > Centella asiatica. The sequence continues at coordinate 60,618,592 of CM025780.1, forward strand.
CTCCAAACATGACTCACTATGAAATCCTCATGGATATCATTAGTCATCCCAAACCTCATCATGTACTAGTGGAGAAGCCTTTATGCACAACTGTAGCTGACTGCCAAAAGGTCAGTTGTACAATAGTGGACTGTTGCTACTTAGCAATCCTTCAGAACTACTGCTACTTTGTTCATAGATGACCAAAATGCTACCTTATATACTTCGTAAAACTGTAGCAACATGCCAAAATGCTCCGATATATACCTTATATATTGAAGTTTGTGGAGGAGTTGTTTCTAGGAGTTCTGTTCGTAAAATGCATTTGAGAAGGGGAATCCCGAAACGGGGAAATTTTTACTTAGCACTGTTAGGTGCAGGACTGACTGAGGACAATGTTTGGAGAAGAGAGAAATATGTTGTGAATCTATGCCATATGTGTAAAAAGTGTTTCCGAGTCATCAGCTATATTTTGGAGGTTCTCGACTTGTGTTTTACTTTATGTTGGTATGGTTATGTTATGCTTCGTCCAGTTGCTGACTTTATTTTGAGTGAGGGGAATCGGGATGTGTAGGAGTCCTGTGAGGTGGGTTATGATTCTCCCTTATTATATTGAAATTTGTTACCGGTGTATGAAAATTTGATTTCCTTGTTAATGCTTGAATTTGGGACTTGTGCTTATTCATCTCCAAAATGAGAATTATTGATTTACTATTTGTTCACTTGGATGAAATTTGAGGTATATGTTTTTTGTCCCTCAGCCTTGCACTCATCCCTTGTAGCCTAATCGAGACCCTGATTCTCATGTATGTACTTATTTTAAAAAAGTTAGTGACTTACGCTCTCTAACATTAGGATAGTAAAACAGGTAGTAGAAGCTGCTAAAAGAAGACCCGATATACTGGTACAAGTTGGACTGGAGTACAGATACATGCCGCCAGTTGCTAAGCTGATAGACATAGTCAAAGGTGGAACAATTGGGCATGTGAAAATGGTGGCAATTCGGGAGCATCGATTTCCATTTCTAGTCAAGGTAATAAAATTTAGTTTCCTATTGGTGTTTTGCGGTAAATATTACCGACTTATCCTTTTTGTAGGTCAACAATTGGAACCGGTTCAATTGTAACAGCGGTGGTACTCTGGTTGAGAAGTGCTGCCATTTTTTTGATCTGATGAGGCTTTTCGTTGGTGCACATCCTGTTCGTGTGATGGCTTCTGGAGCTATTGATGTTAATCACAAAGATGAAGTATATGATGGAAAGGTAAATCTACTTGCTTGATCAGAGAAATTGGCCCCTTCATTTAACAGTAGTTTATATTTTTTATGGTCATGAAAAAGATGGATGAGATACTATATATGTGACATATTGGTCATGCAAGTTCCGATATTGGTCTGAAGGTATCACTCTCCCAATGAAACAGCAAATGTATACTCAAAACACCTGCACACTTTGTTGCTCTCTTTAAGTAACTATTCAGGCCTCTGCATTTCATGTGGAATCAATATTTTTGGTGAGTTTTGCGATGAGGTGTAGTGGTGGAGGTTGGGTTATCTGACCTTGTTCTCTTACAAATTCACCTAGAACTAACTTGATGCCAATACTCATCAAAGCAGCCAGGGTATATCACATGGCTTCATTCGTAGAACCTTATCGATCTTTAACACCAATAATGTTGCAGGAGGTGCATGGCCTATAAGTGAACTAAAAGCACATACATATCACATAGAAATAATAGTAATTTTAGACGTCAAAACAAATATTGTACTGCATAATAGAAAGCTAGCTATGCCTTGCTAGATTACTCTTCTTCCTAGAACTCTATCTTCAAAATTCTTGATCTGCCAATATGAATCAATGAGTGGCCTTGTCCTTACCCGCTCACCCTCTTGCAGGTGCCTGATATCATTGATAATGCCTATGTAATTGTTGAATTCGATAATGGCTCAAGGGGCATGCTTGACCTTTGCATGTTTGCTGAAGGGAGTAAAAATGAACAAGAAATATCCGTTGTTGGTGATATCGGGAAGGTAATTCTCTCAAGTTGGCTTATATTTTGCAATTCAAAGTATCTCTGGTGTTTACATCAATGGCGCCCCCTGTTGGATTTCTAAAGCATTTGTATATGCTCATAAAATTAAAGATTAAAAATATAACATTCTTCTCCCGCATTATGTCATACTTCATCCAATCTTGTTCTTTACTTGTGTCTCATGTCATCATCTTAACTAAATTTATCTGTTTCCTACAGGGTGAGGCCTTTGTTCCAGAGAGTATTGTGCGTGTGGGTGCTCGCGTGGATGGAAGAAATGGAGTTCAGACTCTAAAAACTGAAGATCGCCGAATAAAGTCCGCTTCTTTCTCTCTATTTTTATTGCTTTTAACCACTAACAATCACTTGGAAAATTTGATATGCTCCCATTACTGTTCTAATCCGGTTCTGCTTTAGGTACGACGGACTGCATCATGGTTCCAGCTATTTGGAACACCTTAACTTTTTAGCAGCAATAAGGGCCAAAGGCTCAGAACCTCCTGCAGTTGATTTACAAGACGGATTGATTTCAGTAGCTATAGGAGTTGCAGCACAGCTTTCAATTGAGAAGGGACGATTCGTCACAATTAAGGAAGTCATTGATGAGAATCATGTTTAATCCCTCTGCTTAATTTCCTCTCTTAATCTAGTTTTTTGTGATTCTTGTTTATTCTTTCTCCTTGTTTCTACTACTCTATAGCTAAGGACTCAATCTGTGAAGGTGGTTGGGACAATGGAAGAAGAAGGACAATGTGGGGGCATGTGTAGATTTAATTCTTGAAATCTTGAAACTTTTCGCAAAATTGTATTTGGATAATTTCTATTAATGACTTCTACTATTGCAACTCGCACGTAAAACTAATAAAATTTAAAGATTTTGGTTGTGTTGGTAACAATGGAAATTTGCTTGGGTTCAATTCTTTTTGAGGCATGTACCAAATAGAATCGTGTCACTTCAAACTTTTTGTTTAAAAAAAAGAAGAAAAGAAACTGATTGTAATGTTATGTTCTACGGAGTATATTCTAAGTTCTTAAAACAAACTAACTATATTAGCCATATATCTGAGATTTGGTTTTTATTTAGTTCTTATTGCTTAAAAAAAGTTCACAATTGTTATGATTTTAGGTTTTATGTTGATATAATTCATCGACTCACTTAAATGAGAAAAAGAAAGAAACTGACATGATTGATTAAAAAAATTAATCACACATACGAAAGTTTTTTATTAATCTAAATATATTTGGTTATATTTATTACGTATTTTCTAAAATAAACAGTACACTTTTTTTTTTGTTTTTTTTAGAAGTACATAAAACTATTTTAAGTATATGAAGAAATTGTTTTTAAAGTTTCCCAAAAAATTAATTAGTTTGTTTATGAAGGAGTCTATTAATCAATGAATTCCTCCGCCCCTCCCCGCCGCCCCGCAATACGTAGTAATCATTAGTGGATACTACTACCCTACTCCTACTACACTACTGCTGGCTCCGTTCCGTGCTCCGCGGTGTCTCTCTCTCTCTCTCTATCTGTTAGAATCTAAGAATCCGATATTTAAAGGACCGTTGGATTACTTTATTTCCAAGGCAAATAAAAATCGGATTTTCCTAATCAGTCCTATCTCTATCTAACTAGATTTTCCTTAAAATCCCATTCTCCTTCGAACAGACCAAACCCTGTAACACACCCCAACAAACTTCACATTCCCCTTTTAAACTCACTTTCTTATGCAATTAAACACACAATTATCTAATTTCTCTCCCCTATTACAAACATAATGAATGGAGGATCATATTCATATGACAGGAGCTTATCAAGACCAAGAAAATGGAGATGATGGTGATTCGTGATGATAACACTGTTAAATCTGCAGAGCACAAATATTACTACAAGGGTTCTTGTTCTTATACGAACACATTTTTCAAGAATCAAAGCCCTGATCATGGCGTGATTGAATCATCATCTGATGATCAAAAAGTTGAAGAAAAAGAAGAAACCCCACAAATGGAAATGATGGTAATTAATGGTGATAACACTGGTGAAGTTACAGAGCACAAATTATGCTACAAGGGTTCTTGTTCTTATACGAACACAATTTTCAAGAATCAAAACCCTGATCATGGCGTGCTGGAATCATTATCGGATGATCAAAAAGATGAGGAAAAAGAAGAAACCCCACAAATGGAGATGATGGTGATTGGTGATGACAACACTGTTGAAGCTGCAGAGCACAAATTATACTACAAGGGGTCTTGTTCTTATGCGGACACATTTTTCAAGAATCAAAACCCTGATAATGGCTTGATGGAATCATCATCAGATGATCAAAAAGTTGAAGAAAAAGAAGAAATTCCACAAGAAGTAAGAGACAAACATCACCCCACTTCAGTTCTTGTACCAAGAAGACCAAGAACTCCTCGTATCATCATCGGAACAATCGCATCTCATCAAAACAACAAAATGTCCCTCTTCAGAGATGAGTACTACAAATCCAAGAAACTCCGCGGCGCTGAAGAGATTAAGGCGAAATTACTCATCAAGAGGAACAGAATGAACAAAGCTTTGGAGAGAAAGTTGAAGAAAAGAGAAGAATTGATGAGACACTATGCAACTATAAACTTGCCTCAACAACTGAGGGATCACATTGATGGCATATTCTTGGGAGGCGGGTCGACGTCGCCGCCAGTGTTTGTCATAGAGAAGTCATTGACAGTCTCAGACTTGAAAGAAGATCAATTACGCCTTTCAATGCCAATAAATAACGTGAACGCGGAGTTCTGGGAGAAATTCTTGAATGAAAGCGAGAAGGGGTTGTTAGGTACCGGACATTTGAGGCACGAATATATGGAAGTGGAAGTGGTGGATATTGTGTCTAAAAGGGAGTATAAAAATGTCAAGTTCAGAAAATAGTGGATGAACCAAACGCCATTGTTTGTGTTTACTACTGGTTGGAAGGCAATTTTCACACTAAATGAATTTCAAAAAGGCATGATGATACAAGTTTGGTCTTTTCGGGTTGTCTCAGGATTATGCTTTGCAATTTTTGTGCCAAGGAATTGATGGAAGGAATCTCTGTTTTTTTTCTTTTATGGCACTTTAGATTATCCATGTCTTAGTTTTTCCTGCAAATATTGTTTTTAGTAGTAATGATTGAGGGAGCAAGTACTTATCAAATTTGATTGCACAAGGTAGTGATAACATTTTAGGAGATACGATTATCTGAATGTAAGGTTTTAGACAGTGATCTTTTGTAAATAAAAAAGGGGGAAAAAATAATTATCAAACTTCATTGGTTTCTTATGTTTGAAGCTTCAGTGTTAGTATCGTCTTTTATGCATCAAAGTTGTTTTGTTGATTCTATTTATTGTCTTATATAAGAGTATGACTGAAATAGTTGTTCTTATTACAATGTAATATCCATGCCATGCATGTCTTACTCTGTGACTCGTTGTTGCTTTCTCTTTTCTCAGTTGAAAGTCCTCATAATTGCTCGCAATTCTGCTCTACATTATGACTAACTTGTCAGTCTAATTATGACTAGCTTGCCAGCCTAAGTAATTTTCTTTTTCAGTTGATTAATACCACAATATCATTGGTTTTATAGAATTTAAACATAAATGGGTGTATTTTATTTATTTTAAAATTTGGATTATTTAGTAAGTTATATTATCTCATTTAAATATATATTTTTTTTAACTTCATCTTATGTTGTATTACCTTTATAATTGCCAAGTGAGTCAGTTGTTAACTTCAGATGAATAAAAGACGGGGAAGTACAAATTAAAACGTACCAGTTCCAAAGTAAGAATTGGTAAGAATTAAAGAGAAAATATAGCTGTGGAATTAGGATTGGGATGCACCCATAGATCGGTTAGATATATCTTCTTTCTCATCAAATGACAAGCATATCATGAAATTATGAAAGCATAAGAAAACAAACCAACCACCAGATCGATTAACCAAGTGATGACGATCGAAATGTAGTTCAAACAACAAACTATTGTCATAACTGAATTATACTTCCCAGATAGCCATGTTCAACAAAAAGACATTGATAAAGCATCAAAAATTACAAGTATATATAAAAATGGAATTTCTTTGAGCACAAACATATAACCAAGGACCATATTATTAGCAAAATCACTCTTCAGAATGATCAAAGTACTACTCTTGATACACTTAACCTCCACAAGTTGATGCCAAAAAGCAACAGCAATCTTCATAAGGTTCCCTCACAGAAAATGTATTAGCAGACTATCATCCAGATGATTCATCCAACTGGCCATAAAAATACAACACAAGATCAATCACCACGACGAATTTTAATGCATCTAAAAATGATTTATATAAACGAAGAAAGGCGAGGGGCTTAATTACCTTATTACAAACTCCTTAAGTTCTTGTATCGTTTTGCAGCAAGCAACAGCAGGAGAGCCCATGCAGCAGCACTGGCATGAGAAATGTTGATTGAACTGCTAATCAGAATCTTCATAAACTCCGTCATCATCGTCAGAAAGGTCATCAAATGATCGAATATCAAGCTGATAGCGAAGGATTCCACCAAAACCTCTGCAAAACTGAGATCCCTCTTGTGATTGATGAAATAAACCCCACCGACTTTGACACGGCGAAATTGAAGAGTAATAATAATGAAAATATATGAGATTGCCTTGGAATGAGCATCCTAATATAATCTATTTATACTAATGACAAAAGTTCAAATTAAAAACTACCTAGAAAAGAATATAACTGCGATCCAAAACTAATGTAGGAAATGAAAACTCTAAAACAACTTAGGAACTAATAATAATTAAATAAAACTTAATAATAGTAAACTATTAATATTGATAAACTTTTTTGTCATATTCTATTTTTTGTCGTTATTTCTATAAGTTGTTGTATACATTATTTTTTATTTTATTCTTTAATTATTGATTATTTTGTTTAAATTTTTTTTTCTTTTGTTATGATATTTTAATTTTGAGAGATGTACATGATTTCTTTAATGTTGTATATTTATGGTAATAGTTTCATGTTAAATTTTTATTACCATAACCAGTAATGTGATAAAATTTCTTTAATTCCAATAGTTATTGATGAAAAAAGATTGAAAAAATATAATTACAATTAAAAGCGATACACCTCTTCTAGAAAGGTATATACTAATCGTATAGATATGGTAACTTTTCTATTTACTTTGTAATTTGATGACTTTTTTCAAATAAAATTTTCTTTTTACGGGCTTTCCGATGATAGAAGCTACTTTTATAATAGTTGCATGTTTTGACAGTGTTACTTTTATAATAGTTAGTAATAGTTGTTTTACCGACTGAACTTTGCTATTGAAAAGATAAAAATGAAATCATTGTAGAAATATATGTAAATCATGTTCGTTGTTGTTCTTCTCCAAAGTACATTATTTGTAAATATAAACGCATGTTTATTTTGTTACATTCAAACTTAAATATTTCGGGAAAATATTTTTACATAAAAAAGAAAAAAAGGTAAACAATTCCCTATTACAAACAATATATTCAGCAAGTCATTTGATACGGAGTACCATCGTACAATGCCAACGTCTTGATGGGAATCAGAAAGGGTTATTCCACATTAAAACTTTGTATTTGATACATCAACGAGATCCTAAAAATACAAATTTGATGGTAGTAGAATAATATAAGAATAATTACTGATTGATACTACGAGTATTTTTAATTTTATCAAATCTTGTTTAACACAACACTTGGCTTCCAAATTTACTTATGTATATATATTCATTATGTTTCTATTATAATAAAGCAAGCAAATCAAATAAAATCTTGTTCAACACAACAATTGATACTTAAGGTTACGTCTATATATTTATTATATTTCTATTGAAACGAAGCAAGCAAATCAAATATCATACAAGCATTTATTCTAATTTTTATATACATGTTTCACATTTATCATGAAAACTCATATATATTCCTCTTTTGTATTTCATCATACGGGAATTTAGTTTGTCTTTATTTGTTTATTTATATAAAGGTCAGAATAGCAAATTTATACAATTAAATATTATACAAACAGGTACATTCGTGTTACTTAACAACACAATAAAATCTTAGGGAACAAGCACATGATGAAATGTTTTGGTTGTACTGATATAAATAATCAAAAGAAGACATGATGAAGCATGCTATAGCTTGCACCGAAGCCTCTTTAGTAGTCTAAACACCCATCTTGCTAGAGATGCAGATAGAGTTCATTCCCTGCAAAGAATCACACACAAAGAGAGATGGATAACAGAAACGAACTGAAGTTCATAATTACAATCATGCACTTTAAATCTCCAACAGTATTTATAGTAATGTTTTATTCTTATTTGCATGTCTGTTTGATATTTTTTTTACGTATTCTTATACGTATTAAATATTTTATTTTATTTCTAAAATAAAAAAAATACAAATATTTTAAATGAGAATTATTATGAATAAAATATTTATATTAAATAAATTATTTAACACATAAAAATATACCTAAAATTACACGTAGGCTAAAAAGTCAAACCACATAAATATGAACTACACAATTACTCCCTCCATTTCAATTTGTAGGTCGTTTTAGCAATGACACATAAACTAAGGAGCCAATAATTGTTGGTTACTTTAAGAAAATTTATATGTTAAATCCCGTTTATATCCTTAATTAAGTGTCCTAGTTTTACTCATTCCCAATGTCAAAGTTGCAGAAGTAATTATGAGTTGGGTCATTATTAGGGGTAAAGATAGAAGAAAAATAATTAATTTGTCTAACAATCGTAAAACGACTTACATTATGAAAAATTTGTGAGGGAGTACATGTATGCATGTTAAACTACCCAATTATGTCCTCCCAAGTCCTACCCCATGGAACTTTATAAAAGCTTGATTTTGAGGTTATTTGACGTTTTCTCTACTATCCCTCAAATTAATGCAATCCCAAAATTTCTACATCCTTTTAATCAAAAGTTTCACACACCCCCACCCCCACCCCCAGCCGTGGAAATAGAGAAAAGAAATGGTCATCTTCTCAATTTTAGAACTGACAACCAAAACAAAAACAAGAGTAAATTACTACTACGTATAACGTTTAATCAGATTATCAATTCATTATCCAATATCCATCCTACCATTCACCTACATTACCAGCACAGTCGTATCAAATTTTTGTTTTGTTTTGTCCTGTTTTTCGCATCACTGCAATATAACCACCATGCATATATATAAAGCCAGAAACATAACAAATTCAAAAGCTTACACCACTAAACAAAGCCAACTTCTGATATAAACAAAGTAGGTGAATTCAATCATTAATTATACCTTGTTCCTTAAACAGTTTGAGGGATCATCCCAGTTTTTCTTGCATAAGCAAAAATTCCACCTGCCTCGATAACCGGGCCAGCTTCCCCAATTGGTTTCAGCTTGTACTCTTTCCCAGTAGTGTGATTGATCAATAAGCTCTGTTCAAGCTCAATTGTCAGCACATCTCCGGTCTTACATTCGTCGGAGATTTTGGAATCCGATTCAATTGGATAAACCTCGCCGGTGGCCACCGAGTTCCTGAAGAATATCCTGGCGTACGACAGCGCCACCACCGCCGTCACTCCGGCGGCGCCGAGGGTTACCGGGGCGTGTTCGCGGGAGGAGCCGCACCCGAAGTTTTCGCCGGCGATGAGGATGGAGTAGTTGGACTTGAATTTCCCGGGTTCGACGAAACGGGGTTGGTAAGAGGAAGGGAGTCCGATTAGGGCGTAGGATCCGAATTTTTGGTATTCTTCGGGATTGGAGGGGAAGACGGTGAGGTATTCGGAGGGGATGATTTGGTCGGTGTCGATGTTATCGCCGACGACGTAGCAGGCCCCGTGGAATGTGGTGGATGGGGTGGTAGAGGCGGCGGCGCGTGGGCGGAATGTGGGTGCTGGTGGTTGGGGGTTTAAGGGTTGGGAAATGAGGGGTTTGAAGGAGGAGGTGTGGGGCTTTGGGGTGGTTAAATTGATGGAGGGGATGGGAGAGAGAGATGATAATGATGATGAGCTGCGGAGAGTTGGCGATGGAGAAGAGAAGGAGATGTAGAAAGAAGATGCAGCCGCCATTGATGACATAGAAAAGAGTTACAGAGCTGAACACTGAAGAATGAAGAGTCAAAGAGTGATCACTACTGGTACTTCTTAATAATTACAATCGTCCGTCTCATTTTATTTAACAAATTTTTTTATTTTAAGATATCTTAAAATTTTGATAAAATAATTAATTAAAAAAATTATTATATTTTTAACTTATTAAATTATTCTTTATTTAAAAAATAAAACACTTAAAAGTGAATTTTTATTAAAGAACGTATTTGAAAAGTAATAATATTTTATCATTATAAAAATACTATTTTTTAATTTAAATGATTTTTTTTTTTATCATTTTAGACATTTGCTTAATAGTGTTAGACAAAATGAATTTGTCTTCTAATTTTTCAAGTTTTCGCGTGCATTTTACTACTACTACTACTTCCGTTAGGTTAAATATTTTATTTTAATTAAAGAATTTGTTAATATTACTTTTTATTTAAAAAATTTTTAATTAAATTTTTTTTAAAAAATAAAATATTTAACATATAAAAAATATTAACTAAATATACGTGGAAAAAAATCAAATGATAATTATTTGAAAATCATTTGAATCGGAAGTAGTAGTAAAAAAAGGGGCAAACAATTAAGTAATTATAACAGAAATATACAACTTAATTTAAAACGAAATTATATGTTGTGTATGTGTATACATGTGTACGTTATAAGAACCCATATGTATACAGTATACACTACCACTTATATACGTGATTTTGAACAATTAATAAGCCTTACAAATTTACAACCGTGTACATTTTCTGGGTTAATCGTGAAAATTACTAAGATGCGTTTGGTTATTTTCTTGTTTTTTTCTTATAGAATTAAATGAATGTGTGGAGCAATAATATTTAGATTATAATAATAAGAGAATTCGGATAATAAGGATGGGAGGGTGTATATATAATAAAATTATTTTAAAACACACAAATTGATAGCGTAAATATTAGCGTAAAATGGTAAAAGAACTTTAATTTACTAAAAAAAATGTTTGGGTACAGCACAGATTATCTACACTAAAAGTTTATTATCTCAACTAGAAGTATATTCTCAGAGGACTTGGAGAATTTTGTTTAACAACATATTCAAATATCATAGGAATTCTAAAACGGCATTGCTTTGTATCTTAATGAAAGGTTTTAACAAGACTCAATTTCAATGTGTTTTTCAAAAAATATCAACATCTTTGTTTGTAATTTGGATGAACTGCTAACATGAGAAATTTGATATTGTTATATAAACATTTTAAACATATTCACATATATCTTTGATTATTTCAGAAGAATTCTCGTGAACAATAACTGGATCTCAGTGTCAACAATTTTCTTTAAAAACATAGTAATTGCAATAACAATTTCTTACAAGAGCCAGAAGAAACCCAGAAAATTTCATTTGAGAGGAAAAGTATAATTACAGAAGGATCTTATATAGATATATTCCACTATTTTCTCTTCACATGTGCTTGCTTGCAGCTAACCCCTTTATGTTTCACTCGGACACCTACTAGAACGTCTACCCTCCTCTACCACCTCCGGCGGTGGCGGTGGCGGTGGCTAGTATCTCGATGGTCGCCTCTTAAAGTGCCGATCATCATCACTCGACTCATGATCTAAGTCATAATTGTTTACATGGCCAGCACTGCTCTTCTTTGACGCTGCCTCTGCCTTCCTGTGGTGATCTTCATCGTACCCATTTGACACCGCCGCCCTGTGACCACCGTGTTGACTGGACTCGCCGACCGGCGTAGAAGATGACGATGACCCAATTTTTCGTTTCTTAGATGCTGCCGATTCCTCCTCCTGGAAGCTGATTCCAGCAAAGACGCTTGACTTATGTTTCCGGCCGGTTTTGGTCTAAGCTCGCCGGCGGCATTGGAGGTTTGGCTGCCGACGGTGACCGGTGGTGGCTGCGAGGGCGGTGCCGGTGTTCTCTTTCCTGGTGATGGTGATGTGGGTGCTCTTCATGATGATCATGCTCTGCCTTTCTTTTGGAAGATTTGCTGGGTGGTACTGGGTCACGCGAATGGCTTTCCGGCGATGGTCTTTCGGTGCGAGGACGATGGGGTTGGTCGGCCTGCCGCGGAGTGGACTTCTGTAATGAGATATTCAAGAAAATTTGAATTGGTTAAATAATTACGGTGTAATAAATAAATAACAAGATTAAAACGATAAAATATATTTAACAGAAGAGAATAAATAAATAATAAAAAGTGATAAGAACTAATGGGCATGGGCCTTCCTAGTACAAATTTGTAGCCCAAATCAATTTAAAAAACCCAAAAAAGATACTTGAAAGCTGAAAGAACAAATAAAAGACGAAGGCGAGATGTTCTAAGATTAATTTTAATATCCAACTCTTCTTGTTATAATTTTTTCCGTTCAAAAATAAATAAGGTCTGTATTTATATATAACACCTACTGTTTCATTTTATTTTATTTTTTGAGAATTTCTTTTCAATTCCCATTATAATCTAATAAAAACACCTGATCTACATTCAATTGTTTTCCAGACTTTTTTTTCTTTTTGGAAAAATACCATTCTAGATCATACTGTAACACGGGCAAAAAAAAAAAATCATCTGTCTGCCCCATAAGCCTAAAGCAAACATAACAAGTTAGAAAGTTCCAAAAGTTAGTCAATAATATTCATGAGAAGTTGAAAACCACAACAAAGTTGAATTGCTCCTCGCTTATATGAACCATCTTTCCCGTCTTACTGTTATTAACATTTCCGCTATACGTGAACATTTTGTACGTCACAAGCCAAAGCCTAAACTCACACCTACGTGTCAATGAATATTTAAACATTATTGTTATTATGACTATTATCTTGTCAAGTATTATGAATAAAGAGAGAGCCACTAAATTTGTTATCATGATTTAGTGAAACTCTGTGTGTGTGTGAGAGAGAGAGAGAGAGAAAAATAAACTATAACACGATCCATGCTCTTGCCAACATTCAATAAAGGAATGGAGGAGTGAATATTGCGCCGAATCCCAGAACAAAATTCACCCAAACCATGCTACTTACTCCTCTCTAGACACGCAACCAAGTTACCATGTGGTGGGAACAAAGTTCTTTAGTTACCATGTGGTGGGAACAAAGTTCTTTAAATTTAGAAGTACAGGGAAAAAGCTTGAGACTCTGTAAGATGGTAGAAAGGAATCTTGGCAAGATGATAAGAAATTGTACAACTACGACGGTTTGCAAATTTTCATCTTGTTCAGATGTCCTTTTTTCTCTTCCCTGCCTTGGCTCCATTTTACTGCCAAGAAACTACTCAAGGTACAAATCATTTATTAAGGACTCTATCTAGAAACAGATTTGTGCGCTTCAACTTGTGGTAAATTTCTTGCAATAGATCGAGCATCAATCTAAGAAACGAAAGAAAAATGACCTCAAGGACATTCCACATACATGTTCTCCAAAATTCAAAATAATGTTTTAAAAACATCATTAGCGTACGAGCACTTTTGATATCATTGAAAAGAAAAACAATAGTCATTCCCTTCCCAGGTTTTCCTCCTTTATTTCCAACCAACAGACAGCCATCGCCCCGAAGTACACCTGCCACACAAAACCAAAAACAAAGAAAGGAGAAAACTTGGCCAGCAGAAGCACATACAGATTTTGGTTTAACTGGAGGAACATCCTTGCTGCTTTTCACTTCTCGGCTGGGTTCTCGATCTCTGTAAAACTCCCTGATGTAGGAGGAGAATATAGAAAAGATCAAGCATATGAACAACACATATTGAGTAACAAAAAACAAACAGATATCACATGAGCAACAGCCAAATACTATGATACACACATATAGGAGACTACTGCTAGTGCTGGCTAAGAATACTTTCTCTGCAGAAGCATGAAAAATCATCCATATCTACAATCGACGTTCACAATTTAAATGAGCTACATGCAATCCACCAGCTTTAAAAAATAGAGAAAATCAATAAGAAGATGGACCCACAGAATCATAAGGCTGACCCTCAACTGCAAATAATAACTCAAAAGATATCATCGATGTCAACAAATGCCTTTTTCTTTTCAGGCCTATGCAGGAGGGCATGAACGCAAGTCTAGATCTATGCAGTCAAAGCAGATGTCCTTGAACTACATCTTCTGTGCTTACAGCAAAGCAGAAGTTTGAACAGTGGAATGGATTGAAGGTGTAAAATAAAATGGGAAAATAGTTTAAAGGCTAGAGCAGGAACAATTGAATCTGCTGAACAATATAACATATTGTAGTCTAACACTCTAAAGTAGCTACTTGAGTACAGTATTTCCAAGAAGATCAATATCCTGGAAATTGCTTGGTGATACCCAAAGGAAAGCTTCTTTTTCCTTGATTATGGGATGATGAATGAGGCTCCTGAAGAAGCAAGATCCACCTGTTGTTGATCAAGGCATTACCCTAATCTGGTAATACTAAGATGTGGCTTATGATAAGTAATATCAAAGTTGATGACCATCACTTTGCTTGGTTAAAATTCTGTTAGTTATGATGTGTACAACACACACATCAGTTTAAAGTACAAAAGAGCAAATATGCGAATTTGGAATATTTATAGCATCCTTTTTATATAGATCTGTTTATTAATCTTCACAAAATTTGGAATTAATCAATTCATTTGTTAAACAGGTCCGTAAAGAAATTTTTTGGAGAAAATAATAAATGGTATTTATGGCTGGTCTACAAGTTTGACTATGGCCTAGAACAAATAAATGTTTATTCCCGACAATGGGTGAAGTACAGGATTACAAGATACTAAAAATGGATATAAAAAACAGCTGTTTATAAAACATATGAAATCACATTGGCCATAGAAAAACTTGCCACAGGCCTGCCAGATTTCCTTGATCCATATTGAAAACCTCAAATACAACCATTAGCTTAAAGAAACTACAGAAAACTGTGATTTAAAATTAAATATTAACAGGAAAGGCCATAAGACATGTCATTTGATATAGACATAAAAATCAGGAACTTCTTTCCGCTTGAAAATCATATACAGGAGCTGACCACTGATCAAAGTGGAAGAAAATGAGTAAGGGATTACCTTCCACCTCGTCTCTCAAGATCCTGCTTACGCTTTAAATCAGCTTTCCGAGCTTCAAATTCCTCTCTGTTCATGACAGGGGGTCCACCAATAAAGCCCATCCTATGTTCTGCAAGGTCCCTGAGATGGGAGAAAGAATAGAGTCTTAGAAATGAAAATTAGAATATGCAAAGCTGAACAATGATTTGAGGCAGCAATATAGCAATATAGACAGGACTACCAGCCACCAAAAAACCACTTTCCAGCACCCCTTTACTCGAGATAAATAGTAGGGGATGCAAGATGTAGTTGGTTACTGAAGATCCATAGCAGAATATGAGATAGGAAACATACCTCTGAGGTGGGAATGGAATCATATTCATTTGTGAGCCAAATGGATCCTGGGGAAAAAATCCTCCAAAAGGCTCCATCGGCCCAAAACCGTAACCCAAATAAGGCATGGGACTGGAATATGGACCTCCATATGCTTCCATCCCAGGTTGCATGCCGGCCCATAAAGGATTGTAGGTGGAAGGTCCCATTGGCATCATGTAGCTATCAGGTGCATAATCTTGAGATGCTCTCCATTGCATCTCTGCAGCAGCAAGGAACATAAATGGACAGAAAGTAAGAACCGAAGAACTCACTAGATGTTGGAATACATTAGATTCAAGTATTCACCATTTAACCCTAGAGATAAATGAAATATTCCAGTGTCACAAGAGTACCAAACCACTAGAAAAATGTATTACCAGATGGCAAGCGAGCTTTCTTCTTCTTCTTCTTCTTGGCTGAGAAGTAAAAGAGATTAAGAGAATGCATGTAAAACAACAATATTTTGTAGTTTATATTTCTCATTTGAATTTAAAAAAAAAATCAAGTGGGTTAAAATTCAGGTCCAGCTACTCATGCAAGCCTTATAGCTCATACGATGATAAATTCAGGTATTCAAATTGTCAATGTTTGGGGACCCAGATAATTGAGTAGCTACAGACTTGCAAGGACCTGGAAACAATGTAAAAGCCATGTGTCAGCTATATTTGAAGTTATTTACCTGCTTCAACTGAAACCGGCTTCTGCAGAAGTTGTCCATCAGCAACTGGAGCAGTACCCTGTGATGCTGGCTCCTTCAGATTCCTTGATTTATGTGTAGATTCAGGTACATCTGCAACCTTGTCAACCTTAATTATATCCAAGCTTTCTTGTGGAGTATTGACAACTTCCACCAGTTCTTTCGAATGCTGTATCTTAGTTGAATCAAGCATCTCTATTGCATCGATCTTTATTTTCTCTTCGTTCTGAGGTGGTAGTTGTTCTCCCTTTGAGGTGGCAGACATGATAGGTGATGGAATCTTTGGCTGAGGACATCGAGCAGACTCCATATCTAACGAAAAACAAAATTTTTGAGCCATATGATATTACTAATTCAAAGGCATAACTAGTTCAAAAAGTACAACACAAACCTTGTACTTGGAAAACACTGCCCCCAATTTCTCCACTGCTGTTATTGGACTCTAAAATTCGATTGATTGTATCCCTTAATGTCATATTGGGCAATAAATCATCCGCAAGTACATTTGTGGCCCCACAAACACACATTGATTTAGATATGACATAATCTCTTATGCCTGAGAATCACAATTGATACTCAGTGGAAAAAAAAAAGAAAAAACGAACAGCAACTATATAAGAAACAATTAACAAATAAATGATTGCTAAACAATTTAGACAATCTCTAAAACAGCTTCTACAAAATATAGCAAGTGTCCTCATTACATAGTTTCACAGACTTCAAATCCTAGATGCAAGGGTATATTTAACAACCACAGTAAAAGCTTTATATTTGCATAATATCATATAAAAAGGAATAGCAAACATATGAAGTATACAAAGTGTAAATAACTATTACGAGAACGAAGATAGACGACATAAAGGGATAACAGTGGATAGGCTAAATATGTAGCAGCAGAATATCTTACACTTGTCACAAAAACTCTTGAAACAACACTTGCTAGTAAGGACCGCATCTTTGATTACTTCTCTACACAAAAGGCAACGAAGTTCTGGTGGAAGATCACCAACAGAATGGATCGAAGGCATCCCTTCGATCTCCTTCTCAAAAGCAGCCCTGTTACAATATAATATTTTGTATCAGCAATTTCCTTCGGAAGTATGATTAACTAGACAAAAAAGGAGAAGAGAAAAAGAAGTGAGTTTACTCATTTGGTTTCAGAACAGCAACAGCACCACTCGGTAATGCATATGAGCCATCTGGAGTAGCCATTAACATAGACTTTGGGATACCAGTTGGAGGTTTGACTCTTTTAACATCGAAAGCTGGGTCACCATTTGTGGGGCAGTGCTGAATAAAATGCCCTACGTACAATAATTTTGCATAAGTACAAGCAAAGAGCAGAGAACAACAACATAGTCGAAATTTCTGACTTTTTTATTTCAGCAATCTCCAAAAAATGTGAATATACCTGGCACATTGCACCTGTAGCATACATAACCTTGTGGTGGTGTTTGGAACGGAAAACCCGCTCCTCGACCTAAAGTAGTGAAACATCAATTTAGTTCTCAAACGCATTAAAGCATATCCTTATTGCATTATGGTAAAAGAACTGACTTTTTGGTTCTCATAGGTGACAGCACTTTTCTTCTTTTCATTGGGAAGGCAGACAAACAGACAGAAGACATGGATACTCAAGGCAGACCACGATATGCAGGTTATTTGAATAAGCTTTCTACTGTATCAGAGTGACAGTAGACCAACTCATCTTACACAATCCATTTATAGGTGAACACAGTCAATTCAGTATCATAAATCTCATAACACGAATATCTATTATATATTTATATATTCAGGTGTTGAGAATTACCAAAACCACGTGCACCCACTCTACCACCCGTACCCCGCCCAAAGCCTCTGCCAGTGCCAAAGCCATCAGAATTGTGACTGCAAATCCAGAAAAGATTCAACATATGGGCTCACTGACTGGATAAATTTTTTATTTTTATTTTTAAAGAGCTAATAAAGAAAAGCAGTAAAGCACACAGACATAAGTAAGACATCTCACCCCTGCCAGTCCAAGGCTGAAGTATCAACTAAAGCCCTAATCTTGCTGTCCTCATCAGCTTTACTAGGAGGGGGAGCATCCTGGACTGGATTACTTGACTGGACTTGTACTTCACGAATCGCATACAAATCATTCCCGAATTCATCCCACTCTAAATCCTCAGGCTACAAAAGCCACCAAACTCATAAGATAGGTGTTATGGTGTCTGTGTACAAGAATTTGTGATATACACCAAAACGAGAAATTCAGGTTCCCAATGACACAAAGCAAGCAAGTGCTTACAAATTTCGGACTAGATTCGCCTCCAAGAAAGCTACTTTTTGCTGCTTGAATATCCTCAGACTTATTCTCAACCTCCGGTCTGCAGTTTGTAGCAGAAAGACCAATCTTTAATAAAAGCAACACATTTTTGTCAAAGTAATGTTATGTATGTATACATATTAATAAGTAAAACTACTATCCACCAACAAACAGATTACATGACCACCAAGAAGAGCGGATTTCAGTAAATTGCTATGGAAAGCACTTATTCTGAACAAAGAATTAACTAAAACAATGGAGACAGTAATGAGTCTAAAGGTTCGAGATAGTACTCGGCTTGATCAATTTCCGCGGTAACTATAGGCATGCGAGGCCATCCAGGGACACGACAGATTAAAACAGATGTGTTTTTTGGAATCAATGTCTCATCTTCAAGGTACTCTGAAATTGCAAAACAGATGAAACTATAAAAAAGCTGCAATAAGATCAATCCAATCAGTTAATGAGTACAAGTAAACGAAGTCCTGTAGAGGCTTGTCCCATTCTCACAATCATGCTAATCCAATTTTGCCCAGATGACCATCAACTCTCTCAGGTGGACCAACTTCACTTCCCCTTGGGTTATGTTAGGAAATTGCATTTACTCAAATAGGCACAATAACCATCGTCAACTTTGAATACAAAATTAATCCAAAATTTTGAATTGCAACTCCCAACAATCAACAGTTAATAGATTCTCTCATGGTTTTACCCACTAATCAGGTCAATGTTACTTAAGAACGCCATATTGACATCTTCTAATATAAGTGTACATGAGCCTTTCTTCATTGGAATTAACATAAAATCACCATAATTGAAGCAAAGAACATTTCTTTTACAAATAAGCACTCAAATTGTCGTATTTAAATTTATATATAAATGGTCAAGCCAATCAGTGTTATGCCAACGAACAAAAAACATCCTACCCATTTAAAGTTTAAACTAATATGCATTAAAAATTTGTTGATTTTTTTTAAGAAAGGAGGTGGACCATTCTAGAGAGCCAAACACAAACCTTCATTAGTCTGGGCGTTGGTGACAACAAGGTGAAAATCAGTCCCCCTGCCCAAATGCTTGGTTTCAAAAATCTTTTCTTTCAAATTGGCAACTGATATGAAGTGACCATCCAACGAAATGGAGTCATAAGCTTTAGCACTTTTGAACTTATAATGAACTGCCATAATTCTTTATATTTTTTCCCTCAAAAAGATAACAACAAAGTCCAAGAAATTCAAACAAAAGGCCGTCAAATGAAGATTGAAGGCCAAATATTGAACTCAAACAAATATCACAAATAACAATACAACAATTGAAGATACTCTATTTTTTTTTTTTAATAATAATTTTTGGTCTCTTCAATGAAAGATCAAACCAATCAGCAAAATCCCTCGTGCTCCAATCAATCAGCTAGCTCTTCGATGGCGTCAATGCTTTCAAAGTTTGTCGACGCAGCACTTGAACGATAGTAGTAATCCGCCGATTGTTGAAACACCGACCACATCTACTAAAATTGTAGCAAATATCGAAGCAATATCTTTCGTCAGACAAGTCGAATAGCAGCAAAATTCATGAGAATCCGAATCAGTAAAACGTTGCGCATCTTCGAGAAACAACGATCTCAGCAGCCCGGTCCTCCTTCAAGCACGCAGACACGCTCTTTCAGCAGAGTTTCAAATTAACTTTATGCATCGAATTCCGGAACGAAATCAACAACTGATTGACAATGCTCCATATTTCACAAGACTCTGAAGTTAATCGTTCTCTATCAACAACTGAATCCAGAGAACGAAGACGAGGAGGCGACAGCAAGAGAGATTAGGGTTTCGATGATTACAGTTGAGGAGAATTTACGCGCAGCAAGCTTTGATTGAAGATAAACTTTGGCAAACGCTGAAACGACGCGCTTTGTTTGCACGTCTCCGCAATCATTTTGTTCTGAATTCGGGCCGGATCAGAGTGATTTTATGTACGAGGGAGGATTATAGTCGTCCCTCAAAGTATTTCTCTTTTAATATAATATTTCGTATCATTTATAGAATTTATTTTATACGAATTAATATGCACTTTTAATTTTAAAATGAAAAGACTCACAAGAGTAGTTCGCACTTATCTGAGATTGGGTTAATCAAAATGGCGTGCATCAATTTTTTGAATTTTTGTTTGGAGTAGTATAAAATTCTCTTCTCGTGCTATACAATACTCCCTTCGTTTTCAAATTAGTGTCATTTGACATTTTTTTAATACGTAAACTTAAATAAATTTTTTATATGTTAAAATATTTTATTTCATTTTAAAAAGATTAAGAATAAAAAATAGTTTACATAAAAGTTAATATGAATAAAAATTTTAACCTATCATATGGAGTGTTTTTCAAAAAATTAAATATTTTTTACACGATCATTGTTATTGATCTATAACAGAAATTACAAATGAACATAACGAAGACGATAAAAGATTCAACCAAAAATCTGAAAACAAATTAGAGGCATCAATTTGAAATCCGAGTAAGCGAACGGATGATAGTGGCATAATCAAGAAACAAAATTGATTTTATATTGAGATCATAAAATGAGCGACACAATACAAAAACTAGCTACATTCAAGTGTACCTATGACATTTTCCTTTCTTCGAAATTCTCATAGAAATAAATTTTCTGGTTTCATTGAGTCTTATTTGGAATATGTATAATTAATTTGAAATTGTTCTCGATTGAAAAACTCAAGGATATGGTCATATGTGATATTTTATAGCACAAAATATTGCATTATAGTTGCAGACTTCGACTAATGGTGCAATTTACACATTGTAATATGTTAAACAAATCGATAACAGATTATGCATGCCCCCTGTTGAAGAACAGATGCAATGAACGACAAACAGCTCAAAATTTGCTTTTACAGTTTAAGAACTATACATTTCCACCAAAATACATCCATCTGAAATCCCTTGTAATTTGTAAATCTAATGTTCTAAGATAAACTTCAGGCTAGTAGTTATAAAAGGTATGCTGATGTAATATGGGCTCTATAAAAGATTCCGTGAACGCAAGAAACTCTCATATATCGGTCAAAATCAACGAGGACACTACGACAACATAAGCTAAAAAGAAGAAAACTGCTATCTGGAAGAAGAATTTTGGGTTGTCCCTCATGTTTGGAGATGTAACCGCTCTGCAAAACAGAAGCCACCAATAATGTCAAACATAAAGGGAGAGGATGGTGGGAGGTACTGAAATAAAGTTCCCTATTATTTTTAATATTTTCTTTCGATCCTGAGAGAGAGAGAGATGCCAAATAACATATTTTCTTTCAATCTACTTGGCGAATGGATAAGGTTGGTTGTGTGTGTGTGTGGTGCTTTGGGGGGGAGGGGGGAGATAGAGGGACAGACAGAGCCATAAATGAAAGAGAAGCTTTCATATGAGTGTGTCACGGCAATTACCTAGCTATGCGCTGAGAAAGCCGGTGGAAGGGCATACTCTGAATGAAGACAATGCCTGGTCCTGTTAGAACAGCTGTAACTAGATTATCACCCTGTAGTATAGCCAAAATCAAGAAAGATTCAGAAACCATTTGAAAGAGAGAGAAGAGAGCACAAGAGCACTACCACGAAGAAGATTGGAAAGCTATGACAATTAATGTTCCTAAAAATAGCTGAAGATATTTAAAATGTCAAATTGCACTTTAGTACATACAGAATATCAAAACCACCAGGAGTTAGAGACATAGATCAGAGAAGGTTAATAACAAGTAGAGCGCAAGAAGAGAGGTTCAAAACTCATTTTACTCAAACATCTGGGAGACTTAAATGGCTTACAGAACAAAGAAAATTAAATTACCGGTCATCAAAAGAAATAACCAGAACACCAATGGATAAGGAATCTAATGATCAGGTCAAATTAATGCCTTCCAAAAGTTGGGAGAAAATAAATATTTTCGCAAAATAACAAAGTCTAAATAGCTCGTTGTAGAAACCTTTTGCAGCCTCATTTATACCGTAATTTTGTTCCACAAAAGACTCAGTTTGATCACTCTTCTACTAGTCTACTAGAGAAACTAATATGAGAAACCAAAAGGAAAGAAGGAAATACACAAGCTGAATAGTTAATTGAGTAGTAATGATGAGACAATAATGTAAACTAAATTAATGCAGTTTACCAAAGACTCAGGCTCTTTAGTGAGAAATATGCCACTCAAAACAATTATTGGTGTGATTAAGAAATTAGTGAGCGACTAAGCGGATAACCCATTCTCAAACACCACTCCTTGAATAAGTCATATCCACATTAACTTACAATAAAGTCTGGTTATTGTCTAGGACACTTGTATAAAACCAAGGGGAAGGGATGGCCAAGGTTGGAGTGTTGTTCCTATGACGTAAAGATAACTAGACTTTTTTGTACTTTCATTCTTACCTCAATCCATTTTCCAATTCTCCTGCCAGTGATATTTATCATCACTTCACTCGCCTAGCACTTTCTTCTTGTACATGATATGACCATCTAAGGTCATCCTCTCCCACTCAGTCTTATTAAAACAATTCGGGTTAGAAATCCATATTATCAGAATAGGTTCTCTTTAATACAATATTGATGTAAAAACCAGGTCAGCATACATATTTCCACCTCGTACAGAAATCTAAGAATAATATTTCTAGCAACATTAAAGGTTTGGAGCAAATTACCCCAAAGACCACCCTTCTCATAGGACCATTATATTTGACTTGTGCAGTGACAGTTGCTGACAGGGCTACAATGCTAGACATGTCAACAGAGAGAACTTCACCCACCTCGAGATTTTTCTGTACAACTACACCACAAAAAGAACCACAGATAAACCCATCAATATGACATGATTTGTTATGCAACAGATAAATTAAAGCACAACATCTACACAAAATAAACGCACATAGCCATATAGGGAAAATGTACCAGTAATTTCATTATTTAATTTAGCTTGGAATTTGAAAGGAAACTTTTATTCTTCTACTTAATGCAAAAGTCATTACATATTATACAACATATTTCTGATGGCTCTTCAGGTTCGTACTGATGGAACACCTCAACTTAGAAAGCCAGGTTATGTTAACTTCATGCTATTAAAAACTAAATAAGGCTCAAACAAATTTTAATTTTTTCATCGCAAAACCAAAAATTTTAACTGCTGGATTTCATGAAATTTTGTTTGTTGGAATATCATACCAGATCCACCACCAACTATGAATGCGAGCCCTTGACCAGATATTTTCTGTCTCAAGAATCCCTACAATTGTCATAAGCATTGCATCAGATAAAGAAAGTTTGCCAGATAACGAGTGTTGAGAATGAACAAGGAAAATATAGTTCAATACAAGCTGTCTCACCTCTACACCAGGTAAGACATTACGTGCCCTTGGATCAATTGTATTACTGACTTTCACATCATTGATAGAGCACAGAAACGCATCAGGCTACAAAACAAAATTTCATGAAATTACATACACATCAAGAAAATCTATGCATAATTTTCTCACTTACAATAACATTACAAAATTTTCATGTAAATAAAAAAAAAATATACCACAGCCATACACACAGTCACACAGACAGAGTACTGCTTCAGATTTTTCTGCCACATTTGAAAGTTTTTAAAACTTTGTGCAAATTAAATTGATATGTTATGGTTCAATGACTTTATAAGAAATGTTGGGGAAAATTATAGTTCAAGGCTTTATAATTTAACAAAAACAAACGTTGAGGAAAAATAACAAAAGAACAATATATAGTTCAATGGCTTTATAAAAACTATAGGCAATGCTCAAAATGTAAAAGTAACATAATTTAGAGATGAACTAATTAATTTATTCAAACAGGACCATCTAATGGGATATGGGATGGTGTGTAATACATATTACCAGATATATAGTAATCGCCAAAACAAGGAATAAATTCTCATAAAACATGAAGGAAAAAAAAAGGAAATATTAAATGGAGTATATTACCTGGCATAACAAATCACCACCAAACATTGCTAGATCAATCTGCAAAATAGATGTGCACCAACAATGATATTGGAAACGACATGATAACTTAAATTGTGATGCAAGGAAAAAAATATCCATAATAAGGTCGAAAAATACAAACTGGAAGAATTCTTGCTAGGGAAGGTGCAGCAACTCCAACAAATTCGTCAGCTGTGCCATTATTGAGGAGAACAATATTACTCAAACTCTTGCCGAAAAGCCACTGCCACACACCAGCTTCATTTTCAGGAACATAAACATTCTCCATTTGGATGGACCCAGACATGTAACACATGGAACCTGAGATTCAATAAATGATTTTCAGATGTGATGATGGTGCACATAGGTAAGTTGTTGCTAAATCTCGACCACATGTTACTCTTAGTGTTGGTTTAGAGAGTGGAAAGATAAGAAGCATGGTTTGGGTTCGCCATATGGAGATTCGGTAAATCCCAAAGAATTATGGTTCGGAGATTAGGCACATATAATATGTTTATAGAAGAAGTCCCTTCCAGTGGATGTCACCAGAGTTTCAAGTATTTACTCAAAATAAAGTAATTTTCTGAATTCACTAAAAATAAAGAAATAATTTAATAGATAAACCTTGTTAAGAAATTTGTAAGTTCTGAGGAATTGGCTTCCAAGCCCAATATCATGGGTGGGTCTCCAAAACCAGTAAAACTAGTCACGGTAAAAAGAGAACAAAAGAGACAACAAAGATTTGAAGAGGATAAGAAAAGAGAAGTTAATCAACAACAGAGAAGAGTTGACGATTTACTTAGGAAGGCAGGCAACGGACGGAGATGAGGAGTGCTGCATTTAGTGCGTCTGTTCTCATTCTTCTGTTTAGGGCTTTTTATTCTCTCGATTAAAAGAGACAAGGTATACCATTTGGAGTTGTTCTTCTGTTTCTTTCCCTTTCTAATTCTTTATTTTTATCAAAACCCCATCTGATGGACAGATTTGATCACTGATTCAGGAATTCTTAATTCACCAAATCACAGTGAATCAAGCCGAATCCTGGCAATCCCCCTATCTCAGCCACACTACTATGGCAGGTTAATAGGGCCCAGCCGAATCCTGCTACTTAGGCAAAAAGGGTTGGGAAGTGAGGAAACAATCAAGAGATATGGGTGGATGACGTGACTTGATAATTTGTTAATTCAATCGGTAGGTTTAGATTTTAAAATAACGGGGTCCATCCATCTACATGTTTTCAAAGCTTATTCCATGAAAGAGGACTTTTGCATTAGGCAAATTGGGTCAATCATAAAAAGAAGCTACACATTTTGAAATGATTCACGAAAATCATTAGAAAAGCTCCAGTAAGAAATAAGTTTGTTACCCAAAAGTTAATTGTGGGAAAGTATTAAAAAGAGATTGGAGGAAGTGGCAAATAGATTGGCGCGTAATATCTGATAAACGGAATATGGAAAAGCTATTAGCAGTGTGATTTTATGATAGCAGCTCTGATTTCCTTGTGCATATTTTTATTTTATCCATTATTTTCATTATTAATTTAATTCGCTGCAGCATTATTTATTCTTTTTTCCACCATTGCCAATTATCTTTCAACTTTCTTCTTCCTATAGGTTCATTGACTACCAACAGGAAATGA
Organism: Centella asiatica; assembly: GCA_014636745.2. Taxonomy (NCBI): domain Eukaryota; kingdom Viridiplantae; phylum Streptophyta; class Magnoliopsida; order Apiales; family Apiaceae; genus Centella; species Centella asiatica. The sequence goes on from CM025780.1 coordinate 60,644,772, forward strand.
CCAACCCAAACTATTTGGAATAAAGGCTATCTTGATGTTGGCTAGATCTCTCATAGATGCAAATGAAAAGCAAGCTTTAGATCTTTTTATGAATGTAAAGAAGATAGTAGTCGGGATCAAGATGTTTGTGTTAGACCAGTAACAAATGCACACAGGCTTAATATTATTCTATGAATAATGGTCATTTGCATCTCATAACTTGCAAGTAGATCAGAAAAACAGAATAGCAAGATATAATAGTCTGTCATGCAAAAGCAGTTACCTGGCTTTGCTATAACCCTTTCTTGCGGCTTTAACATGATCTGCCAGTAATCAGCCCCAAAACAAACACAATAAAACAATTAAATAATTCTGTTAACAAAAGATATGTGTGTGTGATGATTAATTCTGCAATTACCTGAACAATCTGAGCTTCTCCACCTAAGATCTGAAACGGTATCACAGCTTCTTGTGGACTCTACAGTACATGATTCCAATAAGTCCATGTAGCAAGCAATGGTTTATATAGAAATGGAAAAACTCAGAAATTCAGGAAACAACAAAACTTGCAACATAGGTAAGAAGAAATATAATGATTAGAGCTATATGAAGTAGCTCTTCTTTCATATAATGCCTTTACGTGAAAGAGAAGCATTAGCACACTATCTAACACTCACTGCACGAGACTGCCAAATTACTGGTTGAAACTATGTTGAATTGTAGTAAATAATTAAAATCTCCTAAGCTTTATTTTATTTTACTTTTTCTATATCCTTACAATAAATCTTTTATAACATTTGAGCTATTCCTTTTTTTGAAGGCTTTTTGCAAGGTAGTGAGTGATGGAGCATGGGGTAGGTGCAAAGGGGTTGGCACAGAAGTCACAGAACTACACAAACAACTCACAATTCAAAACTAAATCAATTTATATCGTATCGTTCTGAATGAATGAAATCATATGTTACAGTCCATATTTATAAAACTTCTAATTACCTTCCAAAATTAAGTAGTCTCTAATTGATATCCTAATTCAAATCAAATCCTTATTGATGTTCACAAGAAAAGAATAAATAGATGATTAAATCAAAACTAGAATCTTCTCCTAGTCGGGATTCGCACCCTTAAGACTTTTAAAACACTTCATAAACTTCTGAAGCCTCTACAGTCAAACACCCATGTATCGTGTGCTTGTTCAATATTAGTGAGCTGGAAGTTTCGGTGGGATTAAACAATACCTTTAGGATCTATCCATTTAAGAATAAAAAGACAAAGTAAAAACGTTTACACAATATATCAAATTGACATTGCAAATTTCTACTTCAGTACAAGAATAACAAACAACCTGGACAAGCTCCTCACCCCTTTGTATGACCGAAGCAGGAACCTAAAATAACAATGCAACACATGGAAATAATGGCGATACAATACAAAATTCATAATCTTTCTTATTCTTCTTTGTGGGTTTGGGAGGGTAATCGGAAATTATTATCAACTAGAATGACGATCAAAACGATAATTCATCCCAATAAGCACACAAAGTACGTGATTACAAACTTTGTTTTCTCCTTGTTACCAGTTATCACCTAATGAGTATTTTTTTTTAAGTGGAATTTATTTTTACTACTAATAAATATATTTTTCAGACTTCATCATGGTACATAATTAAAAATATTCAATATATAAAGTCAACGACTATGAATCATAGTCTTCTAAGTATACGATCTCAGGCAGCAGGAAGGGGACACCAAACTACTCAAGTATTTTCTGAAGCGATCATCTTGCATGAATTTGTAAGCACTATAGAAAGTGTGTAGATTATAAGTTTGACATAAAAAAATTACCAAAAACAACCGTATACGACAAAATAAACTCAATCCACAATCCACACATCATTGATGGGGCCCCACGAACATGTCTGGATCAAAGATGATGAAACCACTGGCTGAAGGAGGGACAAATTTCTGTAAAAGTACATCGGTGAATTCTAATGTCAACATCTGCAATCACCTGGTCAACTGCTTAAGTATCAACCAAAAGCTGAATAATTCCTAGGGCGGAGAACCTGATGGAATATACCATCATGGTAATCGAAACAACTGAACTCTGGAGGAAATTTTATGTACCGCTGACGACAGAAAATACTTGTCAGTTGTCACCTTGCAAAATTACGATAAACAGCTCCAAACAATAACAAAGGTTCACAAATGTAACTCCCGAAAGACAACTGTCCAGGTGATATTTTTCATTTCCAGTCCCTAGCTCACATTACACTTTAAGAACATTCCTCTACACTTCCATTGTAGTTTTGCCAGTTCAAAGAAGATAAAACAGAAAATTGAGAAAAAATAGAGAACCTTGCTTGCAGGGCGAACATATCACACTAAAATTTTCTGCACTTTTGTGATTTTGCTTGATTGTAAACAGAGTTATAAGCAGTAAATACATTTCCAACATGCATATATACACTAAAAGGTAGCAATAACATAATTCCCTCATCAAACACTCTCAGATGGATCAAGCAAATACAGAGATACACATACATAAAAAAATCAATTAGCAAACATATATTACAGAAAACGATAATCAAAGACTAACACAAACGTGAAATTGGGGGAATGAGAAATACAGTAGTACCTGATAAACGAAGGGTTGAAAAGGAGTCGAGAAAAACGGAGCAGCCATGTAGTTAGAGAAACACAAAATCTAGACAGAGAAATCTCGACCGGACAGAGATCAATGCGCACGGATTTCAAGACACCATAAAGAGAGAGAGAGATCTGAGGGAGCTTCGAGTTTTGAGATCGGAAGAAAATTTATTGACAAAAAAGAATAAATTTCTACTAAAAATGTTAATTCTGTATTTGTTGAGGGTTTTTGTTCATTCAAATGTTACGGCAATACCCAAAATGCCTCTTGAAATTTTTATTATTATCATATTATCCTACTTGGGCTTATTTCTCTTTTTTAATTTCAAGAGAAGTAGGCTTGATAATTCAATTTTAATAGAATTCGTCTAATTTCGGTCATTAATTATTATAATTTTATAAAATTAAAATGAAATATGTAATTTGCCGCCTTATGCGTTTTAGGATCCGATTATAATTCACGCATATAGTCTTTTATTTATGGATAGCCAAATCATTTTTTCTTAATTTTTGTTTTGTTTTGTTTCTATTAATTTGCATAAATTATACTTTTTATTTAGTTTTAGAGAATTTTATAAGGAAAAAATAAATTGTTTGAAATAAACAGGTTGAAAGAAATAATTTAAAGTAAGAGAAACAAGAGAATCAACAAGTTTAGGAATGTTATTAGCATCCGTATATTTTAAATTTTATATTGAAGCTCGAAGAAGGTTTTTCAAATTTGTGAAAAAAAAGGTGACTCGATTCATAATAATAGTCTTTTTAGAGAATTTATGGATATTAAGAAATATATTGATTAGTTAAATTATCAACCAAATGTAATAATTAGTTAAATTGTCAAATTTTTATGTTCCTTATAAATTGGTCGCTAATAAATAAGACTAATATAATAAACTTTTTCATTCATTTATCTCGATTATCACAACATGTCAATTAAATTAAAATTTTAACAAAATTTTAAAGTGGCCACTTTTGAATCAAAGGGGATAGTTGTCTATATAGTTTACAAAATTTTAAATTCCAATCCAGAAGCCAAGCCGGAGCCACACATTTTTTATTTTTAATTATAATCGAACACCATATGGAGTACTCCATTTGTTCATTAATAATAAACCTTTTAGAATTTTTTTTCAAATATTAAGGAAAACATTGATTAAAATATTTGTTAATATATATTTTATTATTATTCCTCTATATTTACATATTCCTAAAAGTCTATGCACTTGAAAGAATAATTATATTGTAACTATTGAAGGATAAATTAAAAAATAAACGAGAGACAATTTCATTGAAATAAGAAAATGACTATCAATTATCAATTAAAAATTTCACAAAATCTAAAAAAAAAAAAGAAAAAATTATCATCGATAAACGAAGAGAGTACTGCGTAATGTTCCTGTTTCTTTTATACTCTTTTTTTTTTTTTTTTTTTTCTATCATGGGTGTTGGGTTGATTAAATTATCGGAGTATTTCGCTGCGAGTTTTACATTAAGGGGTATTTTAGTCATTTAATATGATTTTGGCTGATGTACTCCGTTACCCCATGTACTCCTGTTTTCTTTGCCCCTCGCCGCTGTTTCCACGTCAACATAAAGATATGATGTGTCAGACGATTATAGGCTACGAAGACGTTGCCCACGTGTCCGAGTAGGCGAAATGCAATGCTGTCAATTCATCTACTGAGATATATTTTATCCGTTTTAAAATTAAAGATTTATTTTTTATTTTTAAGATATAAAAAATAATAGAGTTCATTAAATATTATTTCACAATTTTATTACATTCGTTATGTGTTGGTCTCTATTATAACTCTCACTACTATTAAATAATATAATATATGAATATATTTAAAAAATAAAAATTATTTTTAAAAATCATAATTTTAAAAATGTTATTCTAATTTTAAAATTGAGGGAGAAATAATTTGACTATTCCGTGTTACCCGTCTCTCACAAAAAGTCAAAAAGACTACGCTTAAAATTATATAATTCTGAACCATATAGATATATTCTAAGGTTTTAAAAACAGTGCATCTTTATTTTGTATTTTTCTAATATTAGCCTATGATTAAATTAATTTTAAATATACGTATAAAAAATATAATTTCTATATGTTTTTGAAGAAGTGCTCAATTTAATTTTATTTATAAAATGGGAGAATCACATATAATGTTCACTTGTTTAATATTCATTTGGTTCTAAAATCAGGTATATTTTATTTATATCGTATTTTAACTCAAAATTACATATAATAAGTGTATATTTAATTTTAAAACTCCATAAGTTTAACAAGCCTATTGAAAGTAGCCTACAAAAAGGACAATAAATAGTTGAATACCACGTAGTACATTTTTGCATAGCAGTTATAATGCATTAAACAATGGACTTATCCATTAGCTTCGTCATTCGTCAAGCTCAACAAATTCAGGCACCCATTGCAATGTCCAACATTCATTTTACAGGACAAATCAAAGCATTCCTTAACAACAACAATTTTGCCCGTGTCCAGTTCCTTCTATATCTCTAGTTGGCAACATCTGTTATTTGAGGCATAGTATCTTGTACAGCTGAAGAAGATGCTCTTATTTCTTGTAGTTTCTTGCTCAGGTGAGATTTCCAATAGTTCTTTATCTCATTATCAGTTCTCCCCGGAAGTCTTCCGGCTATTAAAAGACCACCTACAAAAATTATTGTTATAAAAAATGTTACCAAGTTAGACAACAACGAGAGTCTAACGTCTAAAAAATCATTATGCGAAATTAGGCACTAAACAGTATAGCAGATGAATATTTGACCTATGCAAAAACTTTAAAACAATGACAATAATAATACAACCAAAAAAAATTTAGAAGAAGTACCAAGTCTAATTATTTTCTACCAAAAGGGGAAGAGGGGAGGGGAAAGAAGAAAGAAAAAACCTTTTTTGTTATTATTTAGTTGAACTTATTTTCTTTATTTTTGTAACTAACATGTTCTCGAGTAGTTTATGTAGCTTAAGGTTTTGTTTATTTCAAGGAAATCATTTTTCGGAAAACATTTTTTGAAAAATATTTTTTGAGGAAAATATTTTTCGGAAAAATATTATCTAGGAAAATGTTTTCCGAAGAAATCATTTTCCGATATTTGATTGATAATATTTTCTAGGAAAATGTTATTATTTTTATTAATTTATTATGTATATAAAAATTATTATCACTTATTATGAATAATTATTTTATTTTATTTTCTATATTAAATATTTTATTTTTATTATATTATTATATAAATATTTATTTATTTAATAGTAATTTATATTATTTAATGTTATTATGTTATTTTATATCATAATTACTATTATGTTATTATTATTGAATATATATAATGATAAACAACTCTATCAATTTTTCTGAAAAACATTTTCTTCTTTTAAATTCTATAAGTTATTTTCAGGAAAAGTTTAAGGAAATACAAAGGAATCAGAAAACATTTTTCTTTCTTTTCATTTTCCATAAACGTCACAAATAACGAAAAATATTTTCGCCTAACAAATAATGAAAAATACAGAAAACATTTTTCAAAAAATCATTTTCCGTAAAACAATCGAAACTTAAATATTAAGTCTTGATCAGATATGTTACCTCTTTTGATATTGGGTATGAGATAATTCAGCCATCTTAACCTACAACCCTTCCCACGTCTCCTTAAACCTGTAATAAAAAAAATACCCACCAAACCTTTAGAACAAAGTATCGTAAATCATGTTAATTAGAGCAAAATCATGTCAATTACAAAGTAACCTGACTTGGTTGCTACAAGTTTCCAATTATTTGCACCATGAGCTTCAATATAATTGGCCAGCACTCTCTCTTCCTCTGGTGTCCATGCTCCCTTGTTGGATCCCCTTTCCCATCTTGCACATCCATCATTTTTTCTTGTCATCAGTCTAGGACGCGCGCGCGCACTTAAACAGATAGTACTAATATGTTATATGTAAATGTAATATACAAGTATATTATATATACGCGTATGGTTAAGGATATATATATATATATATATATAGACAACAACGACCTCAACTACCATTTTCACTACTATTTGAATGGAAAGTAGCAGTGAGTTAAGTGGTACACTTAATTAACACTCTCTCATTTCTAAAATTAAATATACATATTCATTTTTTAGTTATTTCAAAATTAGAGATACATTTTTATTTTTAAACTATAAAAAATAATGAAATTCATTACATACCATTTCATAATTCCACAACTTCAATTAATTCTACTACATCTATTATTTAGTGATTTTCGCTATAACTTCAACTACTATTAAACAATATGATAATATAAATATATTTAGAAAATAAAATATCTTTAAAACCCTGTCATTTTAAAAATGTGTCTCTAATTTTAGAACCGTGGGAGTACCTAATAAAAAAATATTTTTTCAATATTTTCTAAGTTGTACATACCATATGATAGGACCCAAATCTTAGTATTAATATTCGTTAACAAACGTAGGTGTCCCGCCCGCAACATTTTTAAGGACAAAAATTACACATTACAGAGGATTCATAGCTCAATCACCTACCCCACGTTTTAATAAGAAAAAATAATCAAAATATACTTCTGCATTAAAGCGGTTTTTTTCCCCCCTTATTCTTTCAATTTTAGGGACCTGTTTGTCGCACAAATGACCTTTGGATTGACGATGGGTCTCTGGTGGTATAATATATTTGATTTTTTTTTATTTGGTAATAATGAGAAGCATTAATACACACAATATATCTGCATCTTTCGGGTTCAAAAAATAAATAAATCTGCATCTTTCCTGTTGTCCATGGTATGCTCGCTAAAGATGAGTGTTTCATCATTCATCAAACAATAAAACTCGATAAATATCGGTGAACAGATTTTTCCTTCCAATTTTGGTAACAAAGATACGGATTATTTATTTATCTACTTACTTGTGGCGCGGTCGTGTGAATTGTGATCTGAGCTTGACAAGCAAGTCAGATTAAGCGATTAATTTGTAACGACGAAGGCTAGTGGAATAAGACTGATAGATTGATGATATTAGAAAATGTATGTCGTATTTCCAACATATTCATTTTACCGTTAAATTACAAACATCCGCATCAAACTCTATCAAGTAAAATACAAACACAAACACAAATAAATAAATAGACACTCCCTTAATTCCGATTTAGGAGATTCACTTGTTATCAAATTATAATGCCTAATTTAGTCGTAAATCCTAACATGAAAATGAACTGACATTGCCCCAGTGTTGTGCCATACAAAGTGTAAAAAAATTAAAATATTTTTCAATGTGTTGTGCCATACAAAGTGAAAAAAAATTAAAATATTTTTCAATCTAAACATCAAACCAACTACAAACAGGTCAATATCAGCGATGTTATTCATCGAGTTAGCTAAACAAAAGAACCATAAACTTGGAGACGAAGAAATGTTTTGTTGAAGAGGATAAAGGCAGTCCAAACTTATATTAGCAGCAGTTAAACCAGTAATGTATCAGGCTTCAAGAAAATGGGAAAGCATATAGAAGTTAGTTTAATCACAAGTGTCATAAGTACCCACACTAGATGGTATATGAAATACAAAATACAGATAACCCCCGATTATGAGACACTTAATAACTCGAGAAACTGTTATAGTACCCTCTTATAACTTCCAAAAGGAAGAACAAGGCAAAATCTCAGTTCCTTCCATGGGTCTAAGCACTAAACACTTTACAAGCGAGTTGGATATAATTGCTGATTCCGACTTTGAACTCCTGATCTTTGACAGCAAATATTTATCCTGGACGAAAATGATATCACATCTTGGCATGATGCTCTTCTTCAACTACGAAGTTTATAACTACTCCAGAACCATAACCCCGGAGTCGGAAAAAAAAATATAAGTCCAAAATTTGGCACCACCGAAGCTGAAACCAGATGGATTTGAGATCTTAAGATAAAGAACTAAAATTGGTATGGAATTGTTGGAGATAGGACCAAGTACTAGACTGATGTCATTCATTTATGGCATGAGCAAATACACTAAGAGTAGAACGTAATACCCATACGAAGGAAAACTTGTTGGAAAAGGAAGTTCAAGTATAAAGCAAAAATTAAAGGAAAGTGAAAATGGGTTACAAAGAAAAACATTTTCTAAGAATTTGAACTTAAGGGACCAAAAAGTGCAGAAATTACTAACAATTAATAAAAAGGAGTTTGTTGTTACCTTTAACTTAAATCAAGCAGAACTGACCGGTTTCCTAGTATTGGTAAAAACCCAAACCAACAGCTGTAAGAAACTGGAAACCACAAATAGAACATATTCTGTTACTGGTAATAGTAGGTAATCACCATGTTCTAAAATTCTGGACTAGACCCAATTAGGAATCCCCACCTGCAGTCCTCTATCACCTCAATTTGGTTAGAGCATAGGCAGAATCAAACTTACGACACAGATTCAATGAAGAGTATAGCTTTAATATGCTTCAAATAATTTCTCATACCTTATGCTATTTTCTTTTAGCAATTTTTTATTTTGCATGTAGTCTATAAAATCAATATGTATACCATGATATGCATTAATACAGAAAGCATAGAAAATGCCCATGCACCTCCTACACAACCCCCTTCCCCCATTGTGCCTGCAATCAAAATCCAAAATAAATATGAACTAATGCATAAAATAAGCATAATAAATATGCACAAAAAATTTGGGTTAGCTTAATCCTTTTCACAGACCCATACTTCAATACTTCTTTGAATTGGTGCACAAATACCTTTCATTCTCCAGAAGTAGATATCGTATATCCACCTTGTGCCAGAAGCGGAAAATGTAAGTACCCACTGAGGTCTCACAAACAAGAAGAGTTATATATGAAATATACAAAATTTAAGTGATGTTAGAACTAAATAAATAACGACATGATCTACTAAAATCATATTAGGATTAACTAAAACAGCCCAAACAAAAAATCAACAGTAAGTCCAAATAAAACTCGCAAGAGAAATTATTAGCATCAATTCCCAGGAAAAAGAAAGTCCTGAAACTGTTCTGTGAAGGCAACTGTCCCTGAGAAAATGTAGCACCATTAGAACTTGAAAAGCCATCACACAACTCCGCACTGCAGTAATAAATCAACTGAACCGGCCTAAAGGTCTCTGCAATGTAACAATATCACAGCAAGAGTAAAGATGTGAGTCTGAAACTTCCAACAAGTTGAGGTCATAACTCATTAGCAACACGAAAGAAAATAGGCTGGCAAGAGCTCCAAGTAACCTCATCCTGCCAAAGAGTTTAATCATGAACAAGAAAACAGCTTAGATAAAACAAGAATACTCCATCTAACAGTACAAGAGGCGGAAACTGTTGAAAAATACAGATGCCCAAACCTTTTTTTGGTGTCTACAATTCTAGTACTGTCGACTCAGTAATACTTCTAATGAAGGATGAATAAAAATCTTAAAAAATAACAATTCCCTTAGTGCCAAAAATATAGTATCGACCAACTGAACTCCATCAGCTAACTTCCCATGGAGACGGAGCAATTGCAGAAGCTATTCTCCCAATTTCAACATTTACTACATATACAGAAAATATGTTCTCTCTCTGGTGCTTTTGAAAAGGAAAAGTAATGCTACAGTATAATGAAATTCATTCATCAAAATGATAATAAAAAGAAAGGACACGGAAGTATGGATGTTTTCATGAGGAGAGAAGGGAGCCGGGGTTTTTTTTCTTTTTTTTTGGGTGGGTTTTTGTGTGTGTTGGGGGGGGGGGGGGGGGGGGGGGTTTGTTTGCAAGCAAATAATAGTAGAACCTACGGTCGCTAGTCAAAAACCCACTAAACTCTACGGTAAAAACACTTGTAGATAACTGGCATGTATTACAAATAGAGCAACCAATTATTACCGTATAAAATTTCAAACAATTTCTCACAACCCATTCCTTTATGATAGAAAAAGTCTGTTTTGCATGGAGAGGTATTTTTAACCATAAAAGCAAGTTAGATTATTTTCATTTTCTTTGTTTTTATATAATTGACCCTATTCCTAGTGTATCATAGAAAGGTTTGCTTCACATGGGAAATGAAAACACAAAATTGTAGCAGATGACTACAGAAAATTATCTAGTGTACTAGGGAAAAGAAAAGATAAAGAAGATTTGTGCAGATGTCTTTATCAAAATGTTGTATCAAAAACTTCAGATTTTGACCAGCTAATGACTAAATAAAGACCCCACTATACAACGGGGTTGGTGTGGTGACAACATAAAAAGTGTACATATACTTACATATGTATACAATGACATTGCCAGTGCACAGCTTCATTTCATCTCAGCCATGAACTTCTCATACTCTGGGTCTGAGCCATAAGTAGTCTGCTGGTGTTGCTCCGAAGATGGGGCAGGTTGAGGCATTGGTGGGTTGGAAGCCCATGGAGCACTAGCAAAACTCTGTTGGTCAGACTGAGATTGCGCTGCAGCAGGTGGTGGAGCATTTACTGCATAATAAGATGCATAACCCATCGAGGCTGGAGGATAAGTTGGTTGCAAGTTCGGGGTCATTCCAGCTGACGAGTTTCCATATGCAGATGAGTTATTCTGAGATTGCATTCCTGCAGAGTAAGACTGTTGGTATTCACCAGTTGGCAAGTTCTGAGGTGGGGCACTAGACCCAGCTGCTTGTGTCACTGGGGGATATTGTGCACCATATGTCGGCATGGGTTGACCTTGGAAAGGGGGATACATGTTTGATCCAGGAGGAGGGGGAGGAGGGTAAGCAGCATATGGGGGAGGCGGAGGAGGCCCCCAAGGAGGAGGTGCCCCCATGTAATTGCCAGGCGGTGCACTCCCAAGAGGACCACCAGATTGCATTTGTTGAGATGGGTATACACCAAACCCATGGCCAGGACCGGGGTAGGTATGAGCAGGTGGAGCAGGAGGTCCAGGGGGTACAACAGGTTGTGGTGGCTTCCCTGCAACTCGGACAGCAATTACTCTTCCATCTAGATGATGACCATTCATGCTAGCAATCGCCTGATTGGCCTGAGAGATGTCGGAGTACTTGACAAAACCATAGCCTTTACTCAATCCAGTCACCCTATCTTTGATAACCTTGGCCATTACTATTTCTCCAAAAGGTTGAAACAATCTTATCAGTTCATCATCATCAAGTGTAGGTGGCAGGTAACCAATATACAGATTTGTATCATCAATTTCTTTTCCCACCTTAGTTACATTGCTCCCTAGTCCTGGATGTAATGCAACACCAACACTTCCAGCAGTGTTACTGCCAGCCCAAGGGGGATTGCTTCCAGAGTTGTCGGAACCCATAATAGCCAATGGCGTACTCTGCTTGTTGAGAGACTCTGGCACAGTGCCACCTACTTCTGCCAAGAAGTTCAGGTACTCGTCATTCATTTTCTTCAATGTTGTCCCCTTCAAAGGGCAATCAATAGTTGGATGTCCCCCATCACCACAATTCTTACACAGCACATCACTCTTGAAAGTTGACATTTTAGAGGGACAGGCATACTGCCTATGCCCAGGCTCACCACAAAGCCTGCAAAATTCATCATCCCTTATCGTTCCATTTAAAGCAGCAAGTTCCCGAAGCTGCTGTCGCTTGTGTTCATTCAACCCTTCATCAACTGGCTGCAAAAGCTTCTCAACCATCCCTGCTGCAGCATCAAGTGACTCCTGACTATCAGCTTCAACCAAAACATGTAAATCCTCATTCTCTGAAGGGTCAAACTTCAGATCCCTCTTCTGTCCAAACCTCCCTTCCTTCACCGATCCTTTACCCCTGATAACAATTTTTGCTCCAGTCTCCTTTTCCATCCTCTTCTGTGTATTGCCTCTAGGGCCAATGATAAGTCCAATAAAATTATAACCCGGGTATTCTTTCATGGGTATATACAACTTCTTATAAAGCTTCGGAGGTCTATAATCTGCTGGTGGCTTAAACGCCGGATTCCGTTTAATAATCTGAGCAATTATCTCTTGCCTCTCCCTATTAAGTCTTTCGCGGGCACGATACTCTCTGGTATTAATCCTAATCCCCATATTATCATACACAGGTTCAGGAGAAGGCGATCTAGCACCTTCCGGCCGGTCATCTAACTGCACTCCAGCTTGCAGTATACGACTAATCTCGAGAAGTCTAGCATTAAGTGCTTGAATCTCGGGATCCATATCCATACCTTGAGTGTAATCCTTCATGAAATCCGGAAGCTGGAACACAGGTTTGGGCTCGTCATCAGCCCACCTTGACTTCCGCTTCTTCGTCTCTCCATTGGCAGCATCCGCAGCAGGAGGGTCCCACCGGCTGCGCCTGCGCCTCCGGCTGGTAGTTTCATCTTCTCCGGCAGAATTATTCTCCTTCTCAGTGCCGCCATTCTCGGACAATAGTTGCACCTGATTCGGTATCTGCTGAGTTTGGTCTTCTAGTGGTGCTGGTGCGATGTTCGAATCCGGTAGGTCCAGTTCAGATGAGCCGTTCGGATGGGAGCTCTCGTGAGCTAGGGTTTGATGATGAGGAGCTGTTTGGTCGGAGTTCTGACCGGCTAGGGTTTGTTGATCGGAGGAAGGGGAAGATGGATCGAGAGGGTGATGAGAAGCTAGGGTTTCATCTGGGAAGTTGGGAGGTGGTTGAGGAAGGGGATAAGGTGGAGGCTCAGAAGCTAGGGTTTCTGAAGGTATAGATTCTACAGAATCCATGGAAATTATTATCGAGATTGAATCTGGAAAAGATTAAGAGCGACGAACAAAAAAGTCGTAAAAAGATTGAGAATGAGGATTTTATTGGAGGCGAAGGTCACTCGCGGCTGTCTCGAAATCTGTGAATAGGGCCGACACTGTAGGGTTTCGTACTTGGTACCAAAACCAACCGGAGGGTTTAAACTGATCTTGAGCCTAAAAAATATAAAAACAAGTACCAAGTCGATTTTGAGAAGGAAAAAAAAAGTTTATTGATTAAATTCAATTCAATTTATTTGGTTCAAGACTATTTATTTACTAGTCCAACGGTCCGGGTTCAACACGAATTTTTTATTTTTATTTTATATATATATATATACATATATATACATGTATTCATTTATATATTGTTGTCGTTTTTTTCTATTTGTTTTGTTGTTTTATAAATGTCCATGAACATTGGTTTGAATTGTTATGATTATAATTATGATAGGCCTTTTATTGGTTTTAATGTATCTTATATAAATATATGGCAAAAGTATTTTTGAAGTTAATTATATGTTTAATATTGCTATTCACATTTATAGTCTAATTATATTATATTTTATTTTATTTTTGAACTCTAGTTATATTTTATTTATGAAGTAACTATGCAAATAATTATTATTCTATGAGACAATAATAACAACTGATTTCGTATGCTGAATTATCTATGAGACAGCTAGTCATGTAAATCTTTTTCAAATGTCAAGCCGATTGATCATCTTATGTATCATAATAATGATAAAAATAGCTTTTATACCACTTAATTATACCAATTTAAGGTTTTGGTCACTATACTTTAAACAAACTAATTCGCCCATTAAGCTAATTAATTTTTAACGTTTAACTTATTTTGTTACATTTCGTCAAATTTTTGATTATGTAGCACCGACGTGTAAATAAATTTTAATTTTTATATCAAGTGATGTGATTATCTAGCTTAGATTAAGTTCACATGTATGACTAATATATTCATCTGCTACCTTATAACAACTACGGTTTGTTCTTCATAGATGACAAAATTTTAACAATTAAATCATAAAGTTGAGAGAAGAATTGGGGTTTTTCATATTGTCTTTTGTTTCTTTCAATTCCGAATTATTCCATGGTTTCTTCCTTACGAACGAGGTCATCATTTATCCCTCGAACCTGCTACTACAATACTCTTGCAAAACTGTGTATCAAGAAAAGATGGATGGAAAGAAAAAAAATTTTATAGTTGCTGCAATTATGGGATACGTATGTGTTTGATATTAGTTATAAATGTATTTTATTTTGTCAATTTAATGTCGTTTTATTTAACATTATAGGATTTCGAAAATTTTTGTGAATTTTTTGAGTGGATGGATGGAAAAGGAAATTCTAATTTTTTTGCGCAAAGTAACTTGGAAGATAAAATTGGTAATAGTAATAAAGGTATAATGAAGCTCACTAAGAAGAACAAAAAAACACATGGAAAAAATGATGCAACTGAGAGATAAAGGTATGAAATGAGAAATAGAAGCTGCAAAAGGCAGATGAGCTCTAAAGATATTAATTTGTACCAATACAATTAGTTTAATTGTTATAATTGTACCAATAGTGATGTTAGTGAAAAAAATATCTTATGTAATGGTTTAAGTTATGAAAAATCTTTGTTAAATTTTGTTGTTTATAGTTTTTGTTCCAATTTTGATTGTTAAGCAAAAATTTTATAGGTCTGGAAGGGGAAAAAAATAAAAAATAAAGCATGCATGATGCTAGAAAATGCATCAATCACGATCTAACACCTTCCCACAACCGATCATATAAATATTTAATACATCCAACAACTTTCAGAGTAATATATAATGATACATCTAAAACGTTTAAATCCCCAACAATTATAAATTATATTCAATAATTAGAAGTATCTATTAATTCTAGTGATTACATCATCAAAATATATAATAGTATGCCCAAAAAAAATGAAAACATAAACATTCAGTGATTACATTAATACAAAATCCACAAACTTCAGCGATTATATAATTCCTAATTAGATATCAACATAATCATATTGAGTCCTCTTCTTTTTTGGAGTGAGAGGCATGTTTGTCCCATATGTTAAAATACTTGTGGCAGTCCTTTGTATCTCAATTTTTGTCTTCTCTATCTCAGTTGTGGCAGTTTTCTTTGTCTTAGTCCTAATGATAAGTCCATAATTTATCTATTTTTACCACCTTAATTATGCTCAAATTATTATTATTATTATATTATTTATTGCTTTTATTTTATTTTGTAGGAAAATAAATAAACAAAATAGTTATGTGAGAATAGGATTTGTCAAAAATACATTTTGAAGAATTGAAGACTCTTTCAGGAACGAACCTAACAAGTTGAAGAAATCTTTACTACTTGAAGTAAAAGCGATAAAGATTGGATGATATCAAATTAGTTTGAGAGATAAAGATTGTTAGGAATTAAATACATTTTAAGTGATAAAATTTAGAGTTTTCATATTCTAGGAATGTATCTAGTTAGGCCTATAAATACTTGTATAATTAGAGGCTGAAATGACGGGAGTTAGTAGCAATTATTCATAGATCTACAATATTTTCATAGAAACACTTGAGGGTTTTATTCAAGATTTCGTCTACTGAATTCAAGTAAAGTATTCTTCTTTGTTCTTATTTTGTTTTCTATTATGGAATCTTATCATCTTTTTAATTGCTTTGTTACTTTAATTATGAGTGAGTAGATTTTTAATCTAGAGTTAAGTTGAACCCTATCTATGGTTGATGTACGATTTTCCCCAATCCCTAATTTGACATATTATGTATTTTTACTTATTGAATTGTGCTTAATTATCAGTAACATGTCAGACGTGATTATGAGTATTGATTGATCCAATTATCTATTTATCAACGGAAGTTGGACTTAGACGATTATGATTAATTCAATAGGGATAATATCTTCTCCATGGAAATAGGTAGAAGAATATTATTAGGAAATCGGGATGTTGTTCTTAATGTTTCTAATTTTGTATGATTCCATGGAAATAGGCTTGATTGCAAATTAGAGAAGCCATTAATATTCGGAAGAGGTTCTTGATAATTAAAGGTTGCATCTTTATTTTTGAGTATTATATTATGATTAATTGGGGAAGAGATAATCTTTGTATTGACCATGATAGTGGCGATACTTAACTTTAGATGTTTTTATAATTGATTATTTATAATTAGTTTCACCTCTCAGTTATTAATGTGTTAATTGTTTAGTTGTTACGAATCGAAATTAACTAGTGTTTGATATAACTTGTCTCTGTGGGATCGACCCTGACTTACCCTACTACATATTTAGGAGGATTAGTTAGGTTTATTATTTGATAGCCATGCGACAGCCTTGTCACCTAACAGCCTCCGTGCTTACACCTTTAGATTTCTTTGAAGTCCCTTCACTTTTTTCTTTCCTCTGCACCAACGTCGTAATGAATGACGTTAACAACAATATATAGGCTGCAACAATTAAAATGCATTAATGTGAATCTTACAATGTTTCTTGTGATTGGTGGAGCTTGTGATTGTTGAGTGCCAATAGGATCTCCTGCAACTCTACAAGTAAGTTTGTTGTGTCCATAATTGTTGCAATTGGAGCATTTCATAGGTGTTCCTTTTCTTGATGACTTAGTTGGATTTTTCGGTTCTTCATTTGGATCCCTTCTCCTATTCTTCTTAGGCCTGCCTTTAAGTCTTCTTGTTTCTGGGGGTAATAATAAACTGAAAGAAGTAACAGGTCATTCATTGCTGCCACCCATGAGATTTAGGAGATGATGGTATGATTAAAGGTATTTGTCAACGTAGTAGTAGGGACGTACAAATTCCTCTATTGGTCTGTTCATATGCATAATCTCAACTGCTCCATGTTGACAAGGTATCCCTGATAGCTGCCGCACTCCACAACTGCAAATATTCATCTCCAAATCAACCTTATATTTTTCATTTCTGTCCTGAACTTCAAATTTGTGCCCCCCATCCGATTCAAATTCACAATATTTAGTCAGTTCTATGTAATGGTTCACCTTACTCATATAATTCTAGGAGTCAGTTTTCCTTTCTCTCTTACTTTCAGCATATAATCTTTTTTCTTATGAATTATACCCATCAATTGAGATTTAATATCCCCAAACATAGTAAGAAGTGGCTTATACCTAGCCTCCAAAATCCAACTGTTGAAGCATTCTGACATATTGTTTGTTACAACATCACATTTGGTTTCAGTTTTGAGGAATGACTTACCCCACATTTTTTGGGGGATCTTGAGTAAGTCAATGTGACCATCCTTTGATTCCTTTCTGAGTGCTATCACTGTCTTCTTATATTCAGGTGGATTGTTTGCCTATGCAATCTTCCAGAACAACACCTTCAGAGCTGAGCCAGGATATTTCTTCCTCCAATTGGCATAAATGTGCCTTGCACAACATCAATGCTCTGCCTCAGGTAGTAGTTCTTCTATGGCAGGCACCAATGCCTAACAAGTAAACAACAAGAAGTAAAACATCTAAAATATTAAGTGACAAGGTATCACTAACTAATAAAGAAATCAACAAATAAAGAGTGAACATTTTTACCTTCTGCTGATCAGTTAATAAAGTCCACCATCTTTCCATTTTCTAGTCCTACATCATTCACTAGTAAAGAAAGGAACCAACTCCAAGAGTCTTTGTTTTCACTCTCAACCACGGCCCAAGCAACAGGAAACATCTAGTTATTGCCATCCCTTCCTACTGCTCACAATAGCTCACCCTTGCAATACGTCTTCAAAAAACAACCATTCAGTCCAAGAACAAGCCTACACCCCTCCAACCAATTTTTCTTAACAGCTTCAGGACATATATACAATCTTTGGAATCTAGGTGGTTTATTATCATCACTTTTAATTTGAATTGTGCTTCCTGGATTGGTGGTTAAAATTTCTTGAGCATAGTCCCACACCCTTTCATAGTGTTCCTCAATGTCTTCTCTATCTCAGTCAAGGCTACTTGCTTAACATGTCCACACTGTACCAATGTAGTTATCACACCAAACCTCCCCTGAATTTGTTGTTGCAATTCTCTCATTTGCATCATAGGTTTACTCCTAATTAAATATATTGTAACATATTAACCTCAACATATTAGCCCAGCTCTTTGCACGAGTGAGTGCTTGTTATATTTAGGTTTGGGATAAACCTTCATTTTAAGAAATTATTAAGATAGACAGGACCATGACATTAATTAAATAACAATATTCTTGGAATAGAATTTGGGTATGCAACATCTACCCAAGATATTACCATTTTTGATGTCCGGAAATGATAGATATGTCCATAAAGCATATTTGACATTTAGAAATTTGTTACGGTCAATTTGAATTTTATTGAACTTGGGGTAGTTATTTACACATGCGTGTCAACGAGTGTGTTTAACAGTACAATTTTGGTCAAATGTGATATGAAATGAAGCCGAAAAACTGATTTTGTAGTGACTAAAATATGAATATGCCCTAGTTTTTCTTTCTTTGCTTTTTTAATTTTTAATCTTACTCCATATTATATAAAAGGGTCTCTCCATCTCCAACACCTTAATAATCACAAGAAGTCAACAAATAATTTTAGCCTAAAAAGGCTATACAATCAATCACAAGTAGTTACAAAATTCTTCCTCTTCTCCTTCCACATGCATACATGCATGCATCCATACATATAGACATGTAAGGCCATACATTAATGTTAGTATGTGTAAGTTATTACCGTCTGTTATCTAATTTGCACTCCGTAATGAACTGAATTCGAAATTAGCCGTAACCAAAATTTCTACTCTCTTAGAGGCTATGGGAAAAACGATTAGCTTGGCAAAATACTTTAATTATAGAATATGGTTCAAGTTGGAACCCGGAAGAATGCTGCTTGCTTTGATAATTTAGGAAATGCTTTTACCACTAGTTTCTAGTAAACTGAGATTATTAGACTTGCATTTAAAACAAACAATTGCTTGTGTTGTATGCTTTGAAGAAATATAGAAAAGAAAATAAAGGATTCTTTTCGTGACGTCATTAATCCGATCCTTTATAAAAACTACCTATAATAACGAACTTGCAAAATAATTAACAGTCCACCCGGTGTTACATCGTAGGCAAGATTGATTTTGGCATCATTAAACTTCTCATTTACCATTTACAATTGGTTAAGGAAGCAATTTATCTTTACAATTGTTCATAACTCTTCTTAATTCTTGTGCATAGTCAAAGATCTTAAAATACTCTCGTTTTGCATTGCCTTTAATTTTCTTGATAGCTTTAAAATGTACTGAATTCACCAAGCTTCTGTTTTCCTTGATGTCAAGATCCTTCCCATACTTGCTCATTAATTAATTCGTCCAGTCCTTATTCTGGATTTAGTCTTAAACCATACTCATATTTCTTCTTAGCCATGTATGCTGAATTTTTTTTAGCTTTTATAGTGTTCCTAGCCTTGATTTATTTATTTTATGATATTAAATTATTTTTTAATACATTTTTTATTTTGTCAGCATTATGTCATTTTTCTAAAAGAAATTGCATAGCACATCAGCAAAACCATGCCACACAAAGTATGACTAATGGTCAAAACGGAATAAGCTATTTAAAATATTATGATAACATTGATAGGTTAAAAAAAGAAAAAAAAAACAGTTTGATGAAGTAATGCGAAAAACGTGCCAACTTCGGTGTGACTGTTTAATGATTTTGCCATTTCAAAATGATAATTCATTTCAACTTAGAATAGGCATACTAAGTAACTCCATAACCATTGTATTATAATGACAATTATCAATTAAAAATACAATTTTACCCTTCACATGAAACATAAATAGAGGAAATAAAAAGAAAAAAAGATTAATTTTATTTGAAGATGAGAGAGATGAATGTTATTTTTGGAACAAATTTAGTTCTTATATCTTATAAAATTATTTTTAACTCCAATAGCAAAAAAAAATTAAGTATACATTGTCAACAAATTGACTCAACAAAATTTTAGCCATCGGTTACTCTTGTTTCTTCCATCGAGGTTCCTCACCAGTTTTCGGTTTATTTCTTTTGTAAATTCTCGTCTTTTCATTTTAACCCCTGTATATACAAAATTAAGAGCTAGTCTCTAATCCAAAAATCAGATCAGAAACGCCAAACTAAACCAAAACCCAAAAAGAACAAAAAAAAAAAAAAGGATTGAACAAAACAAAGAATATGAGACTTGTCTACCTTGATTCCCTCTGGCACATAGCAGTGTCATTTACCGTGGCCAACTAAGTAGGAGAAGTAAAATTCCCCTGCATCACGCCGCTTAAAAACATGAGCTCTTAATTGCAACAGAACTCAAAATCACATTGCATTCACCCTGCTTGCTCACTTTATATTTGAGATTTTTCTATCAGAGCTTAACCATCAAGCAAAATTTCCTTTCTCATGCCGCTCAAAAATACAACACTTGATTACAACAAAACTCACATTTTACTCGCACTTAGGCATGCTCACTTTATACTTGAGATTTTTCTTTCACTAGTAGTATTTACAGTGCTTGAGAGGCCCAAAGTGCTCTCTTTAAAACACTAATTGCAGAAACCACAAGCAGGACTGCCACAATCTTCTTTGAGGCCAGCATCCTGAGGTTGACCCTCAAACCATGTTCTCTCATGAATTTCACTCCCATCATAACTAACGAGATGAACCAAGCTCCAATTGAACATAATACTACTTTCATAGTCTCTCCAGGTCCACATACACTAGTCACATCTCTAGAAACTTCAATGTAGGACCAACTTGGGCCTCCACTAGGTTCTCTCTGATTAAGGCCCAGACTATTGTTCACCCAGCTTGATAAGGTCACAAGCAGCTTTGCAAGCCACCCAACCTCATCACTGGAAATTGGCCGCGACATCCAGTCACCCTTGTACTTCATATTTGTTCGAGTGCTGTTGCCCAACATTCTAGGCGTAAATATATCGTCTCGTAGATGTTGATTTTCTTTTGCCTCTGCAATCACAGGCATTGCCTTTACAGAAGAGTTGCCAAACAAGCGTCCCATCTGAGCTTTCATGGCATCTAAACAGGATAAATTGCGTGCAAGATTATCTCCTGAAGTAGATTGCAGCTCTGATTCGGCACGCAGCACAAGGAGCTGCAGCAAGAAAAAGGACCAGGGTAAATAACTACAACACAGTATGACAGTTTCACTTTTACAGAAGTGGAGCGCGTACTTGTATAGTGAGTATTACTGGCAATTAATATTGTAAAAGTTCATAACTATTCAGATTCTTTAGCTGGACAATACACTGAAAAAAAAATATAGAACTACCTTGACATATTATCTATAAATGCTAATACACAGAGCTAACAAAAAACCTGAAGCAATTGCTGTCCACCATTATCACCATCACTGAATAGTTGAAGATCTTTGTTCCAATTCTCATGCAAGTATGAGCCATCGGCATCACTCTCACTCAGACCGTCTTCCCAATCCTTACCAAAATACAGATGAGATAGTGAGATAAACAAATACATCTGATGAAATCTCAAATAGAAGGAAAAGAACATGATGCTGAAGGGTAGACCACCACAAGGGACATAATGATTACATTAGTCAAGCTCACGAGTGCTGGACACGATATAAACATAAAGTAGTATATCTATCTGAGTATCTGACATTAACGGTTGTTTTTCTATCTTACCTACATTATGTATAGGTATCTTTTATAAGCAAAACCATATAAAGTATCCAGACCAAAAGTCCAATCAATAGTCTGAAAAAAGCACCAAATTAAGCAGGTGGCATGTTACAATATCATTTCGAAAAATATGGCAAAGAGGAAAAGAGCAATTCAAAGCACTTGGTTGCTTACCAAATTGAATTTAGGAAATACATAAATCTCTTAGCTATCTCAAGCAAAGTGCATATGGAAGAGAAATATATATTTATAAGAGATCTTCCAAATATCACGTAAGACTAAAAATCATGTTTACATCTCCTGCTCTTAAACATGTCTCACTACTAGAAGGGACATGACCATGCATATAGTTGAGATACCTGCAACTGTTCTCTGATTGCTGGGATGAAACTATACAGGTTATTAAGCATCGATTTGGATGGTCCAGAAGGTTTCGAGTGAAAGACAGTGTCTACATTCTTTATGAGATCAATCAGCTCCTTTGATGAAGTCAATATGCTTAAGACCTAAATCAGAGAAGGAATAGAACAAACATAAATAACTAAAAACTCTCAGGCTAAAGAGAAATAAAATCATCTCAATATCTCTATAAAAATTAGTCCCATACACAAGTTCTTTGCACAGTTCAGCTAATAACAGGTGTGCAGTTAACATAAAAAGAGAAAAGCAAGTAATTAAAGCAAAACCCAGTCACTGTAAAACAAGAAAGACATCTTAATAAAACTCAGCAGTCTATCTGTTCAATTAAACAAGTTATATTACAAGCATTAATCACAATACAGAATGCAAAGCAGAATCATCTCTACTCAAGAATGCCATGTTAGCCTAATTACCACTTAATCCTCGAACGCAATAATTTCCCTGAAAATATTACCAAGAATTCCTAATGCTGCTTGACAGGCACAACAGTGAACTGCAAAATGATTAGTGCAATTTATATGTTCCAAATAAATTTGTATAAATCACAGTCTTGCATGCATGATGTACTATCAAACAAAGAGAAACATAAATTAGTCTACCACCAACTAGGTGAACAACCACGTTGCTGCTTGCTGAAGATAATTGGTTCGATCAAGCCAACATTAATGCACAGAACCTTCTTATAATTCAACAAGTGAACATCTAAGTGGCATACAATTATGGTAGAACTACAGGTAGCTTACATTGAATAATTATAAAAGGAAACTGAAAACATAAGCAGTGTATTAGTTATATAGACAGACATAATGGATCTTTAAAACATTGCAAGAAGAATTTGTTTCTAAATCCTCTCATGACTTATAAACGAGGAAATAACTACCATACGCTATAAAATCTATCAAAGCAATAATGCAAGGAAGATGAACAGTAAGTCAAACCTTGGTTATCATCTGAAGAATAACTTCTGTGTCCGTATGGACAAATTTGTGAGCAAATCCAAAGAAATGCATGACCAAGGAACTATAGAATAGATAGTTGATCAACACAAATCCTTGCCAGGAAGTTGAATAGCCACATGATAGAGCCTGTGTGTCCTTTTTATCATCATTGCTGGGTCTCCCATCAAGCCCAGAAAAATCTTCCCAACTAATGGTCCAAGACTCTATGTAGTTAATCCAAAGGGCAAACACTTGTGACACATTCTTGACTGAAGTCTCCATTGGGCAAAATATGAATGTCCTCAATATAAACCTGTACAATGGTCTTTGAATCCATGAATTCCAATAACCAACAGAGTGATTCACATCCCTCAACTTAGCAACATCAGCAGAGCCTGGTACTCTTCGCTGAAGACTCCCAGTATATTCAACCTTATCTGATCCACCCTTAGGTGGTATTGAAATTAAATTCAGATACTTCACAAATACATTCACAATCTCACCCAACCCAGGAGTAGGGGGAGTCTCCCCCAAGATCATGCGGAAGGGAAAATTCACACCAAATGACTTGTACACACTCACAGGCAATGGCGAGAAATCGTTGTCAACTAACCAGAACTGTATCAATGTATAAACAAGAAATTCAGCTTGCTCAAGAACTGAAGCATCATAACCAGATGGATAATGCAGTAACGAACTACGATAAGGTTGATGAGAACTGAAATCAGAGACGGGAACAAATGCACGTAAATAGGAAAAAAGAAGCCGTATATACAAACTACAATCACTTTTCCGCTCATTTCCACGCTTGGAGTTTGAAAAAACCGGGATTGAATAGGCCCAATTCTCCAACCTAGATCTACCACTTCGCCTAACATTAACTGAAGCACAATTTTCACTATTCCCCTTACAAACAGGATAATATGCAAACCAAAACATGTAGTATTCCAAAACATTCAACTGAACTTGATACGAAGAACCATTATTACTTGAAATTCTACCTTTAAACAAAGGACACCAATCTGACAAGAGACTGCAATCTCGCTCATTTTGAAGCATGAACCGAACCCATTCCGGCAACCTTTCACTTGGAAAAACGTATTTAACTAGGGAAAGCCGATCAACAGCAGAAATTGAAGACATCAGGAAACTATTCGGAGACAGGAGATTGAAAACCCTAGAAGCTAGCTCAGAATCATTTGACGCAGTGATGACATCGATCCACCCTTGGGGCGAATAGGGTTTTCGAGATGGAGAGTCGTCGAAACCGAAGATTTTGCAAATTAGGGTTGGGAAAGTGATGGAGAAGAACCATCGGGACTGGTCCGGCGTCCGCTTGTGAAGAAATGAGTCTATCGCCGCACAGGCAGCGGATATTTGAGGCGGCGTTGAGGCGGCAAGGATGGTGGTGGCGAGTTCGGTGGATTTGATCTGAGAGTCGGTGGCGTATGAGTGAGAGAGCATTGTAGAGAGAGAAAGAGGAAACGAGTACAGAAAGCGATTTCGAGAGAGAAAATTGGGGGAAATTGTTAGGGCACAGAAAGGGAGTGACGAGGGTTTTTGAAGTTTCGAATGGCGCCTTTTAAATGTTGGTCTCAGAAGCGAGGAAATGCAAATGAAGGGGGTGGGGTTTTAGGCCGCGAGAGAGCGAATCGTCTTTATATTCTGGATGGGTGATGACGTGGCCTCGATTGGCGTGATTTTTCTTACAGTGGGTCCCGCAAGTAGGACACATTTTCAGTCTTTCTTACGAGACGCTGGTTTTCGGCGATGTTTTTGATTAATGTGAAAACTAGAATAAAAAGAAAATATTGGTCATCGGTCAGATACCCAAATACGGAGTACGTGTGTTTTCATAGGTTCTCTTTTTTTTTTTTAATACTGCGGTATCGTAGTCTTTTTAATGTTATGCTCGTCATTCCTTTGCTTTGGAATACCTTTTTTCAAAATTTTGATTTGTTAAAGTTTATACTTGTTCAAATAATAACAAAATATTATTCTTAATGTAGTATTTTTTTTTAATATCTTTTCTTTGATGTACTTACATGTATAACCTATAAAATTTAAATTTTTGAAATTTAAAAATTGAGTAAAGATATTTTTATTTGCAAAAAAAAAAAAAAAAACGTTAGTCCACAACAACAAAATTTATACTGTAATCTCCTCAATTCTAAATCATTTGTGACAAAAATAGATACATCTATAAAATAAAATATCCGAATATAAGAGAATGAATACCTGGGATAAAATGAAATCATACATTATCTAACCAACCAAAACAAAATAGTAATTTCTTTTCTAGGAAAATAGTTTTTTAAAGAATGGTATAATTGATTCTTGTTAGAGAAAATAAATAAATTAGAAAAAGACTCTTTCTTGCTTTGTTGGGTAATGTAATCTTGTTATGAGAGCTGGGCTGGACGAGGTCAGAAACTAGTAAATTGCAAATAAAGTAGTGGCCTTATATACTGTAATTCACAAGATTCAAATCCATTGGGAATGCAAGGTAGAGCTCAATTCAACTAATCAGCCAGCCCAAGTTAGGCTTAACTTCAGGCTTCTCTACCCAGATGGGCTCACATTGTTGGTCATTCCATATCTTAGAAAACTATTTCGGTCAATGATTCAGTTAGTAACACTCAACAAACGTTCTCTTTAGATTGAGAGTTCAATTTATAAATACAACTATAAGCTCTTAAAGAGACAAAATATGCCATTATCTTGGATTAGAGGAATTTCCATTCGACCTAAACTTTAGTCTACAAAAGAACAAAGGAATTGAATTTTTTCTTTCTCAAATATTATAAATGGATTATAAATCAGTCTTTTTTTTGTTCATGTATTTAAGAAACCTTTACAATCAACAGGAGATAGTGGATTGAACCGATGACATTTGCTAAGCAAAGAGTCCCTTATACCATTATTTTTACAATTCAACAATACAAGAATGCTCCACAACTAAGGGAATGAAATGTACATTTTAATAAGATGATAAAGTCCAAAAGCAAAGAAAATAGTAAGAAAGTAAAACTGCTGAAGTAAAATGATATTTGAAAAAACAATATTGAAATTGTTAAGTAGTAATCCTTCAATTTTTTGAGTTTGTACTTTATAAAAATAAATATTGGTCATTTTTGAAAAGGAAGGAGTAAATATTTCAGAACATATATATATATATGTCACGCGAAGTCTGTAATTTAAGGCACCTCTATTATTTAGATAGGCAATATATAGTACATGATATATGATACCCACTGTTTGTGTGCATGTACTACGTGGTCCAAAATACTGTGCATGTAATTTCAAGTCCAATATTAATATATATGGTCCCTGTACATCACCAGCTTTCATATCAATGTATTGTTACAAATAAATTATATTCGAAGTAGTAAGAAGCCAAGCAATAATTTTGATTCTAGCTTGTGCTCCAAGTCTTTGATTCATGGACTTTAAGTTAACATCCTTTATTCTCTACCTTTCCCTTTTTAATTTTCATGGGACTCTTTTAGATCTATATGATTTTAGTTTTCTTTTCTAAATCCCTTTTCTTTTTTTCAATATAGTTTCAAGGTGGCATGTAATTAAACTATATATGAGATCTAGCTTGTCCTCCAAGTTTAGTTCATTCATGATTCATGGATCTACTTTAATTAGTCTTCTATATATATATATATATATTGTTAAATGTCTTCTATATATATTTTTACATACACTAGCTTTTTTTGGCTTTGATATACAGAGTACTATTAGTACTATTTACAGTGGCATGTAAATGGAATGCTATTTACAGTTATATTCAGATAAAGCCAAATCTTAATTTGTTATTGAATTATGCATGTCCATTTAGCAAGGTAGTTGATCTGCTGAACTATCCATAACTTAATGGATATATCTAAATATATCGATGTTCGAATTAATTTCTTTTACTTATGCAAAAATCAAATTATTTTATCATATAGTGCTCAGCTATGCAAGTAAAACACCGCCTATTGTCTAAATATGATTTGATTTAGATTAGTCAAAATTAATCACATATATACGGAATAGGCCACTTTACGCCTAGACGGAGATATTAATTAATTTATGCGAAACTTTTTACAACATGGTAAGTACACACGCAGACACATATTTATGTTGTTCCATCCCCTCCCAATGTTCATTTTATATGTGCTAGTGTATTGGAAATGCTTTAAGACTTGACCTCCCTAGCTACAAGCTCAATTAATTGCTTTCAAAACAGTTGAAATTAAAGTTCATAATCATTTGAGTGGCACTTCTATTCATACCCAATGGTGACTCTATAAAGGGTTCATTTATATATGGGTAATTAATCGTTTCCATGGAATATAAGGACAAAAAGCAAGGTGAGTTCAACAACAAACTCAAATTGAAGATTAAAATGAATGCTGGCTGTGTTTTGCACTTGTGCAATATTGGTGATCTCCATATATGCATGCTTTCGGATAAAGGCTCAATTATAACAATTGCACGAGGAGTTGAATCAATCTAACCTTACCCATCACAATTAATGGTCCGTTTTACCTTTGGACATTAATAGACATGACATCTCTCTCTCTCTCTCTCTCTCTCACACACACACACACACACAATCTCTTAGTCCGTTACACTCTCGAAGTAGCAAGAAGAATGAAGGAGATGGAAATATGGAATAAAAGAGAGGAAGATTAAG
Organism: Centella asiatica; assembly: GCA_014636745.2. Classification (NCBI taxonomy): domain Eukaryota; kingdom Viridiplantae; phylum Streptophyta; class Magnoliopsida; order Apiales; family Apiaceae; genus Centella; species Centella asiatica. Next base: position 60,672,878 of record CM025780.1, read on the forward strand.
TAGGTTATTTAGGGAAGCAATTTATGCATCAAAAGCATACAAGAATATCAATCATTTAAGCTTTAAAAGAAAAAAGAAAAAACATGATTGCATATTGTCTGCAACTCAAAAGAAAGACAAAGATGGTCATAACATACTTCATTTCTGATTATTGTTCTTTATTCCATTTTATATATTAGATTAAACTCACTTTTTACAACTTTATGCTAGCCAACTAGTCATTAAGGCTCCAACAAGTCAGTACTGTCGCAAGTCATGATATTGATAAAGTAAAATTTAATTAAATACTAGTATAAAATTACTTCAATGTCCTACAGTTTGACGTATTACACGTTATTTTAAGTAAATTTTTATACGTATTACATATTTTATTTAATTTTCAAAAAATCAATAAATGAAAATATTTTAAATAAAAATTAGTATGAATAAAAAAATTTCAATAAAATAAAAATTTTAACATATAAAAAAATTCACTTAAAATAACATGCTGAAAAATCAAGTTACAAATAAAAAAGGGACAAAGGGAGTAGTAACATCTATGGAGTAAAAGTTAGTCATAATTATAATTTCATTTATTTACATAAGAAAATTATTACAAATTAGTACCACGTACTAAAGTACTAACTTCAATTTAACTTAACCCTATTTTCTCAAAATAATGCATTCCGAAAGCCAATTAACAACCTAGAGTAGCAATTAAATGTATGCTGATATTGTTAATACTCTCATCGTTCTATCAAAAAGACATTTTTTTACATAGAAACGTAGTTAAGAAAGAAGTTTAATTGATGAGATGGATGTATGGTACAAGTTTTGACTTTTCAAAATCTATAAATACAATTATTTCTAAAATCACACGGTCTATATTCATTCAAACCCTCGATTAAAGATTATGCTTACCAAAAGAAGAAACAAAGGTACGTATCAAGCTAAATGTATATAAATGAAAGACAATATAATTCTATAAGGAGCTACCAAAATGATCAAGTACTTGCTGTTTTTACAATAAAAACTCAAAATTGTATATGATTTCAATTTCCTGTAAAATTGCATGTTACATGTTTCCAAGTTAAACGCCGAATTAAATCTTCAATTATTGACGCTTGTCTCGGAAGTGTTTGTTTGCATGAGGTGATAGCCACCTACTTATTTTCTCATCTCATCGTATGTTTCACTACAGAAAGTAGATATAGATAGCAATCTACCGTACGTTAATTAAGCTTGATTTAAATAGCTGAATATAAACATAATACATCAATTCTTTTCATTTTGTTATCGACAATTATTATGTTAAACAGTTTATTTTATTATAAAGTTCAAATTTTGACAGATGCATAACAACCCCAGATGAAATAGGACAGGGGATAGAGGAGTTACTCCGCAACTTATTCTATTTCCAAAGTTTAAAAAAATAAATAAATAAATAAGTGATTGTTTTTATCAATAGTCACATATTTACACTTATACGTAGTCTTAAATCAAGTTGATTTATGTAACCGCGGTTAACTTATTAATCAGTCACCGAAACCACGTGGCCTCAAATTTTAGTTATATATATAAACCCTATGAACCCTAAATTAGATTAGGCCATTTAATGGAATGGTGAGTCACAATTAATAAATAAAAAGGCAACTAGTCCATAAAATAAAGTTCTCATTTTTACTTTACATAAATAAAGATGATATTATAGATAATAAATAAGACAAGATTCAACATTTTTCAATGATGAATTTCTGGATTTTTTCATATTTGCGAAATGATTAAGAATGGTGAAATGATATTTGCAGAATTCTACACTTAGACATGATGTCAACGAGACATAAATTTATATGTGATAGCTTAATTATAACTAATTATAATATTGTAACTAATTTTGTAGCTTAATTATAATTAGTTGTGTGTTTCTTTTGTTGATGTCTCCAAGGATGTGTCCCACACGTTTACATTGTGTGGTTTATAATAAAACTAAAATATCAACATAGCAAGTCAAATTCTATGAACTACTTTAATAATTTCACGGACTAATTATATGAACTACTTCAATAATCCTAGACAAATCCACATACACCTACTCCTTAATTTGGTTTTGGCCACAGTCTTATCTATGCATTATTATGATATAATCTGTGTAACCAGAATATTAAAGCAAAATTAGTATATAATTAATGTTCTGTCAGATACATATATGTAGTTCTAGATAGGCTCGACACACTGTTTGATTATCCGAATTTAAAATTAATTAGCAATACCAATTTTTTTTGTTCCACAAAATAAGTTTTTATATTTATTTTTGTTTATACTAAATTATGAACGTCAAATTGCAGTGTCTCTTTTTTGAGGTTATTATTTAGAAATTCATTTCCACACTTACGCACTCATCAACTATTTGTGAATGTTTTTTATTAGTATATAAAGTTTGAAACTCAACCTCCTCACTTTTTAGAAAAAATAGTTAATAACCAATAATTGAAATCAACGGCCAAATCAGAAACGTCATTTCATTTTATTACGATTTTAAAATATAAAGATTTTACTAACTTCTAATAGCTAATCATTTTAGAATCAAAATTTATCTAAGTCGCATCAAACTTAGTTTCCTTCTTCTTTTTTTTTGCTTTCAATTTATGATAGCCTAGCAACATCATGTGGACATGTGTATAGGAGACCTTGGAGCTATATATATGTATAAGCAGGAGAGAAGAAGTGATGGAAATTACAGAAAGCATAAGGGACAATAGATACAAAGGTAGTGATAATAAGACCACGTATCTATCACACAATTGTAAGTGGCTTAAATGGGGAACACCCTTTCAACATCATTATCATATATATGACATTACATGTACACCTCACCATTAACATCCATACATATGAACTTAATTATTTCTTGACTTAATGGTCACTTTTTTTATATATCATATTCTAATTTTTGGGATTTATGAATGAATCTTAATTGACTAGCTGAAGTGTCAATTTAGTGTACAACTGTATTTTCGAAATATGAAATAAATAATCTGCTTACTGCACATATTCCAGGCACATGCTTGCTTTTTATTAAAAAAGAATATATAGTGTAGTACATATAATAACATAATCCAGTAAATAATGCAAGAACCACTAATTAAATCAAAGGAGCACACATGCATCACATGACATTTGCTTGAAGTCTCAGCAAATGGATTCCAAAATACAAACCTAGCAATGATGCATGGCAATTAACTAATCTTCCAAAGTTTGAAAGGAGAAAGAAGTAGAATTTTTTTTTTATTTTCTTGCTAATGAAGTAGAAATTTCATTCATCATTTTCCTTTGAATGGACGCAGAATATGTCACTCTAAATAGAAAATCAATGTTTTTAATTATTTAAATTCGGATCTAAGCTAGTACGTACCGAACATTTTGAATAAAACAAAGATTCTTTTATTAACCAACATCTAGTATTTACGGAACAAATTACAAAATTAATCACGAACTTGTTATAAAGGACAAACTTATTCTGGAAGATACAAAAACAATTAAAAGGGTCCAACCAAAAATAACTAAAATGTTCAGATATTCATCTCCAACTTCCATACAATGGCACAAGAGAATTTTGTGATTTTTCCAACTTGGTCATAATTTGGAGTTCTTGAAATTTGAAAATTCGACCCGATTTGTTTCTACCTTTTAATTGGATTCTAACTAGCTTAGCTGTACTGCCACAAAAATGGCTCATCAAGCCAAGCTTCACCATCAACATTCTCGGCTCGAGCCAGGCTCCACATTAAGTCGCAGCTCGACTCGCCGATTTTAAGACCACTATGGCTGAGGTAGAGATCTGGCAGGTCAAGAAAAGGATCCTCAATGTGACTTATAGGTGAAGTTGATGACTCTCGACAAGAATCAACGGATATTGTTATAGTTGTAGGTTTTGCTCCACTCAGCTCAACATCAACATCGGCTTCATGGCTTATCATAATAGTACTATCTTCAGCCGCCGTGGCTACCAAGGCGGCGGCTTTGGCTGCAGCCGCTTGAATGTCTTTAGGAGACTTGGAAGCCGGCTGTGGCAGCTGATGAGCCAAGTCGGGAAAGTTAAGGAAAGCCGACTTACCCTTGATAGAAATGGCGGCTACGTCATGAGCTCGAGCCGCCATTTCGGGAGTTTCGAAAGTCCCAAGCCATATTCTTGATTTTTTCCTCGGCTCTCGAATTTCGGACACCCATTTTCCCCAACTCCTCCTCCGTACGCCCCGATAAATCGGGTGTTTCTCATTCTTCTCGCCGACTCTTTTACACTTGTTGATCACAATTAAGTGATCATTCGACGATCTATTAGCGACGGATGAGGCGGTAGACGACGACGGACAACGAAAATCGGAATGATCATCGAGAGAATTAGCATCATTTTCATGTTGTTTTTGTTGTGAAGTAGTGAGGAATGCTTGTTTCATGATAGAAGAAGAGATATGTGGGGTGAACAAACTAAGGAGAGTTGAGGAAGCCAAAGGCACATAACTACATATAATGAATTTCACATGAATTGGAATAAAGTCAAATATAAAAGAAGGAATGGGGCCAAAGCATAAAGGGAAGTTTGTGTGGCAATTCCTATATAATTGTGTACTCCAATACCCCGTTCATGACAATTGCATTTTCACCGAATATTAATATTATATATTGGATTGAAAATTACGTGTATAAATAATAAAAAATTTTCATTAAATATGTTATCAATGTTCAATTAAAGATAAGATAAAAGAATATTGTAATAATAAAATTTTAAAAATGTAGTATTATAATGAAAAAAATAAACAAACATTGTTTTAATAAATTTAATTTTTAGATGTTAGGTTAGATTTTTTATTGGAACGGAGAAAGTGCGCTTTTTCTTTTTTTCTTCTTTTTTTTTTTTTTTCGTTTTGGGTTGGTAATGTATGAGGATATGGAAGTATCTTCAACAGTAGCAACTTTGGCTTCTTATGTAGTATACGTTGATTAAGTGACCGTACCAAACCTTTTCATTTTAATTATTATTATGTCATGACATGTAATCACTATCGTTTGATAGCTTGATATCAAAACATACACAAAAGGATAATTTTAAAAGTAATCTTAAAAAATAATTATAATTGGTGGTTTCACGAAATGAAATACTACCTACTACACAGCTATCGTCTTCGCCGCCGTGAATATGTACAAGTGTTACTGGCATGGCATCACATATCAACATTTGCGGAGGTAACACATTACTGTTATACCTAGAATCACTCTTTGGAATTAATCAGCTTAGATAGAAGCCAGCTATAACCACCATATTTTTTATATTTCATTATTTCATATCTATATCATCTTATAATATTCTATATGTCCCTTTTAACCTGTGGAAATTATTTTTTATAAACTTATAATTTGATACATCATTTTATTTGAGATTTCTTACAAACTTTACAATCTATTTGAGAATTTAATTCATCATTTTATTGTAAAATTCATCATTACATTAATTAAGTTATACACATGAATTTTATCAATTTACATTTCAGTCGATTTTTATAAACCATAATTTGTTCTTATATGTGAAACAGGAAAGAATACCATAACTTCTCTTAATTAATAGTCCATTTTGCCTCTCTTTTCTTTTATTTTCTTCTTCTTCTTTTTTTTTTTTGAAAATTCTTCTTTCTTTTTACTGTAACACCAATTAATCTAATTAGAAGAGCATCTTCTGAATATAAATATTAGATGTACCCAGCCTATATATATATATATATATATATATATATATTAGAATAACACTCAGAAATCAATATATCTCGTAAAGTTTATTATCAGTAGCACTTATTTAGGTACAAAATGGCTACAACTGATATTAACTTGTGTGACAATAATGATGTATGCCCACAATTTATTAAAGCTAGTTCTCCTTATATGTCAAGCATAATATCTATTAGATTCCTTAAATTTCCATACTTGGATTACTGTTATACTTGGTGCATATAACCAGCAGGCATTGAAATTTGTGCCCAGAGGTCCTTCCCTTTGACCTCAAACTTTGACTTTGTTTCTCCATTAAATAGTTTAGGTGCAATAGATTCACTAGTCAATATGACTCTACCATATCTTTGTTCCTCTCTTCGTTGTTCTAGCACCACATTTTGCACTACATCCCCCCAATTCCTGCAAAAAAAAAAAAAAAAAACAATTAAACGCAATAATACATTTTTTAAAATGCTAATATATATTATAATTTTTATTAACAAAGACAAAAAGTAATTAAGTAGAGTTATATTACGAATTGAAAAAGTTGAAAATCTCGTCTCTCGTAAGGGGATTGCGAATCGAAAATGTAATGAAAATGATTGGAAGCTCCACAGGTGCAATAGATGTGCCATTAGGGTTTATGGTTGATGTGCTTTGCTGCTCTTGTTGAATATATTTGGAGCTGTTTGGACCAAAAATCACACAATTAGCATAAATTGTACTTGTGGAGCTCCCATCATCAAGTCTTGCCCCATCAACTTCAATAGCTTCATTTTCACCAAAGATTTTGTCACAAACATTTTCCATAATATCTGTAAAATGCTCCAATAACATTTCCCGGTGAGAATGAAAAATTTTAAAACACCTAGGCTCTTCACAAAAATAAAGAAAAATTAAGGGCTTATTATTTGATGATTTAAAGAGTGGTTCAATGGCATTATTGGAAGAGTCAATTATGTATTCTAAGCAAGTTAGTGCCTCTTTGAACAATGACACTATTGTGCCATATTCGGATAAATAAACATTATGGGTCAAAATAACAAAACCAAACTCCTCTACGGCGAGCCAAAAGGCAATGGCTTTTTTGACTTGTGGGGGACTTAAAGCAATTGGTCCAACCATTTTATTGAATAGAAATCTCTCTAGAGTATAATAGAGGAGGAGTTCAATGAAGTTCGAGATTGGCCCTTTTTTTAACATTTTTTCTTTTTTGGGAATTCGAAGAGAAGAAGATTAAAGAAAGGGAGATGAAGGTGAATGCTGGATTTAGCTTGTAAAGGTTGAAATGAGCTACTTGTGAAGAAATGGAGGAAGCTATAGCCTATTTATATAGGACTAATTAGCAAAAGGGATTGATATTATTAATTAGACCTTTTTCTTTTTGATTTTGTGTTGTTGTAATTAATTGATATGGATTTGCATGCGATGAGAGAAAATTAATAGTAAAGTTGATGGTAAATCTTGTCATTATTACTATATTTTTCTTTTTATTTATTGCTTTTCTCGTTACAAAATTATAAATATATTTTTATTTTAAAAGTAGTAGTCCCTCCCTTTTTATATTTATGTTTTTTGATTTTTTTTCACGTAGATTTATGTAAACTTTTTATATGTTATACAATTTATTTTAGTTAAAAATTATATTCATACTAATTCTTATTTTGACAAAAGTTTATTATTAATTTTTTAAAATTAAATAAAATATTTAATATATAAAAAAATTCACATAAACTTACGTGCAAAAAAAGTAAAAAGACACACATATAAACATGGAGGGAATATTATTTGTGAATGTTATAATTTCATTTCAAAGTATAAAAGTTTATATTTAAGAGTATTTTTTATATGTTTTATGATATTTTATTTCGATTTTATCACATGTAAAAAATTTAACTTCAATTTAAAAATAAATAATTTCATAATTTAAAATATATCTCTAATTTTAAAAAGAAATTAGCACATTTTTTATGCGATAAGGATGAATTAATTATTCATACGGGCTGAGTTGCATTTGACAAAAAGTGTAACATACTTTACCGTTAAATTTGGACTTTAACGATAAACAATAGTATGAAAGTTATAGTCTTGCAAAAATATTAAATTGGTCTTTATACTTTTTGTTTGATTTCAATTTAGTCTTTATACAATTTATTTATCATAATAATTCTTATACTTTTTATATAGGTTTCATTTTGATCCAAATCTAATATGAGGTATTTATAAAAGTTGACATATATTAAAAAAGTTTCCAAATAATACTTATTTAAATTTTTTAAATAAAAAGGCATGCACTAGTTTTTTTAAAAATTTTTTTTAACTATTTTACCATCAAAATGTATATCATTTCTTATTTAACAAATTTATTATCTACCAACAATTACACCAAATTCCTTCCAATATTATAATAATAATTTTTACATTTTAATATTCTTCATTTATAAAAATTATACTTAATATATATAATGTCTATATATAATATGTGTCGCAAGACTATATATTATATTATGTAATATATATATATATATATATATATATATAGGGATGCTCTCATATGAGTATATAATTATTCATGCACATTATGCTGTATTTATTTTTTGTTTCATTCTGAAAAAATTTAACCTATAAAAGTATTTAAAATATATATGGTCATCAATTTTTTCAAAAAAAAATCTACGATGTTTAATATATATTGCAATTATACAAAAATAGTGCTTTTTTCTTTATAAATAATCTAAATATTGCATTCTTAAGAATGTTAAATATCACTAAAATTTTTGGAAAACATATTATGATATTGTAATATTTATTATATACATTATATAATAATTATAATATAATATATTGCATAATAAGTTATAATTAATAAGATTCTTTTCCTATTAGATTTCCTATTATATTCTAGAAAAATCTTGAAAATGAAAATAATTCAGCCTTTTTAATTAAAAAAATTCAAGTAAGCATTATTTAGTATATTTTCAAATACACATAAGCCTTTATTGACACTTATCATTAAATTTACATCAAAATAAATTTCTTATAAAAAGTACAAGAACTATTTTAATATTTTTGCCATATTATCTACTTCTAATTCTTTGTAATCTTCAAAAAGTTATGAATTATTAGTTATTTTATATTGTGCATGGTACAATTTAATTTTTCAAGATAAGAAGATACATTAGTTACACATCTACATTATCTTTACTCTCTTTTATTTATCTTTTGTAATCGTGGTTTAGAATTTATACACTCATAATAATTGCTTAAAATTCATATACTTACGCGCATAACAACGATCTAGAATTCAACACTCATGCATAACTCACACACTAATGCATGTGGCCATAAAAACTATTCTCACGTGCCCAGTACTAACCCATAATAACTACATAGAATTTAGACACTCATGCAATAACCGTCTAAAACCCAGACGCTCATACACACGCTCATAACAACTGACTAGAATCCAGACAGTCAAGCACAACTCACACATTAACGTTCGACTCATAAGAATTTTTTAGAATTCAGACAGTTACACACATATTACACGCCTATAATAATAGTCTGAAACACAAATATTACATATGCACTCATAACAATTGTAGTCAGTAAGAATTAAACTCACAATTTATTCACTTTTCAAAACAGATAATCATATAATCATTTTAGACAAATGTCAAGTTAACTACTAATAATCCTTTTAATTAAATTGTAATTCTTAAACACAATATAATTGTTGAACTATTTGACATGCTTGTTTCTATAAAATGACATCAAATGAACAGCATATATATAAAAACAGAAACAAAAACATCTAACGGAAATTCAGGAAATAATATTCCCTCACGGAAACAAAGCCAAAATTCAGCATTCGAACTCGACCAAAATATTTTATCGATAAATTAAAAAGTGAATAATTATGGATCACATTTTTTATTTTTTAAAATATTTTTAATAATTCAACTTATAGAGCATCCAAAAATATGAGAGTATGCACACACACAAAAATTACTTTTTTGTGATATATAAAACGATTTCAATAATTATATAAAATACAAAAAAAATTACCGTCAAAATCAAATCAAACTTGTTAAAAAAAAATCGTCCTAGACATCATGAATATCATGAAACTTCTAAAATTTACTATTATTTGGTTCTTTCCGTCTAAATGATTGATTTTTTTCCCGACACATTGTTAAATTTGTTTCGGAAAGTCCATAATTCGCTTTTCCTTTAAAGTCATATTTTTCTAGATGCTTTTTTTAATTTAATTACAAGTGTGTTACAATCACAAATCATTATAACAATAATCATTATTATTTATAATCCAATATTAAGGAAACAGCTTCTCAACTTACTTTAAGTTATATATTTCAATTTATCTATCTATTCTATTACTATATATTAGTTGACAAGTGTAATTTTAAGGATGGGGTCAACTCGACTAAATCACTTTGTTAATTTAATCGGTTAATTTTTTCTCTTATTGTTGTTAAAAATAATTTTTTAAATTCAAATACTATTTAGTTTTGATTTTAAACGGTTATATTTGAAAAAAGATACACCAAAAAACAAAAAATACAACTAAAACAGTAAATAAATAAAAAGGTTGTATATATATGAGACATAGATAAATATATTTTATATATTGAAACAATTATAACTACGAAAAATACAATATATATTATCTCACATAAATTAAATAAAATAAATAAATATGTAATTTATACATATAATAAGAAATATAAATATATAATTTTTTAATATTAAAAAAAAAAACCGACTCATGTCGCATGAAAACTAAGTATATATATGAAATAAATTGGGTTGAAAACATTAGAATTAGAATGTCCTAATTTTGCAAACGCTTTCCCACTGGCGGGAACTCGTAGATATACCGCAAGGCGCAAGCAAAATCCCCAAAACTGAATCCGCCTAGGATCGGGAAAACATAAAATCCCTAATGTTACAAACGTGCATGTAGATTCTTTATATATCGATGCGTCAGGATTTAACGAAACCAAAATTCTTCTTCTTCTTCTTCTGAGAAGAAATCAGATCCGATTGAAGATGTCAACAGTCTAAGGATGCGGTCGATGAAGCGTAAAACTGCAAGCGGATCTTCTTCTGATTCTTATTCGAAGAAACCAGATCCGACCGAAGATTTCGTCAGTAACTGTGCTGAAGAGAAGAAAGTAAACCCGTTTGATGATGATGTTGATTTCGAGAAGAAGAATGAAGTTAACGATTACAAGGAGAAGAATACTTTACAGGTAATTAGTACCGGACCTACCGGGAAGATTACTATGGGAGATTTTTGGGCTTAGCGCCGGAAGGAGGCCGCCCCGTATCTGAAACTAGTCCGCGACTCTGAAGGATATGACCTCGAGCCAGGTGATGTTCCTGAATCTCATCACTTTAATCTTATTTATACTGTTGTTCCTATGCTGTTAAAGATTATAATCGTAATGAGACAAATCCATCTGCACCCAAATTCACTTTCTGTGAAATCATAAGAGTCAATTGGCATAAAAGGCTTGGAGTTTATTACATCACCTTCTGTGCCAAAGCAAACAAAAGTGATGTCCCAGGCCATGATCGCTATGATGTGTTTCAACTTTCAAGCTAAGGTGTGTCCTGCCAGGCTGCCTCCAGTGTTTTACAAAGCTGAGGTTCTGCTCAGCAGAATCAAACCCTGTAAATGTTGTGTGTGTGTGTGTTTTTGTCACTTCTATAACCCTATAAGTTTTCACCTTGTATGTTTTGGTGCTGGAGCCATCTTTATTGATTTGGACATGTTTATTGCCTCAGGAACTACTGGATATGTTCCATGTGGTGAGACCAGGAGCGTCTCAAGTACGGATAATTGTGATGATTACCTCAAGAAGTACAGAAATCGAACTGCCAAAGATGACAAGGGTGAGGACGAATTCTCTCTGTTGGTTATTTTAAAATAGAGAATATTACAAGATTATGGAACAAGGATTCTCTCAGTAGGATGTAATATTATCTGTCCAGTCTATATTACTTCCCAATAATAAGTATATTGGTTGTTTTTCTTTTTTGTTGGTTATTAATTTTCAATGAAAAAAAATCGCAATATCTTGTGCATTTTAGTGGGTTATGAATCATTCTTTTTACATATCTTTCTATCAATTTTAAACATTTTATTGTGGTGGGTTTTATTTTCTTATTATTTTATTTCAAAATGGAAAAGAACATAAACGGAGAAGTTTGCATAATGTACCCCTAAGATTTATACGTTTCCTGAAAGAAGTGCACTTATATGTGTCTGCTTCCTTGGAAGTTCTTCTAAGAAATGTCTATATTAAAATAAGTTGGAAGTTTCCTTTGTTTATTAAATCATTCAAAATCATGATGTTATTCTTTTATTTTGTCATTTTTATACGTCAGGAGCTGCAGGTGATACCGGAACACAATCTTGTATCCAGGGAACATACGAAGAATATATCAAAAAACATGCAAGACGGGTAACTGATGAAGATGAGCGCAATGTGTGAAGAATTGATTTTTGTATATAACTTAGTTTCAGCCTTTTCATTTAATAAGCCTTTGTTTCTTGAGTTACAGGAAAAATTTTGTTTTTTGTGGATAATGTAAATTCATCTTCTGTTAATGAATTGATTGATTAACACATTTGGTTAAGCGGTCAATAATATTTAGTTATGGTGGCATGAGCTAATCCCATTTGGGGAGAGATGTCCATGTCCTTTCTTTTTCTCCTGCACCATGTTTGCGAACTCAATTTAATATAAAATGTGGACAAAAAAATACAATCTAGAACCAAAGGCAGTTATTATGAGATCGATTGGCCGTATTTAATATGGAGATAAACAAATCGTAAGAAAAACCGTATTTAATATGGAGATCAAACAAATTATAAGAAAAACTTTTCTTACGACAATGTTTTTGGACTTCAGAACAAGTAATGGGAAATATTATTTTTACAAGTTTTTTTTTAAGAGAAAATATGTTTATATATGGGCCACATATTTGTACATAAACTACTTACACTGTAGACATAAAAAAAATTGTACTAAAATGAGACATCATTTTAAAACAAATTGAGAAGATAACATATTGGGCTGGAAAAGGTGAAAAATTTTGTGGATATTTAACATTTAAGCTATATGAAATCGCTGTTTACTAATATTTTATCATTATTTTTTTATTAATTTTGATTTTGGCAACAGAAAAGGTTTGATTTATTATTATTTTGTAAAACTTATGATATTTGCCATGGCCGCACGTCAGGTATACATGCTTTACTAAAATGGAATCCAAGACAGGATCTAAAAATAAAATTCGCACTCTTTATCTGTGATAAAATTTTACGACACTCTTTGTAAAAGCTGACTAAATACAATAATTCATTAATAATTACGGACAAAATAAGTAATATTATCCTAAAAAAAAGGTCTGATCTAGAGTCCTAATCGACTAATGCCCTATAGCATTCAAAACTCCATTTGGAATTGGACACAAATCATATAATTCAAATCCTCCTTTATTTTACTCCGACAAGTGTTACATCTTCTGTTATATATTCCTGTAAGTTTCAACTTCTGTTGCCCCACCCACTCCGCCTATTGCATTTGCCGAACGCACTCGACAGGTTGTACTGAACTATATTTGCATATTAATTTGATGATGATGATGATGAAAAAGAGGAAGATTACAGACGCTGAAATTGCCGAGTACTTGGCGAAGAAAGCCCAGAAAAAGGGGAATTCAGTTTTTATTTGGAGAAAGAGGGAATAATCATGGTATCAGCAAAAGAAAGAGAAGAAAAGGCAAAGAGAAAGAATGATAGAGATCTAAAAATTGAAACAGAGAAAGAAAGAAAGGGATATGAAACATGCCATGGCGTTACTTGCCAAGGAGATGATTGTAATCATTGGGAAGAGGAGTTGAGAAGAGAGAAGGAATTCGAATATAAGCAGAGCAAAATTAGATCGGAGATTCGCGTTCGCGAAGGGCGTATGAAGCCCTTTGATGTTCTTCTTCTGTCTTGGAATAAGCAACAATGTTTGAAGAATCCTGAAACTTGTGTTCAAGTGTTTGGCAGTAGAGGATATGGAACAAGTTCGTGGTGAAATGGTTTCGCGACTGGACTATTTGAGTGACGATGTTAATCACATACAACAAAAACAGTATTGGGAGGCTCTTCTGGTGATTTGTGACTGGCAAATTGCTGCTCGGAAGGAGGATGATTCGGAGAAAAGCAAAGGAGATTTGCATTTGTATGTTGAAGAAGATGTTGAGAACTATCTGCAAGGCTGAGGTGTGTTATGTCACGGCTGAGGCGGTTGAGTATTGGGAAGCCGTTCTTGCACGTTTCCTCCCCGCCCCGTCTATACACAACTCCACTCCAAGTCCCTGCAAAAATCTGGAGTTGAATTAGGTAGTACTATTTTCGATGAAGTATCCATGTTGATAGAGCGCGAAGCAGTGGTCGCGACTGAGCCTGAGGATGACGTGGCAACACCAGAGGGAGAAGCAGTGGTCGCTATTGACCCTGAGGATGATGTGGCAACACTAGAAGCAAAACGTGTTGCTGCTTCGGATGAACAAGGGGAAATTTTGCAGGCAGAAATTGCACTGGAGAAGGAAGATGGTGCCAGATATGACCTTGGAAAGCTAAGTACTTGAACCGTGTCATCAGTGCTTATGAGTGGAACAAATACAACCAGATTCACTACGATCGCAACAATCCACCCCCGAAAATCGTTCAAGGCTACAAGTTCAACCTCTACTATTCTCATCTTTTTGACAAAACAAATATTCCAGTTTACAGTATAGAGAAGGATGAGGACAGTACAGAGACCTGCATTATAAGGTTTCATGCAGGAGCCCCTTACCAGGACATAGGATTCCGCGTTGTTAACAAGGAGTGAGAGTATTCCACAAAAAAGGGCTTTACGTGCACATTTCATAGCAGCATTCTAAAGTTGTACTTCAATTTTAAGAGGTTTCATTATCGCAGGTGAGTCATTAGATGTAGTAATTTACATTTTATACTATTCATGAATTTGTCTACTGTTGTAATGTCAAGTGCATATGTTGTGAAGAATGACAGGAATGTGTTCATGTTTCATCCTTGGGGTAAGAAGGTTTCATTTCGTAGAATAGAATGACCAGTTTCATTTCTTTTACTTCATTCTCTCCGTGAATCCATGTAAATGGTTAATTAAATTATACTCCTTTCATCCCAAATTAAATGTCCTAATTTAATTTTAATGATCAAATTGACCAAACTTTAACTTTAAAATTTAAGAAATATATTTATATTTTCATAATTATAAAAATCCTATAATTGTATAAACTTTCATTTGATATAAATATTATCATTTATATATTTATAAAATAATAGTAATTATAATTTTAAAATCAGTTGGTTTAACCTCTAAAATCAATTTAGAACGTTTATTATAAGACGGAAGTAGCAGTCAATTTATAACGTTTATTATAGGACGGAAGTGGCATATAATATAACCGCAATACTCACTCACTAGAGAAAGATGAAGAAACAAAGAACTAGTTGCCATTTAACTCACAGAAACCAAGAGCACAACATACACAGTTAACCACCAAGAACAGATATTAAGTTAATCATTCCTACAATCAAAGCTTATTTGAATTGCTTCAACCAATAAACATATAACTTAATCTCAAATTCAGACTACACTTCATTGTCTTTGTATTAACAGGAACACTCTAAAGCTCACTAGTACGAAGCTAACCTACCAGTCTAAACTTCTAAACTGCATGGATAGGATTTTTGCTCGAGGTCATTCCTGAACTGTCCGAAGCTGGATTAGCATGGAAAGCCGACTGCCGACTGGTGCCTTCCAGTAGCTTTACCGAAAGAGATGAGGGTCCTCCATTGCCAATGGATTCCCCTAAGCTGAGTTTGGACATGCCAACCAATTCGTCAACATTGATTGGGATCTTTGAGTGCACTGCTGTTGGCTTAAGCACCTCATGATTCTCCATTTTAGCAGGCTCTGAGCTGCACCCCTGCCAAAATGGTAAGGGAAATGGTACAACTGGAGAGATATAAGCAGGATAGACAACTGGATAACAGTATTGAGAGTTCTCCAGCTTTGGAGGGGCGAGTTCAGCATCGTTAGAGTCGGCAGATTCCATTGATTCACATTCTTCTTCCACAACAGGGGAGGGTAATTGGTCAGCTTGTGTCTCAGCTTGAGGAGGATTTACAGAAAAGAAATCTTGTGATGCCGTTGTATTTTCAACTGACTGCAGAATTCCAAGTAAAAAGAAAAGACCAGTAAGAATTTTTTATTAGGTGATTACAAGTATAAACTCTGATTCAACATCACGACTGTAACAAATGGGATAAGATGGTTAAAATAAAAACTACAAGAAATAGATAAAGATATTAAAACAGAACAAACCACACCAGCTCAGCCAAAAATATAGCATAGAAACAGTGGTAAATAGTTGTATTGAACAACAAACAAAGAACCATGACCATGCTAGTAATTTTACTAGAGGCTAACAAGATAATGATATTATTGTAAGAAGCAATGGTAAGTGGTAACATACGTAACAGCATATCTATAACACAAAACAAGTTGAATATGGTCAATGTGTATATAAGAATACCCAAGGGAACTCATAAATGTGAATACAAAAAGAAATTACTTACTTCATCAGCTACGATATCAAACAAGCTCGATCTTCTCTTTTTCCTAGACACATTGCTTTGCCTGATGAAATATTTCTGGGCATGGCTAGCCACCTGAGTGGGTGTTCTTGAAATCACATAATTTCGAGCTATTCCACGCCAGTCACCTTTACCTAACTTCTGCAGACCAAGTAAGAACATCCTATGCTCCTCTTCAGTCCATGGAACACCTGAAAATAATATTGAACTATGTTAAGAAATGTGAGGTGTAGATAATGTTGAACTTGATGCATCCTTAAACTTATAATATGCTCTTAAACCGGGAAGATTGTCCCTCATATAATGAAAACTTATAACAGCTAAAAGTATGCACATTGAAACTGCTTTAGCACAAGGGCATTTCAACAGATAAAGAGCCCTTATGAATGCCGCTCCAGCAGGCTTTACTTCGTCTACATGCCCATCCAAAAAGCTAAAGAAGAAATATATGTACCCGTGCACAAAATAAAAGTTGCAACTGTAGCCGGCTAACAAAAACGAATAACCCTTCAAACTAACTCAATCAAGCTTTTCTTATTCAAGCTCATGTCCTTCACAAGCCAATCCAAAAATGCTAAATAAGGAAACAAATTTGTACATTAGAATAAGATAAAGTAAACATCTTTATACCTCAGAATGATTTTCAATTACAATATATAAAATAATATCGTACTAATTGAGGGACTCTCAGTATTGTTGTAAAACCATCATACAACTATAAAATAGCTCCTCACATCATCCAAGACTAGATAAAAGGAAAAGAAGGGAACAAGAAGGTGGTCACTAAATTAACCTATGTACACATTAGAACAAGTACAAATAGACAAGTAAATAAACTTAAATAAGGTTAACAGCTAAAGTAAATTAGTCGCTATGAAAGATAAATATAATCAAGTAGATGTATGCACAATTTCACAAATCAATACCAAGAAAAATCCAATCTAAATCTCGGGACTCCGATTTTCTAACAATATTTGGCTAAAAGCGTACCTTTCATTGTTTAATCAGGATAATCATAGACCAGAAGTAGAAACTAAACGGAACTGAGTTAAAACAATTATTCATATTTATGAAGATTGAACCTTTCTTTCTTTCTCTACTGGACGAGGAGCCAGGAACGAAATCTTCAGATGCATAGCCGTCGGCGGCGTCGGCGACGTGATCGGGAATATCGCCTGGAGAATCATTACCAGTTTGCGGGTTGGAACAGCTGGATCCGTTGTAGTGGGTCAAGTTACCCATACTGGCACTCTTACGAATCGATGACGACAACCCATCAGTCAATCGGACCCCAAAGAGCTTGACGCCCCGGTTCGGGCAGGTCCGAGAGTTGTGACCATTGTGACTGCAGTGGGAGCAGCGTCGCGTCATGGCTCCAATCTGGAACCGGGTCGGATCTCTCTGAGCGCAGTGAATTTAGGGATTTCGATGCGTCGGAGAAATTACGGGAGACAGAGATTTACACGATCCGGAAAAACAGACTTGGGATTAGGGTTTGATTAAGGTCGAGAAATGGAGAGCTATATATATATATATATAGAATAGCACAGTAGATATATGTTTGTATGTATAATATATCTATCTCGAGCTTCGCAAACGTGAGAAAGATGGAAATGGATAGAGATACAGATAGAGATTTGGAAAGACAAATAGATCACGTACTAATACACAGAAGTCCACTATATACTTATATACGTATATTATATATACACGGTATTTTTCGCAAAGAATGACGTATTAGTTTTAGTATCACTACAAATAATTTATGATATTTTTAGAATGTATTGGGTTGGTGTATATGTGACTTATTTTAATGTGACTATCGAGCGTACAAGCAATAAACACTTTATCCTCCATCTCGTATGAGAAAACTGAATGAACGGAAAATAAATTTATTTTATGTGTATTTATTTAAGAAAATTATAAAATTTTATGATTTATATAAAAAATGGTGGTGAAATGAATCATTCACTTTATATGTAATTTCATTTTATGAGTAATGAGAAGAAATGATCTATTTTTTTATTTTTTTCATTGTGATTCTCCTTTTATTTATCTCAGTCACTCATTTCACTACTGTTTTTTATTAAATTTTGATATATTTCTCATTTCATTCTTTTTTTTTTTCAATTCGAACGGAGTATGAGTCATAATTCAGTTTAACACGTTTAAAAATTATTTAAGTTTTATATATGTATTAGGTAGTTTCATAATTGTTAAATGACAAATCATCTTTAGATACTACATTAATTCTATTACTTTAAAATTACAAAAACTTGTATTTAATTTTAAAATTTTATAACTTTAATACATATAATTAAACAATATCTTTACCATCTTATCAATAATATCATGTATATAAATTTAAAAATATTGAACACAACGAGTGATGGTATACAGTTGAATGGTTTTCCTTCATGTGTAATCTATTCTGATTCTAAGCTAGTAGTGCAGGCTATAAATGATGAGAATCCATGTTATTTGTTTAAGAATGTGGTAGAAGACATAAACATTATCTTTGTTGCATGAATTATTGTAAAGTTATTTTTGTTATGAGAAATATGGTGGATAAGACGCATACTTTACTGCAATAACTTCTAAATTCTATCTAATATAGTTCTTATTAGTATCAAAAACATTCAAATTAATTTGAAATATCAATCAAGTCAAAATAAGCTAAACTAAATTATATTTAAATTAAAATTTATTCGAATCAAATCAAGTCAAATTAAGTCGAACCATGAGTATTAAAACTGTAAACGAACTGAATTCCTCGTTTGTTCAGTTCGATTCTCGTTTAAAACTCAATTCGAGTTGTTAAACAAGTCGAGCTCGAACACACAGTTTTATGTTTATTTAACAATTTAGACTCGAATCGAACTTGAAAAACTCGACTTAACTTGACTAATTTATATTGTCCGACTCGTGTTTAGTTCGACTCGATTCAACTATCCGATCTCGATTAATTTATATTATTCGTTAAATAATATATGTTCTACTCAATTTATTTAATAAATAAATTTAATTATATTTTATTCGACATCGACTCAAGTCGACACATATACAATGTCCATTACCTAGTCGTGTATAACATTGGATTAGTCGATTAGATGGTCGGTGATGAGATCTATGTAATGCAATATATACTGTGCATGTGGACAAAAGATAGGACAGTTATAATTGGACCCAAGTTATTAAAGGCTGAGAGATAGGGCGCATATTCCAGCGTACAATCCCTTCTTTATCACACTACCATACAATTCTACAACTATACGAATTATATACATTTATCATCTCATGTGTGCTTTCTTCTCATACAATACAAATACAATTAATCTTATCGTACAATATGAAGAATAAATAAAGAAACAAAAAGGCATTATAAAACCTTATCACCAACTTATCCAATTTACTAGCAGCCTTTTCTATAATCATGAATCATCTCTTTTACTTCCTTTCACTAAATCTCATCCCCCAAGAATTTGAAAGATTCCATTAATTTCCTTTTTCTTTTTCTTTTTTTGTTTCTAAATCATATTTAACGGTTCAACAAATCTTTTAGTAATTATAGAAATCTAATCTTTTGATTTGAGATGTCTAAAATAATAAAATTATTTTTATTTTTTCTCTTACACTTAATAATTTTCTTTGTCAATTGAAACAACAAAGAAGGTATAAGGAAAAAAGAAGTGATATTTACACAATAAAAGATGATAAATTCAATTTTTTATGATACTTGTCATACTTTAGTTTAAAATTAGAGTGCCAATATGACACTTTTGCATTATATTGTAGTTTAAAATATTCAACATATGAAAAAATTCACTTAAAAACAAATCTATTAATTTAGAGTATGAAATTTGGAGGGTGGAAAATGAAAGATGGCCCAGTCTTATCCTCTGTGGATATACTGATGATGTGCATTATTTAAGTTGTCCTTGACCATCTTTAAAAAATTGTCTCATCATCATATACTACAATCACTAACTACTCCCACCATCTTGCTAAAGTCGTGCACTCCCAACCAAAACAAAACCACAAATTCACTTCTTTTCCTTTAATTTTCCCATTCATTGTTTATAAATTCCAAAAACAAGATGGGGTTAATAAAGTGAAGAAAGTAAGTTGAGCATACTTGATGACAACACTTTATTACAAACATCAAATATTGATAGTTCAGTAGCTAAGTAACAACTAGGTATAGTAGTAATTAGTACTGTGAACAAATATATAATTTATTACGAGAAACAAAAAAAGTATCTATGTTTTTGGCAAATAAACAAAAAAAGATCCTTAAAAAAGAAAACCATATTTTTGCAATATAAAGTACTGAACATTTGCAAGATACTTTTAGGAGGAAAAAGTATCTATGTTTTGTATAAACGTGAAAGATGATAAGCATTTTCCGTCATTACAAATATGCTATGCTGCTTAACCTAATTAAAATACATAAAATGTTCTTCCAGGCAGCAGCTACATAACTTCCAAAAGTACAAATTTGTAAGGTGTGACATCCGATTCGACTCCATTTATATGCGTGTAACCTTAACTATTATGTGAGGTATTCTCTGCTGAGTAGGTGGAAACCTATACATACACAAACATGTAAATATAATTGACTTATTTCTCCACATTCTTAGGAGGAAGAAAGGTTACGTTTTTCAAGAGATATTTTATATTTTACATTTATAAATAAATAATTTTAACAATTTTTTGAAAAGAAAAGGCAATCGTTACTGGCAAGCAGTGATATTCTGTATTCTAATAAGGTTGTATTTGTTTAACCTTATATTTTGGAGATTATTACGTTACAAGAATCTAGAATATCCAAATTTAAGCAGAAGAAAGCGAGACCTAAACAACAAAAGCTGTATAAGAGGTGAACTGGACATTATACCTCGGAGGAGATTCCTCACTACAGCAACTCTTCAAGCATTTCACCAGATTTTTTGGATTGGGATCAACAAAGAAAGCTACCTAATAGTTGAAATGAAATGTACATAAAATTGCCAGTTTCTCACATAACTCCCATGACATGAGAAAGTTAAAACTCAAAGCAAATAGAAATATGAGAGCCCGAACATCATATAATCCATACAGTACTATTTTTATTTTTTTTAGAAAAGGCAAAAAGAAGATTTTATTACTGAAAGATCTTTATCCAAAAGCTTTGGACAAAGAAAACTTAAGACTAAACCATTGATGCAAAAAAGATGAAGCACAACTTGAGATGAAATGTCCTGACCTACAGCAGGAAGTTTGAAAGAAATCCAAAAATGAAAACACCTGCTGAGAGCTAGATAACCTGCTGAGAATTAGAACCAGATGGAAATAATCTCAGTACTGTTAATATACTTATTTGTGTGGTTCGATGTTATCGCATTGTGAAACTTAGCCATACAATGGTTCTATGGCAATAATCTCAGTCTCTTTCTAGGCCGGTGGCCATTTTAGATGCTTCTGCTACTTTTTATTCTTTAAATTTATTTCATTCACATTTTATTTCAACGCATTTTTTTTTATAAACGAAATTTACTTAATTTAATCAAAAATGAATCTTGTTCAGCTATAATTAATTGGGGAAGCAAAATAATTACATAGATCGTTGATTCAGCAATATCCATCACCGAGCAAGTTTACAAATTAATCAATCGCAACAAATATGTAACAAGTTGATAATCATGAAATTAATTATAGTACACGTGTATAGACATAAAGTGTAGGAGGAACCTGATGGATAGAGCGAGCGGCGCCAATTCGATCAGGGGAGGAGAGGTCTATAATTGGAAGTTGCAGAGGTTTCGCCATGTTTTGACTTTTGATTACTTCGCTGCTTTCTATTGTCTCCCTACTATGTGAAATTTTGACTTATTTCTGTTTTGGAGCTTATATTTAAATATAATTTGCAGAATGGGTGGTGTTAAATATATTAATTTGTATACACAAAAAAATGTATTAATTGATATTGTTAAATTTTATAGGAGATCAAAAAATCATAAAGTGTTCACGTCTTAAAATTTAATAATTCAAAATTTGTTAATGTATTTATGTATATTCATTTGTATAATTTATTAATAGTTATAATAATTGTTATTTAATTTTTTACACGTAAATTTAGGTGATAGCTAGTTGGTTGATGTTTTCGACGTTCTCGTGTAATGTTATAATAGTGTATTGCCTTGGTTTATTTACCTAATTGACAGTACTGCAATTCGGATCGGTACCGAGTTATATGCTTGCCACACACTGTTATTAAGGCCCAAATTTGTCATCATATCCGTACATATACAATGAATAAAACACGAAATCCCTAAAAAAATACAGTAAAAATTTATAATAAAAACTAGTTATAAAAAATTGCCCAAAAAAAGTCAAATTAAAAAATACCGTAAAAATTATCCCTAAAAATTAAAAAAAACGTAATAATTTAAAATCATATAACAATGAAAAAAACTTATAAAGTCAAAACCAAAAAAAAACAATATATATATATATATATATATATATATATCATTATCTCAATCTTAAACAAAAAACATACATCACATGCACACAAAAAAAATCATAATTCTAATAAAAAAATAACTAAAATGATACTAGCACGTCTTTATCCCTATAATCGGTGCAAGGATTGAATAGGTACAACATATATATATATAACATAATTCTTCTTTAGGTTAATACACATAAAATGCATTAGATACATATAGCATCACTCTTTATATAATTATGATTAAGGAATAATTAATATTGTGAACAAATATATAGGTAGTACTTTATTACAAGACCTGATGTATTCAAACCATATCTTTACTAATTTATTTCGTGAATTTATTGAATGCGTGATGTCCCATCAATAAAAACAAACGAACATTATAACTTAAAATGCAGTGATTGAATTTGAGTCCAAGCTATGATTGCAACGAGTGAACCACACACATAAAATATTATACTTATTTAATTACACAATCTAGTAGGGATTAAAGATTTAAGAAGATGAGAACATTCTGATACCGACTTTATTACAACTTTAGCCTAATAATATTCTAACATATAATAGACAGTCCTCCTCAAACATTAGTTTGGTTTTGAAAATTCAGGAGTCGATGGAAATTTTTCTGATAGTCCTCTTTTTTTTGTGTTTGTCTCTGTGATAGAGATGAGTGTGTGCGAGTGTAACATGTATTTTGTGAAAAAAATCGTTTGTTTTGTAGACTAACTTGCTAAATAATTTATGTATTTTGTGAAAGAAATCGTTTTGTAGACCAACTTGCTAAATAATTTGTTGTGATAAAATTAGTCTTCTCCGTACCTCATTTGCTTGCTCTTCTTTAAGAGGATGTGAAGGGAGTCACTTTTGTTCGCCTTATTTAGTTGTTTTTTAGCTGGTTGTACCAACTAGTTCAAGTTCTTGATTTACGTTTCCACCCCTTGTTTTTGGCAAATAAACAAAAAAAGATCCTTTAAAAAAAGCCATATTTTTGCGATATAATGTAAGTGCTGAACATTTGCAAGATACTTTAGGACGAAAAAGTATCTATGTTTTGTCATTACATATTTTCTGTGTTGATTAACCTAATTAAAATACATTGGTATAAAAAAAAAACCTAATTAAAATAAATAAAATGTTCTTCCAGGCAGCAGCTACATAACTTTCAACAGCACAAATTTGTAAGCTGTGGCATCCAATTCGACTCCATTATATATATGTAACCCTGAACTTTTCTTTGAGGTATTCTCCGCTACGGATTAGCGGAAACCTATACATACAAAAACATGTAAATGTAATTGACTTGATTCTCCACGATGTTAGGAGGAAGAAAGGCTACGTTTTTCAAGGGTATTTTAGATTTACATTTATAAATAAATAATCTTAAAAAAATTTCAGGGAAAAAAAATCGTTAGCGGCTAGCTGCCGGTATTCAGGGCTGACCACTGGCTAACATAAGCAACAAAAGCTGTATAAAAGTTGAACTGGACATTATACCTTGGAGGAGATGTCTCACTGCAGCAGCTTTTCAAGCATTCCACCACAGAGTTTGGATTGGGATCTACAAAGAAAGCCGCCTAATAGTTGAAATGTACATATAATTGTCAGTTGCCCACATAACTCCCATGACATATGAATGTTAAAACTCAAAACAAACAGAAATTTGAGAGCCCAGACATCATATAATTCATACAGTTATACTAGTATACCTATTTGCTAGGTCCGATGTTCACAGTAAAACTTAGTTATACATTGGTTCGATGGCAATAACGTCAGTCTGTTTCTAGGCTGGTGACCACTTTGGATGCTTCAATAACTTATCATCTACTAAAATTGTTGGAAAGGATAGTAGGATTGAATGAATTTAGCTATTGTGTAGTGCTTCCGTACTTTCTTTCTATAAGCATACGAACAACACATACTGCCTCCGTTCCAAAAAAAAGGAGTTACATTTGGAAAAAAAAATTTGTTTCAAAAAAGAGTTGCATATGAAATTTTTCTTTCTTATTTTGCTATAAATTAAAAAACTTTCAATTACAAAGTTGTACGTCTCATCATAACTTAAAGATTTATAACAAAATTCATGAAAAAAACTTATTATTTGTATATTTAATTCTTAGTTAAAGATAAAATTAATGGTCGTCAAAAATCTAAATATTACTCTTTTTTGTGAAATGGAGGGAGTAACATGTAAAATTCACACACATTATGCATGACGTGGGAGAAAATGTTCAAAGAAAATTATGAAGCCACCATTTATCAACCCCATATCACGAGGAGCAAGTACAGCATGTAGTTGATTTCTTCCTCCTTTTTTTTTTTAATATTTATGCCTCAAAGGCATTATGCATATGCATAGAGGAAGACACCATATATGACGGTACAAATAAAATTTATGCGTAGGGTAGAGATGTTTATTACAGAATAACGCTCCTGTCCTGTTCTTATCACTCTGTGCAGCGTTGATCTGCAAATAAAAGACAATTGGAACAATGCAATAAAGATAAATATATTTAAAAAAATATACATTGAGCAACTGAACATAGAGGTTTGTCCAAGAGATAAATTACCTGTATAGGCAATTAGTCCACCTTTCCATCAGGTCCCCAATGTTAACTATGAAGGCCCTGCATAATCTCATGTTGCAAATAAGTTCAGAACTTTTAAACCCTAAAATTTTCTTGGTAGAAAAAAATACAATACACTCCTGTACAATGATAAAAGGCAAACTTTTCATAGATATGGTATATATCCATGACTCGGTTCCTTGGAGTTGTAACATCTGCACATATAAGGGATAGAAAATACACCCTGTAATCAAGGACTTACCCACTGATATGATGCACATCCTCCCAGACCTGTGGTTGCTTAAATTTTTCCCTGCAGACCTGCTAATGTGGAATGACAGAACAGACGTTAAAAACCACAAGTGAATGAAACACAGCTGTCGGTCACAAATCGTATGTGTCAAACATGCCTGAAGCCCAGCAACACCATCAGTAGCCAAAAGAGTGATCATTCCATAGTCACAATGAGCTGATGCACCAAGTACTTGATCATCTAATAACCCAGTTTCACCTGTACCCAATATAAATAACATTATTGTCATAAGCTTATAGGATGGCCTTCAATATTGAATGGTTTTATATGTAATGCTCTTCTCTATATCATATGTCACAGCGCCCACGACACTACAAGCACAAGACAGTATGAGCCCATAGATGTATGCACGAATTTTAGTGTAGTTATAAATAATAACCTCAAACGGAGAACTGAGCCATACACATGACAAAAGTCATCAGATAAAGTTTTGTTACTTGAAGTATTACATGAAGCTATCATCATTCAAATATAAAGACAACATATTTTTAAACCTAATCATTCAGTTTCCTATGTTAAAGATAGTTCTGCTGGTCAAAAATGTAGAAGTAACAAAACTCTAAATGGGAGATAGAGGTAGAAGCAATAAGTTAGGATATAGGCAGTTCATGTTATACAATCAAACCTGGATAATGTAACAGACGAAGAAAAGGCTCCAAGGCCCCAGCTTTCTCAAAGAAGTCTTCTTCGAGATTTAATGCCAAAGCAATTAGAGAGATCAACCTTCTCCCAGCAGCCCTATAACATCAAATATAAACACAAAGTCAACATCTCTTATTGCTATCTCACAGTTTCACAGTATGAGAATTGTTTCACAGAAAGTGTCAAACCAAACAGTTCATAATCCAACAACAGGGCCTGAAGTGCTTTAATGAACTCCTCCCATCCTCTTTCAAAAACACATATAGACACTCAAATCACACATGAAAGAAAATCAACATAGACATATAAGGAGTTAAGAGATTGCATTAATTAGATATTCTTGACAACATGCAATTAAGCACACGTGAAACTTGCTAAAATAGAAGGCAAGGCAATTTTTATCAGTCCCTTTACATATAATCATATTGACAAAAATATTAAATTGAGTATGCTTACAGGGTTTTTTCATAGTATAGCTCCATTGTGAATCTCCAAGACGGTAATACTTCTGAAATTACCAACCAGGATAAAAAATTTCTTAAGTAGATTGCAAAAATAATTAAACACATTTTTTTTTCTGACTATCGTGATTATCTTCCAGATGCCAAGGAAAATGAAGAAGATCAAAAATTCAAATAAAACTCGTCTTTTCACCTAATCACAAATATAGATGTACAAATACCTGATGAAGGCCACTGATTCAGATGGCTTTTGTCATTCTCTAAAGGACCAATATAGAATGTCTCTTTTGAATCACCTGCTTTTCGATCAGGTGATGAATTGATGTCAACTAAAATTGACCCAACAAGAACAGAAAAGTGTACCCCCGCCAAACACCCACACCACCACAAAAAAAATTAAATAAATAAATACAGAAGAAGAACAGAAAAGTGAAAACTGCAGAATTGTCCTGTCTGGTACTTAACATATTCTAACAGTTTGGATATTCATTACATATAGATATTGGTTCAGAGTATTGCTGATTTACTGCCAAAGTAGAAAATGGGCAAATGAAATATAGAATAATGAAGTGAAGTCATGAAACATATAGAACCTTTGGATAAAGAAGTATCAAGCTTCTCAGCATAAAGTGCTGTGTAACCCCTATGCTCCTTCCGAGTCAATTTTACCTTCTCTTCAAGGGGAAGTGAGAAAAACTCCCTACTTTCCTTGAATACTTTTTGTAATAAGTCATTCTCTACCCCATGATTAATAAGGTAAAAGAAACCGCAGTCCAAGCATGCCTACACACAACCAATACTCGAAGATTTGAGTAAAAATTTATTAATTATAAATCATCAATTAACCTCACAGCTATGTGCTGATTTTCCCTTAACACTGAAGCAAAATTTCTGTAAATGCATCTATACTAATCATAAGTCATAACCTTCGGAACCTTAAAAAATCTTGCAATTACAGCTTTATATGGACCAAATTATCCGCAATTATGCACAATTACGATGCCTAGTTATAAATAAATGCAAATTCTTGGTATAACCAGCTAGAAAGCTAAAATAACAAAATAAGAGTAAACTACAACAGTATACTCCGTGTGTTTTGAAAATTAAAAATAATAGTAAGAACCTGCAAAACTATACGGAGTACTTCATATGCTTTGAAAAATTTTAAATTCTTATTACAAAGCTCCAAACGCAAGTCCCCTAATTTAATGAAAAGAGTTCTGTTTTTCAGGCGGCTTATTTATTCAAAACAAAAAAAATAATGATGTTAGCAGATATTTCTGTGGCATTTCATCTGAACCGCTAATACTCCACCCAATTCTGACACTAAAATTTAAATCATATAGGGATAGGGTATGGTATGTAATTTTCCATCTCACCCAATTTAATTCCGATTTTAACCAGTTTATATGTAAAATATATTTTATAATGATTTTAGAAGATTTTGTAAGAGAATAATATAAAAAAAATAAAGAAAAAAATAAATAAATTAAATTAAAAATAATAATTTTGGTAATGGAACAGATTTGGTAGAAGGGGCTAGTTTGAGGGACTACGTAGTTTTTGCGAACAGAGTCTAAGAACAGTTTCTCCATCTCATACATATCCAGTTGCCATTCCTATTTCCAGTGACACACTCTAACAACATATTTTTCCTCGACCAGCATCTATATTTTATAGTCTGTACATTTTTTATAAACACAAGTCGCTTAATTAATTAATTTAATCAAAAAGGAATCTTTTTCAGCTATAATTAACTGGGGAAGCAAAAGAATCACATAAATCGTTGATTCTGTAATACCCATCACCAAGCAAGTTTGAGAAATTAATTAATTGCAACAAATATTTAACAAGTTAATAATCATGAAATTAATTATAGTACACGTGTATGGACATAAAGTATAGGAGCGACCTGATGGATAGAGCGAGCGGCGCCGATTCGATCGGGGGAGGAGAGGTCTATTATTGGAAGTTGCAGAGGTTTCGCCATGTTTGCTTACCTTGCTGCTTCAATTTTCTCCCTACTCCGACTTATTTCTATTTCGGGGCTTAAATATTTTATAAATATTCATTATGGTGGTGTTATGTACATTAATTTTTTACAAATAAAGATGTATAAATTGTATACAGTATTAATAAATTTTGATAGATTCATTAAAAAAAATTGTTGATAAATTGTTATATATGTTTGTATATATTTTTATGTAAGTTGTTGGTATCTATAACATTTTAGTTCGTATTATTATATATGTATTACATGCACATAAATTGTTTAGGATAAATGATATTTTAGTATGTATTAATATATAAAATATCACTTTAATAAAAAAATTTATTAGTTTTATTTTAATATTAAAATTACTATCAAAAATACAAAAATTACTACAAAAGTATTAAAATTATTATCAAAAATATTAATATAAAAACGTAAAGTATTAAAGTGGTATTTTAGTATGTATTAATATACAAAATACCACTTTAATAAGCAAAATTTTATTGATTTTATTTTAATACTAAAATTACTATTAAAAGTATAAAAATTACTACGAAAATATTAAAATTATTATCAAAAGTATTAATATAAAAACGTAAAGTATTTATTTAAGCGAAGCGAAATTTTTCTTCCACAATTCTCTAAAACATCTTTTTTCCAATTTTTTTACTAAAAGAAACTAATAATACAAAATCCTTCGATTAAAAAAAGCTTTTTTACTGCTCAAAGTAAACATGTTCGGCCCAATAACCCATCACATATTGAATAGTAGCATGGTGATATAAGTTAAAAGAAACCATAGTCACATGAAAATTTTGTCGCATACTGTGTTATTAAGGCCCAAATGTGCCATCATATTTAGTTAATAGTCACTACGAGGAAGAGAGAATCCTCTCCGGTGCCCTTCTTAGGTTGGGTTGACAAGGGGGTAATTCACGAATTTTTATGTCGAATTCTCATTATATAGAATATTTTACATAAATGAAATGTTACAATCTTAGATAGTAACAAAATTGACTATGTATTCACATGGTCAAATGACCATCTCTTCTTAAAAGTAAAAAAGTGTGTGAGTTCTAAGCGATGTCATATTTTGTAACAATTTCTTTTTTATTTTAGATAGGAATATTAACATAATAATATTTACCGCACGAGAATGAATCAAAAATAAAAATAATTGCACAATAATTATTTTGTCTAACATTGTACCAATCAAGAATTTTGTGTGACAAGAATATATGATGTTAAACATAATTTAGTTTCACTAAATTAAACAAGCCCTTAAGTGTTCGACAACATTCAACAAGAAATCATGGTAGTGATGGGCTTGGGATTGTCCCAATATAGGTGTCACGTTATGATCCAAATTTATCGACTTAAATACATCGACTTGCGCTAGCTAGGTGTCACGATACGAACTTGGGTCATTCTAATACGGCTCAAATGCATGGGTTATTCTAACACGCCACAAGCACCCCAAAAGATCATAGCTTATTGGTATAGTGATAGTAGACTTAAACATCTGTATACACATTTACATAATCACTTATTTCCGACGTGGGATTTACATTTGGAGTATGTGTTATTGACTATGAAAATAATTAATTTAACTATAAAATTAATTTCCAGAGTTTTTCCTCATATAATGTTTCTTCAACTCACACGTGCGACCCAAAATTTGATTCTTTGTGCTAATTGATTTGATTATTGTTTAACCGTAATACCAATGAGAATCAACGATTCTATTAACGGCTTAATCACATGGCGACCAGCTCAGCTGGTAACATGCTCAAAGATTAATGTGGACCTAATCTATGCTTTGCACGAATATCTAGACGGATCCACCTGCACACCTCGATCTCTTGCTAATTAGCTGCACGTGCAGGGTTGCACGTGTGGGTATCCCTGGATCAAAGCCTCCAACTCCCTTTTCTTTTTTCTTTTTCTTTTTTTTGGTTAATTTTTTCTTTTGGGTTATAGATGGAGGACTCTGATTGATGCCGTAGAGGATTGTGACGACCGACGAATTGCACGGCAAATTAATCGAGTTTTATTCAAATAAATTGGATTTTTTTGCAAGACTCGGTTCGGTTCAATTACGATTCTTAACATATTTATTATTTGTTAAATAAATCAGTCTGATATTATTTCATTAATTTTACGAATGAATTTAACTAATTTCAACTCAATTTAATTTGTCTATGACATATTTGAAGTTCATGGTGTATATACGAGGCAACTACATACAACTTACACATACATACTCATTAAATTTATACACATACACACTCATTAAATTTATAATCGATTTGAATTCCCAAACTCAAATGTAGTAGTATTACTTAATTTCAATATCGGGAATAATGACTACCTTTTGGGCACCGACTAAATTTATGTAATGTACATATATTTTAGCAAGCAGTTAAAGCATAGATTCAGTTTATTTTGATACTGATGCTCAACTTTGGGCGTGAAAACTACAATCAAGACAAGAGTATGACATGTTACTACTCCTTCGGTTTTTTATTAATTGTATTTTTAGTTTAAATCATATAGATTAAAATTAATGATTAATAAATATAATAATATTAAATTTTTTAATATTATACTATAATTGTCTCTAATATGTATGAAAAAAAAGAAATACTTATATTTCTTTAAAATATGCAAAAAGTAATAGAGTAAAAATAACTTGGTCTTTATATTGAAATGTAAGAAAAACAAATAAAAAAAGAAGAAGTCAAACTTTAGAAAAACAACTAAATAAAAATAGAGAAAGTAGTGCTTTGGTGAGAATATTTGTTTCAATTTCATTCGATTTTGTCAAGTAGATAAAAGATAGTGTGATGTGTGTCATAAAATTTTGAACCAAAAAAAGTGGATAATTATTCTAAATATATTTTTTATCTTTTGAACACAATTAAAACTAACAAGAATAAAAAAGTGCCCTTTACTTTTTAGGAAACGGGGCTCAGGAGTCGCACGTTAATTTTTCGCATCAGCACTCCACTTTAAATTATTTTATAGTTACACAACTCACTTATTTAATGGAAACTGCACCATTGATATAGTAACCATTACAAATACTGCTAATTACACAGTCACAAGCCTTTCTTTTCATATGAAATTATGATTAAATTGAACGTTTTGGAGAATCGAGTAATACGGATCTACGAAGTACTATCATATCCATTCATTAGAACAACATCATGAGCCAAAAGTAGTGAACAAGTTGTTTGAAACAAAGACAAAGTTGAAGATAGCGAAGCACCACCAAATCAACCACCGCACATGTGAATATCTTATGGGTGGGACTTAAATATCCACACCTTAGGATTCTATGACCATGACTACAAATTTCTTCTTCATTTTTATTTTTTGTGGGTAGAGAAAATTATAGATTTCATGCAAAACCTATTAATGATGAGGAGCTATATGCCCACACATTGAATAGATCAAATATTGGTCATTATATTTCTCTTTATTCTTTCAACTATTAGTTGGCTCTAATCAATTTAAATTGTAACTGATTGAATTTTATTCGAAGTTTTTTCGCGTGTTTATTCTTTGTATTAACATGACTCGAATTCAACCTCAAAAATTACCTAAGAAAATTTGAGAAATAGTAATGGTACGTGCCACCCGAAGAAGTTAAAGTACATCACAATTTTGGGTAAAAACATGCATACAAGTTAATTTGTTTGAGCTTCATAATAGTTACATTTTCCATCAAAAAATATATGAATGTCTCATCCTTTAGATTTGCTCTTCTTTTAGCCTATTTTTTTGACCAAAAAAGGGTAAAAAATAATATGTAATTGTTATCATAATAATTTTTTAAGAAAAATATACATGCCCTAATATTAATACCGATAAGTCCTCCTCCAATTTAATTTTTATGTATTATTATCCTCAGTTCATAATAACTATCGCTTTATTGTTTTACTCGTAAATTTAAATTAATTTGTTTTTATGTTAAATATTTTATTTTAGTTAAAAGTTTATTTATATTTAAAATAATTTTTCTTCTTATTTTTTTAAAAATTAAATAAAATATTTAATATATAAAAAAATTCACTAAAACTTATGCACCAAAAAATTCAATTATGAAAAAGAGGGAGTAATTATGGAAGGAAAAGAATAAACATTTTAGATTTCCAATTTGATATTGTTGTTGGAAATATTGAAACGGATGGCCATGCAATAAATATTGGGAGAAGGACAAGGCGGTAAATGCCATTAAGTACAGAAGTTGGTGAAAGGAAGGTACTCCATGTAGTAACAAATAGCAAATGGGTCAAGGTCACGTGCGAACCACGTGGAGGTCGTCTCGTACGGTCAGTGGGGAGAAGGAGGGGCATTGTTGGTATGGGAACACGTGGGACAGCCAGCACGCACCCACGGGACCCCTAATCATCACCCAACCATCTTCTCCTCACACGTCCCTCGTACATTCCCTTTACTATTTACACATTGAAGCTTCACGCGCCATTATCTTCAAAAAATGATTTTTCTTTTTCTCTCCTATGGGTAAAATAAAAAAAGGAAAAAAAAAAACTTTCTCTCATCTCATTTGTATTTATAAAAAAAAAATTGGTGAGAAAAATATTCTATCGGGCTAAATTAGTAGCAAACTACCTATTTATTGTAATTACGGATTGTTTTAATCTATTCTCATTCATATTAGATGGTGTGTGTAGATTCCAACAAATAAATATTAATTCATTCTTAATATTAATGATAATTTTAAATTCATTACATATATTCAATAATTTGACTTTTAGCAAATATTGAACTTAATCGCAATAACTTTAGATTTTCAAATTTTGATAAGTAACTCATATTTTACAAATATATTGCCAACAATTTATAAGTAGTTCAATACAAGTAATTATGAATAAAAACTAAAATAATAATGTTAACATATTATTAAAATATTAAAACTATAAGGGGTCCAATAGACTCCAAAACAAAGGCACAATGTGTTTGATGCCTTCAATTCAAACACATTAGTGCATTTTGACACTACTTTTACTCAATATATAATATAAAATAAATATAATGAATCAATATTTGTTAGTCAAGATCAAATAAATTATATGAATATTACTTGAACATTGAATTGTAAAACATATCATAACAACAAGTTAAAACGTAATTTTAAGTAAATGAAATAAATAGTCAAAAACTTGATTAAAGAATGCAAGATAGTAAATTAACCAAAATATATATTGTATATACTAAACTTCTAATTTTACTCTTCATAAATTGAATTTTATTTTATAATTTTATATGTATATATTAAATTACACCTAAAATTTACATTAAAAAAAAAAAGATCAAAACACATTTTGGAGGTAGAGAGAGAAATTACACGCGCTTAATGGACGTAGGGATATGGGGTGGTGAATGGGCAGGAGGAGTGGATTGAGTAAGGATGAGGGCTGGGGGAGTTCAAATGATTGTAGAGGGAATGCGTGTCGGTTAATAAAGGGACAACATGACACGCACGGCTGGGACTATATGGGGCCCACTCTCGAGCAAAACAGACATTGATATCTGAGATCACGTGGATACCAGCTAGACATGTTGGTCCACGTGGGGGCATAGGTTTTCAATTCCACCACGCTACTCTCTTTACTCGTATTATTCCTTCCCACGTGATATCTACTCTCCCATGTCCCTCTTCCATCCCTTTCCTCGCCCTAACCCTACGCGTCCAAATTATTTCTTTTATTCGCTCTTCCATTTTATATTTTATTAATTTATTATAATTGACACGTATTTTTTTTTTTAAAATGTCTTTAAAACAATTAAAATCTGCTTCAGATTTTTTGAAAAAATAAAATTATACTTTCTCCATTAAATATTTATTGCAACAATTTGACTTGACATAATTATTAAAAAAAATATATTTGACTTTGTAGTAAATATTTAATTTATCCTTATTTAATTTAAAACAATTTAGTAATAAAAAGTTTTGAATGATAAAGTAAATAAGATAAAATAAATTTTGTAACGATGATATGTAGGTTTATAAAATAAAAATAAGAGAGAAAAAAATTAATTTAATTTATTTACACTTTAAATATTATTAAAAGAATAAATATTATAAAATAATATGAGACATTCAAAACAAATGTTACAATTTGATGGGTCGTTGAGAGTAATAAACTAAAACGGATTAAGTCTTCAAACAAATTTAAGACCACACAGACAGAGTGACGTATCCCCTTTAAAATCTTAAGATCATGCTATAATACAAAGACATGACACGAAGACACAAATGAAATAAAAATCTATTTGTACCACTCCTCCATACTACCTTTTATTCACAAATAATATAGAAGATTCCAAACCTGCTTGTATCACCCCTTCCTATGCCTATCTTTTTCTTTTGTCCACTTACTTTAGGTGGTGACAATTCACTACAAATAAATATTTGCAAATAAAAGTATTTTCACAAGAGAAACAACCTTTATCGGACAATATTTTCGACACATACCACTGAATTTGAAGCATTTTTGTTATTCTAATATTATAGGTATAGTTTTCCAATTATTTTGAAATTATACATGTAATTTTACTCTCGAACACTTACATGATATAAAATATATAAACCGTTGCTATTATAATTATTATTATTGCTGCTACTATAAATTATTGTTGTTATTATTTTTTTTTTCCGACCATCATCACTAGTAATGATCTATCCTATAATTATTATCATAGTTTTAAAAAATGGACTGCACCGGCAGATTTAACGGTACGGTTTGTTTAAAAGACCGGACCTGCAAAAGAACCAGACAAAACCATTTGAACCGGGCAATTTTTTTTATCAAACCACTTAAACCGGCGAAGAAGCCGCAGACCAGCATATACATATTGCAAATCAAAACAGGAAAGATGGCAGATCCCGCCGATCTGTTATATCTTTTTCCCGATCTACATTAATAAGTAAGATGAGATGGAAAAAATGTTTTATAGTGAGAGCCACTGCTCAATTTATTGCCAGATCTGCCTATTTATTTGCATAACAAGAGATATTACCACTCGTTGAAAATCTATAAAGGTATATATATATATATATATATATATATATATATATAATTTTGCACATATACATGTATTAGTTGTGAGCTCGAAGTGAAGAGTGTTTTGACTATTATATGCCAGATTATTTCTTTTAAAAAACAAAAGAAAAGGGAAATGTTAATAGCATGTTATACTTCCTCCGCTCCATCTCTTTGATATAATACTATGTCAAAATGTTATAATACTTTTTTTCGTAATATAAAATTATAAAAATATAAAAATATAAAAGTATAACGATTTATATTTAAGAATAATTTTTATGTATTTCATAAGACATAATAATTAATTTATATGGAAGTTTATACCGCAAAAAAAAAAAAAAAGAATAATAAAGTAATGGTAACCTTATCATATACTCATATATGTAAAACTGATATTTTTGTTCATGCCTTGTCCTCATTTAACAATTTTTGTATTAGTCTCTAATTCATAAATTAATAATTTGTATCATGGAAAATTTGATTTTACATATTCATATATGTAGTAGTATTTTTTTTATTATTACATTAATATTTTAATAATTTTAATTAAAAAAATTAAAATCTAATTTATCCCGTTAAACCATTAAACCACGACTGGTTCACCATCCGATTTGATTTTTAAAACTATGATTATTACTATTATTGATACTTTAAATAATACTCCATTTTTTTTCTTTTTAGTTGACATTTGATGAATTGTTTCTTTTTTGTTTTTAATTATCACTTTTTTATTCTCTAGATGAATTTATTACTTACATTCTAAATATACCCTTCTAATTGTCGTATACTTTTATGTAATGTATTGATAATAGTATTGGTATAAATGTAATGTTAATATTAATATAATATTATTATAATTAGTAATCCAATGTAGATGGAATGTCCCGTTGATTAAAGTGTAAGGTAGAAAAATGTCAAAAAAAAAAAAAAAAAAAAAACAGATGAAGGGAGTATAAAATAATTGGAAAAGAAAATGACAGTCCCAAGCATATCATATGGTTGGTTGGACCATATCATATGCACCTGACTCCTTTTCAACCAACATCCCCCCTCAAACTTATTTGCCAATTATTGGTGTTTGCAGGCTTATCAACGCGCCTCTTCAGCACATCTAGACGCAAAATTTCAATAAACACTAAATTTAGGGTGCAATTTTCCCAAGACTGGAGTGTTAATTTTATTGTTATGATATTTAAAAAAATAAAATAATTCTATTGTTAAAATTTCCACCATTTTCGAGTCCAGGACTGGCGCTACCGCTTTTGTAGCTATAACACTCGCCTAAGAATTCTGTGCATCGTCAAAAAAATATTATTTAATGAGATGGACGAAGTATTATTTATTATCTCCGTTCTCAAATAAATATCATCTTTTTTTGTTTTTACTTTAAATTTAAGTTAATTTTTTATATGTTAAATATTTTTTTAATTTTTAAAAAATTAATAATAAAATATATTGTGAATAAATATTTTAATAAAAATAAAATATTTAACATATAAAAATTCACTTAAAATTTATGTGTAAAAAAATCACACGACCCTTATTCATTTATTTTTTTATAATTAAATTGATTATTTTTAAAATAAAAAAACATCTTTCTGTACATATTAAATGTAGGCATATAATTGTTGTTATAAAAAAAGTACATTTTATATACCATGGAAGTTAATTATTATATTTTCAAAAGTCGTATAATAGTTAAGAGATTATAAATTTGAAAATTGATCCAGTTGTCCTCAAAAAGTTAACACTGACACACAAATCTAAACACATCTCAATAGAAATAAATAAATAAATGAATTCACTTATTTATAGTACTTATCATATGTATATTTTACCAAAATAAAATAGTACATCTCACACTAAAAAAAAATCTTCCTTTTCTAATGCTCGGTAGTTATATTTTACGGGAGTACAAACATATACTCTTGATAAAAAAAAAAATGTCACTCGTCCCTTTACAATAATCTAAAATCATTTTCAATTGATTTTAATGTTTGTCCACGGACTTATCTGGCTTTCGTCTCCCTCTTTAACCTGCATTATTTGGGGTTTGATATTTATAGACCAAGCAACCATTATTACAAGTATACAAGTAGGATTTCATGATTGATTTATCATTATTTGTTGTGCCCTCAGAATCTGACTTCAAATCACCTCCATCGTGCTTATAATTTGTATCTTGGGACCTACTTTATTTAGTGTTTTTCTTCTTTATTAAGTGCTTATAATTGTTCTTCTATTTTAAGTTTTAAAAAGATAAATAAAGATTAAAGTATAAATTTCAACATCCTACCATAAAGACAAAATTAATACTCTCTGCGTTCCCATGAAATAAGTCATTTTTATATAACAATTTAATTAAGAAGGAGACTTAATTAATAAGACGGAAAATGATATTAAAGATTATACCATAACAAGAATGAGGGTTAATTCAACTTTTGAATTTTGGATACTTTACTAATAAGATATCAGTAAGAATTTCATTATAATTTCTAAAAGTCTGTGATAATACCCTATACTCTATATTAAAAAAATAAAGTTACCGTAAGAAAAATGAAATCTCATTTTCTATGTATATCACTTTATATTAAAGTTGCATAAATCTAAGGTTTGTAGTTATTGCAACACACTTTTATATTAAAATATACTTATTTCCTTTTCTTTTTTTTTGCAATGCTGCAATAGTCGAGCCAAATGACACGAATAGGAGCCAAATGGAGAAATAACAGCAGTAAATGAACATAGAAAATAACAGAAGCCATACTTCTTGAAAATGTGAACTTCTTGAAATTTTCTACCTTGGCTAAAGAACATGGAGAAGAAGATGACAAAACAGACCCCATAATTCCTGAATGAGGTCAAAGACAAGGCAATATTAGAGTGGGGTGGGGGTGGAATGCGGAGGAAAGGGGGCAAAAGCCATGATTGAGATCATTGCTAACCCCCTGACATATACACACTTGTCATCATTGAACTTGAAAACACCCCCAAACCCATCCCCTTCTCTTCTTTCTATATAACCCCACCCCCATACTTCATTGCCTTCCATCTCCAAGCTTCTCTCTCTACTATCTCTCTAAAAAGCCCACATCTTGTGCTACTTATTTAACACTGCTCTCTGTTGGCTACCTCCCAAGTGTAAAATCTTGAGCAAGATACACATACAAGAAAAAGCAAGGCCTACCCAGTTGACTAAAGTGGCTTTTCGATAAAAGTATGATGGTTCATCAAACAGAAGAGTTGGGCTTGAGTCTCAGCTTGAGCTTAACAAAGGGCATGGAGAAGAACAATGATAACACTAAAAATCATCACCATATAAGTGCAGCGTCAGCTTCATCATCATCATCACTGCAGTTAAATCTGATGCCTTCTTTGCTCTCTCCTTCACCCTCAACCTTTAATCCTCTGCATAACTCTTGGAACATTCATCAGCATCAGTATCAGTATCAGCATCATCACCAACCCACCTCCTCCTCAGCCTCAGGTATTTATATATTGTTGAAATCTTTCCCCTTTTCCATAACTTCTCTCTACATGTTGATATTCTAAACTAAGAACCCATTTAGATCTACTATTTCTTTTTGTTATCTGAAAAAGATTTGAGTTTTTAATACTTTCCCCTTTAACTGAGAACCCCCGTAATTTATTTATTTGTTTATTCTTCTGGCAAATTTGAAATACCAATTCTATGACAAATCTGTAACTGTTTTTAAAGTTTTCCCGAAAGTTTCTTTCTTTCTTGCATCCCATCACATAAATTTAGGATTGAACACGGGTCATCACTAACCCGACCCGGAATCTCATGGTCGTCTTCAATTTTCTGTTTTTTTTAACGCTCAATTCTTTTTGGCTCCGCTCGCAGATCGAAACTTGGAAACATGCAGAGTGGAAACGAGATCGTTGCTAAAGGGAATCGACGTGAACCGATTGCCGCCGTCGACAGCGGAGATGGAGGAGGAAGCGGGCGTTTCGTCGCCGAACAGCACACTTTCGAGCGTGAGTGGGAAAAGGAGTCATGACAGATCAGACTTAGCAAACGCCGACTATCTAATAGATTGCTCTCGCAGCGACGATGAAGACGGCGACAATTCAAGGAAGAAGCTCCGGCTCTCTAAAGACCAGTCCACCATTCTCGAGGAAAGCTTCAAAGAACACAACACCCTTAATCCCGTAAGTTTATAATATACCCTCAATATCTCGGGACCGGTCTCCCCGATACAAATTGAAATATATCTGTTGATCCAACCTTTCAGGTTGCTCCCTCCCAGCTAGGTTTTTAGATCCCTCTTTTAAAAAAATTGAAATAAGGATACTTATTAATTTTTCCCTGCTTGTATCAAGAGATGAATTAGATTATGCAAAAGGTAAGTTATCTCCTCTTGTGGCCATTTAGGGTATTTTGGTAATTGCGTTTGTTAGTTTTACAATGTAATTTTTTGTAGGAGATCACAACCTTAAAAACTAACAACTAACGACACACCTCTTCTGGAGAAAGAAAGTAGTCGATAACCAGTGATTGGTCAGGTTTAAAATGTGATAATTGTTTGTTTGCCAAAATGAATTTTGCTGTTCCAATTGATATTTCATCAACGGTTCTATTTTAATTTGTTATGGAACTTTACAACTTGTGAAAAGATGTAATGGTAGATGAAATATGAACTGAAACAAAACAGTAGTCGGATTGAATTAGAATAAAATGCGTTCAAAATAAGTTAAAAGTAGTTACGCAAGACCGTTAAGTAGTTTGACTTGATGGGAAGTCCCTCAATGACCATGTGTTGATAGATTTCTTGAGTTTGGACTGAGAATGTGATTGTTGTTTCTTGCGTGTACGAAATGAACAAGATCTCGACTGTGTAGTGTATTGATAGGTGTTGGTTATTTTTATTTGCAGAAGCAAAAGTTGGCTTTGGCCAAGAGACTGGGCTTGACACCTCGTCAGGTAGAGGTGTGGTTCCAAAACAGGAGGGCAAGGTGAGATATGCCTCTCACTTTATTGAAGGCCATTCTTGTCATTTTAAAATTACGAATCTTTATTTTTATTGATTTAATTTACTTTTGGGGAACAATATATATGTTATATGGTGTGGCCATACATATTTTTATTCAAGCCCCTTGAAAAATGATGCTATATTGTTGTGGCCACAGAATGGGGCACCAAATAAATAAAGCAAATGGATGGAAAGATGCGTTGGTATTTGTTTTATTT
Source organism: Centella asiatica (assembly GCA_014636745.2). Taxonomy (NCBI): domain Eukaryota; kingdom Viridiplantae; phylum Streptophyta; class Magnoliopsida; order Apiales; family Apiaceae; genus Centella; species Centella asiatica. Next base: position 60,714,082 of record CM025780.1, read on the forward strand.
ACTTACTTTATTTATGCGTTGTAATCATTTGGTGAACATAGGATTATTATCCCCAAGGGCAATAATGTTGTGTACTCCGAAATGGTTGCACCTCGTAGGTAGAAAAAGAGAGTAAAGCCGCCATTCGAACCACGATACAAAAACAAAACACTCGCGTCGAATGTCCTAGGTTTTAGATAATTCTTTGACTGATTTCCCAGTCCAGCGCTGTATGAGGTTTTAAACATTGTTACAAGTATTTGATTGTTGATTTTCTAGATAAACAATAACTTAAGTGAATGTTGATACTTGGCGTATGTCGAACAAGTTTCATGCCATAACTTTACAAGAAACAACATAAAAGTCTATTAGATGTGCTGCCTCCATTCGGAAATGAGGGTCTTGGTTGATTTTTTAACTATTTTACACATTAAAATCTGTTCGTGACAGAGAGATTTAACTCTTTCTCAATAATATTGGGAATAATTACCTTTAATTGTGTCGTTGACAATTTTAGTTGGTGTAAAATAAGTTAAAAAAGTCAAATGAGATTCTCACTTTGGAATATGGAGAGTACAATGAATCTGTTGGGACACTGAGCCTATCTATTTATACTCCATATCACTTCTAGCTCTTGTAAGCAACCAAAGACTTAGGAAGTTCCTTGCCAAGTGTTCTGTCAATGATTCCTTTATTTTCGAAAATGTCGTCTCGACGAGCTTAATTAAAGGTGTGCAATACTTGGTCTGTGCAGGACAAAGTTGAAGCAAACAGAGGTTGATTGTGAGTTCTTAAAGAGATGCTGTGAGAATCTAACGGAGGAAAACAGGAGGTTGCAGAAAGAGGTTCAGGAGTTGAGGGCACTGAAATTATCCCCACAGTTCTACATGCACATGACCCCTCCAACCACCCTTACCATGTGCCCTTCATGCGAGCATGTCGCCGTCCCACCATCAGCAACATCGGTGGCGGGTCCATCATCGACCACTGCCGAGCCTCCGCCGTCCCACCAAATGAATCGTAATCAACGAGTCCCGTTCAGCCCGTGGGCCTCACCGCCCATCGTTCACCGGCCGTTCGATGCCCTCCACCTAAGGTCATGATACTCGGAGGTCATTGTCGTCAATTCACACTCGATTGGAATACAAATGGCAATCTTCCACTCATTCAACCTTGTGGAATATGCAGATGAAAGTTGAGAATTTTTCTTGTTAAGGGTATCAAATTATATAATGTGTATATATCTGAGCTCTCTGAGATATGGTTGCTTGAAATGTGATATGGTAGGGTCTAAATATACTTTGCTGTATGCCTGCATTAGTACCACATCTATATGTGACCAAGTTTAGTCTTTAGTGGAGCACGTAATTGTTCCAGCCCCGAGGGATTTTATTAAATCGTTTCCAAGTTGAAGAAGAGAACTTCGAATGTGAAGTGCTCTATAATTAATTTTTAGTTTTGATTACAGAGTTTTAGTTCTGATTGCCATAAGAAATGTGACTATTACCAACTTCACGTTAGCCAACTTAAAAGAGAATATATATATATATATATATATATATATAGTGGGAGTAGGGGTGGGGTGTGGGCGAGTGGGGAAGGTTTAACAGCTTTTTCAGAAAAGTTTACTGCTTTCTCAGCAGTGCTGTCACGTAGTTGTCTGCCTAAAAGAGCTATTCGCTCTCTCTAGTGTTGTGGCACAATATGTTGTCACGCAAGATAAGCACTCCATCCACAAGATAAGTACGTCGTCCGCCGGCTGGTCCGGCGAATATAATTTATTTTTCGGTCGACTGTCTATCCAGTCAAGTGCAAAAAACACAATAGAATCATGCAATGCACACTAGTGCTGTGTTTCAAGGAAAGAAAAATAAAAGCAACAAAGTGAAGTTTAAATTTAACTGTTTGCAGTATTGACGTAGATTATCCAAAAAGTACCTTGGAACAATGGAAAAAAAAAAATCTTGGTAACAAAAACTATAGGGCCTGTATTAGCGAGATCCAACTGTGAACAGTTATCTAAAAGAAAAATTGCCTATGGTGTTCTTGTTACTGTAGATATGGATGTGTACTCGACGAACAGCAAGTGTCTAAAGTAACAAAATTGCTCATTAAACCCTGCTCCCCTCCGACCACCCCCGACACAGAACGACAATGTCTACGTAGTACCGCCCTAGGATATTCTCACATGCTGCAAGCATTGATTCTCACTCATTAGTTAAGTTGTAACTATTGCAAGAATCACATGATCAACCATCCCAACTGCAATGATATCTCAAGATTCAGATATTACTACCATTTGCATTTACAAGTTTACCATGTTGAAAGATCAAAAGATGCAACTAAATATAAATTATCAAAATATATATTTCAAATTTTTTTGCTGATAAAAGACAGTCTTCTCCGTTGCAGGCTTGCAAGTGCTAAAGTTCAAACCAACAATATGATGAACTAATTAATTTCATTGTCCCATTACACAACTTTCTAAAATTGTTGAATGCCCAGAATTCAAATTTCCATTCTTTGACAAGAAAATGCATTGGATTCCATTTTTTCATGGTATGGGAATGATGTTGGTGTTATTGTTCATTTCATGTACTCATATTGGTTTGCAAGTGCTAAAGTTCAAACCAACAATATGATGAACTAATAGAGTTAAAATCATGCAATAATGTTGGTATACCATATGAGTACATGAATGAACAATAATACCAATAAAAAGACAGAAAGAAGGAAAAACATATAAATAAAAAAGCCTATAGTATGATCACAATTAATTTTCAATAATGGTTTCACTAATAAAAGATGAGTTATTTCCATTGAAGGCTTGCAAATGTTGAATTCAAATCAACAACATATGAACTGTCAGAGTTAAAACCATGCAACAATGTCTGTATACCATATGAGGTCCATGAATGACCAATAATTCCAACCAAAAGAAAAGAAAGAAAGGAAAGACTGAGGAAAAAGAAAAACCCTTATGATCCTAAAGAGTATATAACTGAGAAAATGAGAGCTTTGAACATCAATGCCAAATCTGCCATTTTACCTCACCGGGTTTCTTGGCAGCTGCCCTGTTGATCTTCTAATGGATGCAATCCGCTGAAGGCGAATCTGTTCCCTAAACTTGGCTATGAATTCATCAGCCTTCTTATCAACATCAGGCCCCCCATCATTTAGAGTGTTATTTTCATTAACTTCCTTATCAACATCAGGTCCCCCATGATCACTAGCATTGTTATGCGCGAATTCTTGATTATTTCCTAGTATCTCTTCAAAATCATCGTCTTCAGTCTCGGAGTCCTCATCAGTTTCTACTAAAACTTGTTCAAGGAAGTCATTGTTTTCCGCCTTAGGCACATAAGGGACATTCTCACGTGCTATGTTCTCCGCATATTTTCTTTTCTCAAAGAGGATTTCTTCAACATCATTCGATCTTTTCTCTTCGTTTCTATACACGAATTCTTCAGTAAATTCCCTAGCTTTGGATGCCCCTTGTAGTGGATCAGTCTGTCTAAGTGTTCTAACAGATCTTCCAATCAATGAAGTATCACTTGAAGTTCTAGGCCTCACTCCTGCCCCTGTATTTGCTCTGTTAAGCACATCTTCTCTGTCTCTCCCATTCAGTTCCTCCGGTGCACTCCTTATACTTCTCTTGAATTCCTTCTGAGGGAAAAATTCATCAAATTCCTTTTTCGGGGAAAATTCATCTTTTTCAACACCAAGATTTGATTTCATCAATGGAGGTTTACGATGAAAAGGTGGAAGTGGTGGTGGTGGTGGAGCTGGCGGTGGTGAAGACTTGCGAAAACTCTTCTTCCTTACCATATCTTCAACATTCTTGGATTGGAATTCAGAGGCTAAGCTTGGGGAAGGAGAAAGCTTTTTTGGTGAAGGAGAAGTTGAATTAGGCCTTGAAGATCGCGATGATTGAGAGCTAAAGGAACGCAATTCAAGCTTGTTTAACTCAGATTCCTCCCCAGAAGGAGGCAGAGAATACAAGGGAAGACTTTCCAAATCTTCCTTCATTTCCATTCTCCCTGATCTTGATTTCCATGGAATTGGAGAACGAAGAACAACATTTTCCTCTACATTTTCTCCCAATTCCATAGGAGTTGTATTTCCCAATTCCCCTGTTCTAGATTTACTAGAATTTCTCACAAATCGCTTTGAACCCGAAATTGAATTAGACCTACTGAGGGAACCACCATTGAGAACAGACTCATTGCTTGATTCAGTAACATCAGGGTCATGAACTCTTGATTTCAAGCTTCGAATTGGCAAAAGCAAAGGCTTTTCGCCAATTCGAGAACTAGTACCTCTCTGTTCTTCGAGAACAGAGTTCTCTGGAGCCACCACTAACATTGGTTCACCCCTATAGTACTGAGAATTCCATGTTTGAACCTTATTTTCATAAGTCTCAGATGGGGTTTCTGGTTCGTCATCAAAAACTGATGAAACCTGAAGTAATCTAGATACATATGATTGAGCATTATCAAATTTTGAGCTATATTCTTTGTCTGTTTCGTCGTTTCGCTTACTAAATAGGCCATAAGAAACAGCGATACCAACAAATACTAGCTGAAGAAGCTCCCAACTTCTTGTGTGTAATGCGTGGTTGATGAATTCAGGGGCTTGTGAAGGGAAAAGTGGGAGTACAACTACAAAAATTGAAACAATAAGAGCTTTGAGAAGAAAATGAGTGAAGAACTTACTTGGGTTTGGGCTTGGATGATTTTCTTGGACCTTTGAGGAGGCTAGTTTTTGGGATTTTGCAATATAAGAGTCTGCTTCTGCCATTAGAGAACAGAGACAAGCTTTGTTTTGGATCTTAATAATGTTTTTAAGGAATGTGGAAGGAGATAATGAGAAGATGAAGGTGGGAGACTTAAAGGGTAAGGAAATGTATGAAAAAGTTTTGGGGAGGAGTGAGCTGATTCCAATTGCTTTAGTACCTTTAAACTATCCATCCATTGTCATTCATACCCTTCTCCTCCAAAAACCATATTTATTCACAATATTGTTGTCCCTCGTATTTATAACCCCGTTTCATTTTGTGTTTATCTTATTTTTTCTGGCTTCAACATTTTCTTTATTTTTTCAAAATTGGGTATCTCAAAAAGAGTTTTACCTATTTTATTTTCCCTTGTATGGATATATTCTTTTCTTGATAGCTCTAGTATTTTCTTTTTTCTTATACTTCTACTAATTCTTCTAATCTTGTTTATAGCTTTTTTTTTTCTTTATATATGCATCACTATGAGATCATAAGTTAGTAACTAGGCCAATTAAATGAAACTTTTGCAAGAAATGAAGGGCATGAAAGGAGAATATGGAGATGAGAAAGATGAGGGTGGGACAAATAGGTTGCGTGGATATGATGGGGATTCTTCTTTTGGAGCCCATACGCTAAGCTTTTTGTTGGTTTTAATTTTTAAATTCAAGTATTTAGTATGTATTCCTCCTACTGTGTGTGGTTGCTACTTTGGAAGGTAATGCTTTTCTTTACTCTATTGTCATCCCACTTCACATTCTGCAATTTCTTATGTCTGAAATTAATATAAAGATGCTCTTTGGCTAGGACCATTCTATCCGAGGAAAAACATAGTAATTGCACGATATTAACAACCTTCCACTTTAAGTTAAGACAAACGATGCTTGTTTGAATTTAAATTTTTAAAAATTTAAAATTGTGATAATATAATTTATATAACAAAAATATAAAATCTCTAACATTTAAGTTGAAATAGACGACACATATAAGATATTAAATTTAGTGCAAATATTTTATGTCCCAACTTAGAGCAAAACATTGTTACTATCATACAATTGGTGTGGATTAGCTCTTGCAACACTTTTTTTAAAAATATTTTTAGAGGTATGAATATTGAATATAAAAATTTAAGAAAAAAGTGGATCCCAGAAAATTATGGCCATGACCGAGAAAGACAGGATAATGTAAATTTCTGGTCATACTATTTGTATGTTCAAGAAGATCTAATTTTGCAAAAATGGGTTCAACAAGTCAATAACTGTTTGAAAACCCATTAGAGGGGTTTAAGAAATCACTACCCTATCTATGATTCTTGATTATTTTGCTTGACAAAGTAAAGTGTTGTTAGTAAAGCATTTTCTCAGATCATTAGGAGTCTCAACAATAATGATAATAATAAAAAAAGCCCATCAGATGATTAAGAGTTGGGACTAATGAGGCCTGTGATAATGAAGAATCAAGAAATATGCTCTGGAATTTGCACTGCCTTTTCCTAATGACTTGCTCAACTTCCACCTCAAAAATATATTCTTTTTACCAAATCTTTGTTCTTTTTATTCAAACAACTCCATGCATTTGAGCATTTCAACCACCAGTTCACATGTACAGATGCTAGCCAGTCCACTTCAAATAGAGAAAACCTTGAAAATTCATGTTCAACATTCAATTTTATACCATTCCACATAAATAAACTAACATTTTGACTATGATCAGTTGATCACCCCACAAATAATCATTTTTATCTTTTGGTTGAAATTTTGTTCTTGAATTATCTTTCCATATTCTCTTTTTGGGTGGCTCTTATGCTTGACAAGTGTGTAACTATGACACATCAATTGACATCTAGGACCTGCCATCTGAATATGATATTTGTGTTTTTTGTTCTCTTGTTTTTGGCTGAAGATGTTCTTTAAAGTCAGACTCCTCTAAATGTGATACTTGATCTTATGCTTCTAGAGTATTTGGCAAATACCAATTTAGAATTTTTTAAAAGTTGGGAACTTTAATTTTAACATAAATAAATACATGAACTGTCAAGTCTTTCCATTGAGTTTTGGGCTAGTGACAGAAACAGAAAGATAATATAAACAAATTAATGTCACATATACAAAAATTCATAGAATAAATTGATACAGAAAATAGTTTCATGTATTTTGTGGATGTAAATATAAACATTTTTTGTGAATGTGAAAGAAGGGGTATAGTGAAAAGGTTTTTGAGCAGGGGTGTTGTTCTTTTCCTATGTATGTGGCCGAAAGTAAATTTTGTACCATGTATTGATTCTTGACTTCATGTTTGAAATGCATATATTAAAGGTGATGGAATACCTTTTTAACTAGGAAGGAATTTTACAAGAGAAAATTTCCTTAAAATCTAACTATATTTTTATAATGGGCATTTGCTTTAGTCCACTTCTGTTGATTTTGATGTGTCTTGTCCCTCCAGTAAGTATATGAAATGAGTAATATTATACAGTTTAATATCTTAAAATCTCAGCCCAATCTCAAATTCTAAAAGTCACATGACATGCATTTAGTTGATATATAACGATCTAAATAAAATCAACTACAATTAACTACCTACTATTGGTCCATAAATTTTTAAATTGCCACATGAAATTTTGTTAGCAAACTCAGGAGTTGAGAAAATGTCTATAATCTAAGTGAGAGTTTAATCACATCGGAATTAGGTAAAGTAAAACGTTAGATAATAAAAACTGTCACTCTTCTAAACAAATAATTTAATTAGGCGAATTTTTTTTACTTTTTTACCTAGGACAAAGACAAACAAGTCTAAATTAAACCCTTGCTTTTAATTTTTTTTATTTTACCCTAATTTAATGTTCCAGAGATTTAATTCTATTGAATGTAAAAATTTTACACTATTGTTTTTGTTTCTCTTTTTTAAAAAAAAATTCAAAATTTTAATTTTTATCTCGGTTATAATTTTTTAATCTAATAATTATATTATTAGACTTAAATGCTAAAAAAATCTTTAAGCTCTTTAATTGTTTTCAAAAAAATCTTGAAACTCTATAAATAACAATTATAACATCAAATTTTATATCAAAATAACCAATATCGTAGTTAAGTCATAACCATAATTAAAAAAATTATAATTTGTCATTCTAACTGTCAAGTTAACTCGATGCCTTTTTTTTGTCGATCTATAAATCTACATAAAATATTAGATAAGTATTTTAAAAAATAAACTGTTATCACAAAGTAATCAATCATGTGACCCACCTTGACACCATTGGTCTTATATCAAGTTACCAAAGTTAGGGAACCAGAACCAACAACAACAATGGAGTTGTGCAACACCTTAGAACCTTGTTATCCCAACATTTGAACAGTTTCCACATCACTGACTATTAATACCTTTCCCTTTCTTAGTCCTTTGCCCGGGACTTTGTACCTAGTCTACACGATGATTGGGATGAATAATCTTTTAGTCATGTCAAATCTTAACTCCGGTATTAATTATTTTGATAATAAATTTAAAATTTTGATGGTATAATTGTTATTTAGTTGGAAGGTTTTTTTTTTTAAACAATTAACAATTAAAGAGTTTAAAGGTTTTTTTTTTTTTTTTTTAGCTTTCCAGCATTTCTTAGTGTTGAAGATCAAAACTACATTCTTCAGGGTCGATGCTTGAAGCTGCCAATTTTGTTCACCAACTCCGACCCAGATCCGACTGTGACATCGTTCGGGTTCAGACTCGAGCTTCCAGATCGTTGCCCAGTATCGAAGGTAAAACTCCGATTTGAGTTCTTTTTTTTTTGTTGATTTAGGGTTTTACGTTCATTCGTAAATTCTTATCAATGGCACTTTTTTCACTCTCGAGATACTTCTCATCCTCCCCTCAAATCAGAAACCCCATTTCCTCACTCACAAAAAGTCTACCATTCTCATCATCTGCTGATCAGTACTGGACCCAATTGCAGAAAAATGGTTCAAACATTGAAAAAGCCCTAAACAAAATCAGGGTTAAATTGGACACTAAATGTATCACCGAGATATTACAAAGATGTGCTGTTGATCAACCTCTACTGGGTCTTAGGTTTTTCATCTGGGCTGGCCTTCAACCCAATTATAGACATAGTTCTTATATGTATAGTAAAGCTTGTGCCTTATTTGAAATTAATGAGAACCCGAGAATCTTTGACGATCTTATGGATGCTTTTGGGAATGAGGGTTCTTTTGTTAGTGTTAAGACATTTAAGGTGGTTTTGAATTTGTGTCGCGAGGCTAAGCTTGCGGATGAGGGTTTGTTGGTTTTGAGGAAAATGATTGAGTTTAGGTGTTGTCCGGATACATTGGCATATAATGTTGTTATTAGGTTGTTATGTGGAAAGGGTGACATGGATAAGGCAGTAGGGTTGATTAGGGAAATGGTTTTGATTGGTCTTTATCCGGATATGATAACTTATGTTACTACGGTGAAGGGTTTTGTTGATGCTGGTAGAGTTGAGGATGCTTGTGGGTTGTTTAAGTTCATGAAGAGCCACGGGTGTTCACCAAATACGGTATTGTATTCAACTCTTCTTGATGGCGTTTGTAGGTTTGGGAGTTTGGACAGGGCAATGCAATTGTTGGGAGAGATGGAGAAAGAAGTCAAGGATTGTCAACCAAATATAGTTACGTATACTTCTGTGATCCAATACTTTTGTGAGAATGGTAGATCAATTGAGGCAATGAGTATTTTGGAGCGAATGGAGGCTTATGGTTGTGTACCTAATAGGGTCACACTTCGTACTTTGATTAATGGACTATGTGTAGAGGGGCATCTTGAGGAGACTTATAAGCTCATTAAAAGGGTTGGACGAGAGGGTGCTGTTTCTACTAGTGAGTGCTATAGTTCTCTTGTAGTTTCACTTCTGCGGATTGAAAATTTTGAGGAGGCTGAGAAGGTTTTGAGGACGATGTTAGCTAGTTCCATGAATCCTGGTGGTTTGGCTTCCAGCCTTATGATGAAGAGGCTCTGTTCAAAGGGCCGGATAGTAGATGCTTTTCGATTGTACCGTCAAATTGAAAGCTTGGGAGGTGTGTCTTCTATCGACTTGGATATATATTCTATTCTTGTGGCTGGACTTTGTCGAGATAGACATTTGATGGAGGCTGCAACGATCGCTGGGAAAATGGTGGAGAGAGGAATTGCACTGAAAGCTCCCTATGTAGACAATATAGATAAACATCTGAAGAATTCTGGAGAAACAGAGTTACTGTCGCTTATCACCGGTGTTCAGAAGTAATGACGAGCCAAGCTATTTATCGTATATTCTCAGTCTAGTGCTCAATCTGTATTTACTTGAATGATGCTACAAATCTACATCAAAGTGATTTATTTATAATTGAACAAAAGGAGCGAAGGTCGCAATAGCCATCACTTTTTTCTTTCTGACCACCCTTGATCTGGGCGGGCGCCCTTTGAAGTTTGTGCATCTTTCTCACTCTCTCTCTTATGCTGAATCTGGATTATATGAATGATACAGGAAAAGTAATGGATATAAACAAAAAAGAAATTTGGTAAAAACCGGTGGGAGGAAGGAGAGGAGAGAAGGAATAGGAAAGAGATGGAGGAGAATGATTCCTTCCTCCTTTTTCATGGAATGAAGGTAATTTTGGCCTGGGAATGATTCATTCCAACCATCTCCACTATATTGCTCTTATTATCCTCGCATTACCTTTTATCATTGCTCCTCTCCAAATTCATTCTCTCCGGTTCCATTGAAGCGATCCAAATAGCAACATTGCTTTTGCCTATCGGATGGTTTCCGCAGAGGAGGATTTTCATGCGACTACTGTACATCTTGTTTTAGTTATCCATGAGACGAGTTCGTTTTACCTCAAGAATTGAAACATCTCCATGAAATGTCATCTTTTCGCTTAATTATGGTATCGGCTTGCCGTAAAGCTGGAGAATGGATTGCAGTTTTTACTCTATCTGAGCTGACAGATTATTGGCAGGATTGTATGAACAAAAAAAGAACTCGTAAGCAATATAGAGTTTAAGGACAGATTTTCCAAGTGAAAATCACTATGAAAAGCTACAAGTCTACAACATGGCTGAATTTCTGTCCAACTCTGTCATTAGATGGTAGATAGTAGGTGATCAAACGCTCACACTTGTTTTCTGCTTTGAGCTCTTACTACTTGCTAGCCATGCCAGCTGAATTCAGCTTTGTAATATACTTTTGCCTGCAAAATATATTTGATTTATATAGTTTGGTTCTTGTCAACATTTAAGAAGTTCAATGGATTATCTCAAGTTACTTTTTGTTAGCTTTTATAGTGAAGTAACAAAAAGAATGACAAGGGGATTATCTTTGGGTTATAACTTTACTTTCTCTACTATTACTTATAGTTTTACATTTTTGTCAGATAAACATAGCCAACTGGTTTTTCTATTAACTTTATAATATGAGCATTTGAAACATTATGCACTCTTCGTAAACATATTGACATATACTCTCTTTCGGAACATGGTAAGAATTTATACAATCCTAATCCGGACTCTTTGGTTTTTATTCTCTATGTTATGTTCAAAAAAAATAAATTGAATTCGTCCCAAAAAACAAAAAATTCACCCATAGTGTTGTAAAGTTGTAGAAATTCAAAAAAATTGTGTCAAAATAAATGTTTATAATAACAAAGTTTATAGTTGAAAATTCAAGATACTTTTTCTTTTATAGTTCATTCATAATTTTGATAAATTAAATTAATATTTAAATTTTCTAAACACACTAACAAAAGCAAAAGAGTTTGAAACAAAATATGTTGAAATAATTGTTTACAGTAGAAAACGATATTATAAAAAACGTTACACGAATGTAGATGCACTAATAAAAACAAAAAAGTTTGAAACAAAACATATTGAAGTTTGTAGAAAACAATATCGTAAAATACGTTAGACGAATGTTGATACCCTAACAACGTCTATCCCTTCACCGTAGACAGAGGTTAATCAGAATTAAGGTATATAATTGGAATTAGTCGTGACATGGCTGCCTCATGCCTAGATAGTGAATTTTTTTTTACAACCCCTGGTGAAAATTATAAGTAAAAAATGCTAAACTCCAAACTTGGTATCACCTCGCGCTTTAGTTAACGTAGTAGTAAGCTATCTGAGCCGTCATCTATCACCACGTGGCCCAGTTACATAGAATTTTGACAATACGCACCGTCACGCTATCCTTCCTGCTGCCTTTTGTTTCATTCATGTGATGTGAGAGCGAGAGATATGGCCATTTGAGTACAATCTAGGGTTTCCAACTTTCAAACCAAATACTTTCTTGGGTTTTCATCTTCCGATCTTTCTAGCGATCATGTAAAATTTTCAATTTTCGTCAGCGATCTCAGTCCAAAATTATCGATTTCTGAGGAATTAGGGTTTTTGATTGCTGTTTCTCGTAGAGATTATTGGTTATTAGTATGCGTATTAAGGAATTAAAGGGAGGTGAGGAGTCGGAGGTGAAGAAGTCCGGCGGTGGTGACGTGTTGGGTGGTGAGATAGTGGTGTTTGATGCGAAGAGGGTTTTGGTTGGAGCTGGGGCTCGGGCTCTGTTTTATCCAACGCTTTTGTATAATGTTGTGAGGAATAAGATTCAAACTGAGTTTCGATGGTGGGATCAGATTGATGAGGTATTGGCTGTTGTTTTAGTTAAGTCCGTGGGTTTTTGTGATTCTTATTTTGCTGCTTGTATGCTCACTCTTTGCTTTGGCTTCTTTGGGAATTTGATCGTCGAATTTGTTGTTTGCTATTTTTTGTTTTCACTATTGGTTAACTGGTTATGATGCATACAAGTCTCTAAATTTGTATACCAGTTGAAAATTTTCTTCTCAATGTTCACAGCAGTTGTATAATAAACTTTTCAAGTATTGTAATCTTACGTATAAGTTGTTGTTAAATATCTAAATGGAACATCTTTTTAGACAATATGTAAAGTGTAAAGATGAATCTTTTCATCTTCTATAGTGATGAAAGTACATCAAGGCTATTCGGCTCTAGAAGGCACATTATAGTTTGGCTAACTAACTGAAGTATGCCTCTAAGTTACCACAAGTTTCAAGGTACCCCTCATCACAAGTTTCAAAGTACCCCTCATTTACCAAAAGTGGTACCAAAACATGGAGGGAAACTGAGTGGGAACTTGGAGGGACAGATGAATATCATTATAATGTTCTATGTGTTTATTCCTAAGATTGCATTGCTCCTCCCCTCTTTTTCTGGTCATCGTCTTTTTCTTATGTCATTTCTTATAAGCAATTAGAAGTTTCCGTTATTGTTATGAGTTACTCTGGATTGCAAGTGACTATTCTGTTTTCTACTGTGCCCCTTCAGTTTTTATTGTTGGGCGCTATTCCATTTCCATCTGATGTCAAAAGGCTGAAGGAACTTGGTGTTTTTGGAGTAATCACCTTAAATGAGCCATATGAGACTTTAGTTCCGACGTCCTTATATCAAGTAAGATTGCTTCTCTTTGATGCTAAATGCCAATTTTCTGTGCACTATTACACTATATTTATTACAGTGGCTGGTTATTATATCTTTTTTACCATAATCTACTATGCATCTTTGAGTTGTAGATTTACATTTGGCTTAGATGGTAGTTCAACCATGTATTGGGGTGGTAAAGTTTTCATCTTGGTAGACTGTGTGGTATTGTATGAAAACTTGGAAACTTGTATGAAATTCTTGCCCCCAATGCAATAATACTAATGGTTTAGACTTGTTTAATGGATACAAAGTAATTGTAGCCTTCTTTGTGATTAACTACTTATTTTGCAGGCTCATGGGATTGATCATTTGGTTCTCCCGACTAGAGATTACCTATTTGCTCCATCAATGAGCAATATATGCCGAGCTGTAGATTTCATTCACAGTAAGTATCTCATAATCTACTATCTCTTCAATAATAGTGGACAGATACTTCCTCTGTGCTGCAAATTGTTTGTTTACTTCCCTTTCATGAGTAGGGGGTTGATTATATATTAATTTGGGGCTGGTTTCATTAGAGAGTACCATTGGGACCATTAACTAATGAACTGTTTGCCTAAATTCGTATAGAGTAAAGAGAACAAGTAATTTGGGATGGAAGGAGTGCGAACCCTATTTATCTAGCAAAGTTGAGTTTTATTTTTTTGTTCTGCACAAATTATCATTGACTAACCTGGTGCAAGTTGTAGTGTTATTTGTATCTTAATTTTAATGATCTAGAATAGAAGTTAATTTCTTAAATATATAAGGGTTTGAAAATTGTCTTTGAAAAATTTGCAAACAGCGTTTTTGTTGGAGATAAGAGTCTTCCACAACTTTTATGATTTGACATGGTGTATCCAGTTGGTTTCCAGGTTTAGTTGGATGTATTTTTAAGTTCCTTTTGTTCTATTCTAACATATTGGTTTTGTAGAGAATGCATTGCAAGGAAGAACTACTTATGTCCACTGTAAAGCTGGTCGAGGCCGAAGCACAACCATTGTAGTATGTTATTTGGTGAGTGACAATGTTAGTGGAGAATCAATACTAGGAACTGTTGGATATTTTCTCTCTAAATTTCTGTGTTACAGGTGCAGCACAAGCATATGACACCTGATGCTGCATATGATTATGTTAAGTCAATACGTCCAAGGGTACTGTTAGCCACTTCGCAGTTCCAGGTAAGCCAGATTTGGTGCAACTATTTTTATAAAATCAGTTATATCATGCCAAATAAATCCCTCTGGAGTCTCTAGTTTTTATTATTGATCACTGCACAGTTATAATATGGCACTTCAAAGTCCTTCAGCCTTTTTTCTTGCATGTCCACCCTAATTGTGTGGAAATGACTAGATTGTTGCCCACTCGTGTTACGTTGTAGCTCTCTGCTGCAAGAGCTAGAATGTGTTGAATCCTTTCTAGCAGTGACTTCTGAATGTTAAAAAGGGCAGAGTACTAGTGTGTTTGATATTGGATTCATAAATGGTAATCTTAGGTGGTACTGTAAGTGAAATTTAATTGTGATTGAATATGTACTTTCTATCATTAGATGTACGCTTTTAGCTCCGGAAATTTGAAAATAAGTTCTCGTCTTAGTCATCTTTCTAGAATGTTGAGATATTAGCCTATCAGCTTATGAGATAATTTACTGTCTTGTACATGTTTCACATTTCCATATTGTTGGTTTATTACTTGCAGGCTGTCCAGGAATATCACCGGCTCAAATTGAAGAAATTGTTAAATTCAAGCTATCCTAGAACATATGGCTCTAGCAATATGAGGAATGCAGTCATGAAACCTATGAGGTTCTTTGCCGCAGCTGATCTTTTTGCATTTGATGATGGATCAGTGGTTCTAGTTACCAAAGCAGATCTTGATGGTTATGACCAGTGTAATGGGTCAACTGATGTGAGAAGCCAGATTTTGGCAGATTTGAGTTTAGTTTACAGGGTTCGAGTTGTCGGTCAAGCAGCTTTGACGAGGCTCTCGTGCATGTGGTTCCGGTGCACTGCAGACAAGAAGATCTCTAGTGATAAACTGAATCCAGAAAGCAACTGCTTAATTAGGGCGAGTAATCAAGTGGAAGATGTTACTGTGAATATTCATCTATACTGAAAATATACACTTTTTAACATGCAAACAACTCTTAAGTCGTGTTCTTGTATATATATATGTTCCTTAAATGGAGAAACTGCATCCAGAGAACTGCTAGATTAAACCCAATAATCAAGTGGAATGTGTTACTGTGAATGTTAAATCTTTTTTTTCTGGTTACAAGTGACTTCATTTTTACTACGCGAGTCTTGTAAGTTGCTTGTGTTCTTATAGCAGCAGTGTTGTCGTACCCCTGCTCCTCCCCCTTCCCCTACCCCTCCTCTTTAATGATTCCTTTGAATTAAGTAAACGTCATCCAAAAGCGAGAAATTTGACTGAGCTAGTTCCATAAAATAAACTATTGGCTCATTTCACAATGATATGCTTTTGCTCTTATTTTTTTTTATCTCTAATACTAGTGGGATGTCCTGCTAATAGTATTGCAATAGGAACAGCATTCCAAGAATGGTTCGTAGTCGCGATAGTGGTGGCATAGGTGAACGTATCGAATAATTCTTTTAACGCGGTACTGAATATTGGTATTGGACGATACATATTACCTGACATAATTAAAGAATACTTCTCCGTTTCACAAAAAGAGAAATATTTAAATGCTATATAATTTTTTCTTATTAAATTTATTATAAATGTCTAATTAAAAATCATATAAGATTGTAATGACAAATTTTAAAAAATATAATATTATAATGTAAAAATTATGCAAATGTTACTTTTTTTTAGAACAAATTTTATTATTAAATGTTGCTCTCTTTTTTTAAAATGGAAGGAATATTAATAAAAAGATCCAAACAAAATAACTACAAATAAGATGATTCATCAAATACATTAGAAGTGTCACTATATACTTATAGTATTTACATTACATCCATATAAACCTGAAAAGCCTTAAAAAGTAAAAAAGCGAATCACAAGATCAATAATTGTGAAAGTTTTTCTTTAACAAATTATATTCTCAAAATATTTTAGTAGGAAATTGTTTAGTATTGTAATTTAACTAAATGAATATATATTATATCAGCTCAATGAAATTGACTAGTAAGGCTCATTTGAGACATTATTAATAAAATTATCAAATGAATGCCAAATGCTACAAATTATGAATAGGGGTATTATTGTAATTGTTGGCAATAAGGATTACAATCGTAAATAAAAAGTTGAGGACAATAACCCTAGCTTTCGAATAAAAAAAAAAGGTTCACATTATGTTAAACAGGCGCCGCATGTCGAGTATCAACACATCCACTTCATTCCCCCTCTCCTCCATCTTCTTTCTTTGATTTGGTCTGTGTTTTTTAAGTTAGGAGCATTGTCTTTTATTTCTGTAGAATTAATGAAGATTGATTGTAAGCCTAAGCGTCATGATCCAATATCTTTATCCTCTTCTATCTTTTAGATTGCTGTGGTACTGTTTCTCTGTTTGCTCACGAGTCGATAGCTTCTCTTACAGAGATTTGACGAGATGAAGGAAGACATGGTTTATGATTTCTTCCATCAAACTCGCTAATAACTCATTATATTGCCCATATCTTAAAAGAATCGCCGATATCTACCGCTGGCGTTAAAAGATGAATCGGGGGATAAATATCTGATCGTGATACACCGATACCGATTAACTCGGCCCAAATTTCAAAACATCGACATATGCCGATACATGATTAACTCGGACGAGATATCGGAAGAGATTCCTCGCCGATCCCCATTTACATCGGCCGAGATAACAGCAGTCGATACAGATTTAAATTGGCCGAGAAAAGCACAGAATTATAAATAACACTGCAAACTATAATTTGACTTTGATGAAAATTTCTTAAATGTTGGTCTTTGGAATTGCAACAGAGAATCATCGAGATGGCACACAAATGTACACACTATGTTTTCTGTACATAGTTATTTGGACATATTTACTAATTTCTGCGTGTAGATATTAGTTTAGAGAAGCATAGCACAAGTATCATGAGAATGATTCACCAAAACTCAAAAAGTTTGAGTGAATAAATTTCTAATTGATGGGAACCAATTGTAAGGCGATGGTGCATTCTGCTGATTTTATATATGGCTCCACGAGCTTTCAATCAGGTCTCCTTTCTCAGTTTCACTCGCCATCTTAATGCTGCCGTGTGTTGATATATCTTCCAAGTAGGGGACAATATATTCCTTCATGTCTTCTGTAGAAATTCCAAGATGATTTCCTGAGACACTAATATACTTGACCTTACCAGCTTCGTCCAATGCTCGCAGACCTATCCAATCTTCTTTATAAAGCTCAGTCTGCAGAATATAAGACAAGTTCAATTATTCATTGAAGACTCTACCTTGACACATATACCTTATATCAGTAAACTTTTTACGAGGAATTGGCAGTTTTTCAGTTGAAAAGTAAGATGATCAACTGGTCCATACTACTGATACTAAGCTTAGAGAAAACTTTCAACAAAGCAAGGAATGGAATCAGGTCCCGTGCACCTTGTTTTATTTTTTCTTGCCATCTACTTTAACTATATTGTAGCGGCCAATTTTAATCATGTCAATCTGAACATGTAATCATTCAACAATTCAGGGGGAAGAAAAGATTTAAAACAAAAAGTACCTGCTGTGGAGGCAAAATTGGATTAAATGCCCCATCAGGATAATACCCAAACCAGGCAGTTTCTTTTGGTATCAATACAGTGTCATGTTCAAACTGTTCATTTACGAATAACACACATAGGAAAGTTATAAGCACGTCAAGCATAAGAATTGAAGAAAAAACTAAAACACAAAGATGAACATAACACTGTTTCTAATAAGCACCAAACAGTAGAGACAGTTTACCATGATAAGCACCAGATTCTCTAAGCTTGAAAACCGTTCTTTGTAAGTGGAGTTCCTCTCTTCAGGCAGTTCATTGTTAAGCCTCGGGAGAAAGGTACAGTGTTCTAGATAGGCAGGAATATCCTACAAATTTAAGATATGTCTGAACAACAAAGCGAGAGAACCAAAGTAAACATAGTTTTAAATTTGGTAAAAACGGCACATCTCCATCCTCCAACTAATCCTGATATATCATGTGCCAACTGACATGGTTAGGAATATCTTAAAAGTGAGCCATATCTTACGTCAAGTTGTAGGATATAATTCCGATACAATAATATAATTTGAATATAATTTTCTTTTAATTAGGAATTGACGGATAAGGGCTTATAAACAACATAGCGAAACCATTTTTTTCTAGTAGAAACTGGTACTAATCATTCTATACAAAAATCATATAAGTTTCTTAAGTTCTTTTTAATGGTTCTAAACATTGTCTCCCCTTTCCTTGTTCATTATTATTTATTTGGAGTGCCTTTTGCTTGCCACTTCACAATGTAGGAATTAATTTCAATTGAACTCTCAAGCATGAATGCTTATCTGTAGATCTCTTTAACTAAATTAACTTTATCCGTGAGAATATCTTTTATATTCCAATATTACGAGTTCTCTATATGTTTAATTAAATAGTAATTGATATTGAACTTAATGCCGTATCCAAGTAATATTTACAAATCAGAGATTTTCAATACATGATTGGATTCAAAATTTGACACAGTGCAGAAAAGCTTTAGACACCCACTTGGATAAAATCAGTGGAAAGAAGTCAGATACTGAAACACTACATGTTATCTGATATATGGCACAATGGTGTATGGTAGAACTATACCAAGTCATGTCTAATAGCTATCAAGATATTACTCACATTTGGTAGTTTAAGGTAACCAGCTGGGGCCAAATGAGCCTGCAAAAACAAATCAAGTTTGATAAGTTAATCCTTGTCCATGAGACGATATAAACAAAAAAGAAGAAGTCATATACAATAAACATTGAGCCACGGAAGAGTCCATATTCCTTAATCACTATGGAGGCTACCGGCAGAAAAAAAATCCCCAAACACCAAGTTACATAGCACAATAATACAAAATCAGATGCATACTTGGATATAGTCACTGTAGATCTCTGATTTGATTAGGGTGTCTGCTAAAACACAAAATATTCCAGACTGCAAAAGAAGAAAACAAGGTTAAGCTAAAAACTGAAAATGCTTAATACTTTACATGAAACTAAAACATTATTGCTATACATAGAACATCCGGATTAAAATAAACATAACTGATGATCCAATGACCTAGAGACTACATTCAGAGTGAGTCACCAAGGGGTATACTCCATCCACAAATTGAACTCCTACCATCTAAGGGTATAACTTATTATCCTACCATCTAAGGGTAACTGAGAACCCTTACTATCCTAAAACTGTGTGTCAGGAAGTAACTTATTTAATTTGGACCAGATCATGTAAAAAAATTTAACAGTGAATGTCCAAGGAATAATTTTGCAAGCAAATATTCTGAAAAAATGAGTTTTGTGTGTGTGTGTGTGTGTGTGAGAGAGAGAGAGAGAGAGAGAGAGAGAGAGCTTGTTGACCATATATATAGTATGAAAATTTTAAAAAATGTGACATGGAGAACACTTACACCACAAAGTGGAACGGAAGCTGTACCAGCATGAGGCCCGCCCAATGAGATCAAATTTTTTACCTGATGTTGAAAGAGATGTGTTTACATTTTTCTAGAAGAAGAAAAAGAAAGCACAGAGACCTATGTGCAACAAAACAAAGAAAATAGAATACTAACGAGCTAAAAGTAATTAATCAAGATCTATGTTCACATCATTTCTACAAGAAGCTTCAACTATATCTCAAAATCAAGCCATTAACAAGGTATCCACAAAGTGATGAGGATTTTATCATAACAAACTCCAGCATGTAGATTAGATAAGCTTGGACAACATTTACAAAATAAGCATGTGTATGTAATTCAGCAATTATTATGTGTACACGATAACAAACATAAACGACTTATAATATAAGAGAAACGAAATATGAATTGACGAAAGAATTTCTAAAAACAATGGATATATCAACAGTGAAAAACTATAGTCTCTTACAGGCGGTCCTCCCTCACAAAATTCGACGACTGCACGACCTATCAAATTACCCTGTACAGTTAAAAAGAAAACGAAGAGTAAAGAAAATGCAAAATATAACTTCTAAACATTAAAGAAGAAAAAAAGTGAACCTCGAAAGGTTACAAGAGCTGGCAATGAGTATTGCAAGATTGCATCATGAACATAATGACAGAACAAACTGAATCATATGATTGAATTTCTTTAGCCAGATAAAATATGAAATTATTTCTTTAGATCTGTAATGAATCATAGACGAAGAAGATTATTTGTTTTGTTCTTGTTTGAAATTACAAGATATCAACCAGCAAAAAGAGGATTGCATAATGCTCCCATATGCCTACACTGAAGTCGTATTAATTCATCCCATATGATATATATTAATAATAAGGCATCAGTAATATTCAGAAAAGGCAAACTTTACTACAATCTTCTTTCTTTTTACAGTTATCTACAGGGAGAGAGTGGCATGTATCTACAGCCTTCATTTTAAACCTAATCAGTGCTACAAGATCACTTACCTGGGAGAGACCAACTATGCTGTAACCCATGCTGAGTTCTTTCATTTCCTTTACCTAAAGGATCAAACATAAATTTTACGTCACTAAAACAACTTCGAATATTTTTTGCAAGAATACAAGTTTGACCGTGGAAGAGAACTTGCCACCTTATCACAAACAACTTGTGCCTGCAATTTGCAAGATTTCAAATTATAATTCATACTTAAAATATGATTATATAACAACAGATCAAGAAATACAGTAAGTCTACCTGTTCCTGTAGGGGCATAAACCAAGAATCCCAGATTCCATCTCCAACTTCTCTGAAGAAGACAAACAATATAAAGATATATCAAGTCAGTTGCAATGGCTAACAAGTCGAAAGCTGCTGAAAAACAATTATTCTCTTGAGCAAGTTTCAAAACTTGGTAAAATACATATAGGCTTCCAATCAACAACGCCTTTAACCCAAACTAGTTGCGGTCAGCAGTCAATGAACCAATAAAAAATACATCACAGAAAAAGAAAAGAAAAAAATACTAAATAATAAAATAGAAACCTTCAAGAGCATTTGTTTTGGTTTAACCACTATCAGCCACACGGCCTTAATAATTGAAGTCTTGAGGGTGTCCAAATCATTAGACAATATTACAGTAACATGAGACCTCTCGATCTACATATTCTATTTACAAAAGCAGACCATTCCAGCTAAAGATAATGTTACAAAACATTGGGAAAAAAAATAAATAAATAGTGAACTAGAGACTGGTCCAGTTCTTTTGTTCCTTTCAGAGAGATAATGAGGCATGTCAGAAGTTGGAAGCAAGAAAGGATAATATTGGATAGTGCATGCTACCTTATGATGGATTTAAGAATAAAAGAAACTTACAAACAAGTTTCCTTAATAAGGAGGAAGATATGTTAATGTAACATTGGAACTGTTGAGCAACAAGATATTGAAGATTTTCTTCTAAATATAAAGGTCAAAGGACAGAAGAATGAAATATATTGGCAGTATGGGAATGACATTGACAGACAAGGATCAGGACAGCCGTGCTTCCAATTTAAGTAAGTAAAAAACTTTTTTTCAGTTTCATTAACTGGTTTGCGACCTACCAACATTAAATGTTGGCTTAAGTTGATATACATAACTTCTTTTTAGAAACTAGCACCATGAATTTGGCAAGAAACTAATCCAGGTCTGTCATATATGAAACATGTAAAATTGTACAGATTTTGTAACCAATTAAAGACGTACTTGATATATTTGCAAGCAAATTCCATATGGGGAACATGTGACTAGAAAATATAGCTAAAAGTCATACATGCAATATCCTTCAGATTTAGACCACTTGCTTAGTTGTTCAGTGAATTTTTTGACTCCTTTGTGGGAGCATTTGTCTCCAATTCCTGAAATAATAAGTTCATCATCACAACAACCTTAAAAAAAAGTAATTGAATATTAGGAAAAGGAAAAGAGTCAAATGCTAGAAGCCTATATCATGCAGCAACAGACATCAGAACGATAGAAGCTGGGTCCTAATCAATCAACAGCACCTTGTAACATACTTTTCTTATTTCTATTTGTTAATATCATATATTACGACTAAAATATGTGATCAAAGTAAAAATGGTTTCAAACCCCGGTTTGAACGGGAGGAGTACATCATTGTAATGTGCCTTGGATGATCCATTATCACTATTATGTTTTGTGATGGCAAACGTTAACATTCATAAACAAGCCAAGAACTCGTCTTCTTTATTCTTCTTTCGTTTCCAAAATTCCAACTCTATTTATTGAGTAAAGGAATCAACTTGGCATTCCAATTATATATTGGAGTATAAAATCAATGTTTGGTACGAAAACATTTAGTAGCATGGGAGATCTTCCTCCTTTTGAACACATCAATACAAGTTAAACATCAGCAAAGCACACATTTACCCCTAAATAAATACTATATATTAACAGGCCATTGTTTAACTTACTGTATGATCTGAACCGTATACATCTTGTTGATACACCAACAGATAGATACACAAACACGAACAATTAAATAAAAGAAATCACACTTCAACTAATCAGTAAAGTCAGATATTCTTACACATGGAGCTTGAAATTGAATCCTCAATACTAAAATTAATTGATTAAACTGAAACATAATAGCTAGACATACAAATACATACAGAGTGTAGTGTGGTGGTGTAAATTACCGTGGAGTACGATAAAAGGAACAGAAGATGAAATCGGAATCACAGTCAAGATGAAGAAGAAGAAGAAGGAAATTACTGAAGAAGACGATGATTTATAAGCCATTTGTGTTGATGTGTATTTTCGCAGCTTTTAGGGCTTTTGGGTTTTGGTGATTCTTCTTCACCTTCTTCAGTACCTCCAACAAATTTTGCAGAAAACCCGTACACACGATGGGTCGGGTGAAGTCTTCAGCTTCACGCAATTAAGATTCGAGTTTGTTGTACCCCCAGAAAAGAGAAAAAAGTCAAAAAAAAAAAAGAAAAAGAAAAAACGAATTTGTAAGAGGAAACAAGACGTTCATCTTTTTTCTTTTTTATTCAGCTAAATTCCAATTATTCTCTTCATCCAATTTTATTTGTCATATTTGACATTTATATTTGTCTAAATATAATTGTCGCACACAATATTTATAGAGAATCTAGAAAATTAATTTTTTATATTAACATCATATTTAATACAATATTTTGGTTTTCAATAACTATAATATTTATCATAAAAAAAATAAATATGCAATTTTACATCAACATTTTGTAGCAAAATGATACTGTTAATATTATTTTTTAATAAGTGTATAAATTTCAAGAGCAACATTTAAATCTAGATAAAATTGTTGTATGTAAATACGGAGAAATTATACATGTATGTATGTGCACAATTTTTTTTTCACAACTAACTGGATTTTGATCTAATGTAAAAAGGGAAATTGTGAAAATATTAAAAAGGGTGTGGGGGAGATATCAGTGTTTAATTAAAAAAAATCACGATCCTTAATTTTCTTTTTAAAGTCTTGTGTTTAATTAGATTATGACTTACCGGCAAGTAATGTCATTAATGATTATGTTCGACTCTAATTTTTTGGACTTCAATTGTACAGAAATATGGAATTTTTAGATACTCGATCTCGACCTCTAATGTGACAAAAAACAATGTTAGCAACATTCTTCCACACATATTGAATTAACATTTTTACCACTTAAAGGTGTTACTTATGTTTAATTATATTATAAGCCATCACTGCACACATAAATATTGGATTTTCATTTCTACCATTCTATTAGGCTTTACCTTCAAAGGCATATTAGTTAATTGAGGTATTCGGTGGCTATACGAAATTGTGGACTTCTGAAATAACGTTATACTGTACACAGCCTACAAACAGTGATTTTGTTTTCATGTTATCCCTACGAATTTACCCTTTAAAAGCTACAGTGTGCGTCAATGATTAAGAAAGATTGCTGAATTTATAAATAACAGCTCGTCAATTCATAATAACATATTAATACTTTGTCTATTTTAAAAGTAGAGATATATATGTTATTTCACACATAATAGAAAAAAATTTATATAATATTTTATTTTTAAATAAAATATGGCGAGGTACATGACAAATACTTTTAACTACAAACTTTTATATTTATATATTTTCACAATTTTTTATCTTAAAGGAAACTATAACATTAGTAAATAATACTCCCTTCATCCCATAAAAATTGCAACACTTTTTTAGAGAGTGTGACACAAATTTTAAAACACATAAAACACTTGTTTAGATATTTATTTTTAAAAAAATTTAAAATACAACTAAATTTATAACATTTGAATTTACAAAATATTTAAAAACAATACAAAAATATGATATTTAAATATAACTTTGGTACATGTCACATCCTTAAAAAAAAGTGTTTTAACGATTTTTATGGGATGGGGGAGTACTACGTTAAAAGACTTCGTATCTCTAATTTTGAATAATGTTGGTCGTAGATTCCAACACAAGCA
Organism: Centella asiatica; assembly: GCA_014636745.2. Lineage (NCBI taxonomy): Eukaryota > Viridiplantae > Streptophyta > Magnoliopsida > Apiales > Apiaceae > Centella > Centella asiatica. The sequence goes on from CM025780.1 coordinate 60,738,935, forward strand.
GAAGCATTGTATAATTTTGGCATTGTAATTGTACCAAGAAACAGCAGTTAAGCACTCGAAACAATATGATTGAGATGATCTTACGAGAAAAACTGATACTATTATACATTACAATTACAAACAGGGCCCAAATAGAATTAATGAATTGGACAGAGGATAATGAAAATTAGAGGAGCTCCTTTGCTAGCCTCACTGGTTTGTCCTTCAGAAATGCCACATCAGGATTTGGTGCCATTAAGAGTTGATGATCTGACCCCTCCTCTTCGCTCTCTACTGATACAGATGACTCACCAAAATCCGATCCATCTTCTGTTTAAGCATGATTAGAGAATTACATATCAACACTCATTAAAGTACATTAACAGAGGTATTATTATGTATAAATATCTATGATTCAATGCTTTACTTCATCGATATGAAATTTCACATACATGTAATGAAATACTCTAGATTGAGACGGACATTTTATTTTTATTTTATTTTTAAACTTTTTGGCTGGCAGAAGGCATTTGAAGGTAGTATAATGAATATGGTGATAAATCATCCTCCAGTAGAAAGTATCTGCTCTTTCTTTATTTTTTTTATCAACAATATCCATCCGTGAGATAAAATATACATGTAATCACAAATCACACAAAGAACATGACAAAAATTGACACTTGACATGCTTTATATTCAGGATTTTCATTTTCAAAAACAAGCTCTTTTCCCTCGTAAGTTCCTCCCAATAAAATTTCAAAGGAAATATTCCTTCTTTCCCCTCTAAATTTCCAGAGTTGCTCCTTATGTTATTAATTTGGCATCTAACCTAAAAGCAAAAGAAGTAGGTAATAACTTGTTATTCTGAACCACAAAATCCCTGTATGATATAGAAGGAGAAACTAACCAGAATATGCTGGATGATCGGGTAGATGTCTGACTGCTGTAACCTGAATATTTTCTGGCAGTAGACAGTTGCAGAAAGAACCTGAAACTTCAAATATCAGCTGCATAAGTTAAAAGTGGAGGCTACACATTCAGATGGCCAAAAAAAATGCAAATTTAAAGATCACATTATCAAAAAGGGGGATCTGTTTTAAAAGCCAAAACACAAGATTTATTCTCACCTACTTTCGCCAGGCGATTAACCCATCCGGGGATAGGCTTTCCTGTGAGTCGCAAACACACTTCATCAGTAAAATGGTTGCAATTTTTGGCAATCAAATGATATGAGTCCCCGTGATATTTTCCAGAGAGGTTCTCCATGAACAACCGGAACTCCGATCGAGACATATCGGTACTGCCCAAAAGTATTGAGCGCCTGAAGATGAAGCCAGGGCAACTCCTGGGTTCCACCTCAAACACCCCACTGTATGAGTATTCGTGGGCTCCATAACCATACTCCATACCATGTACTGCTTCATTACACAAATATAAGCATAACACGATACTAAAAACAGCAAAGTGCTTTAAAAATAGATAAACAAAATAAATTCTCAATGAACGCACTTTAAGAAAATATTCTGGTGGCAATTAGTGATAGAAGTGAATATATACTAGAAAACAGGATTACATGAAAACTGTTGCAACAACTACTGAAAGAATCATATAACACATGAAAAAATTATCCTCTTGACTAACATATTTGACACTGAAAACCATTTACATATGAACATGTAAACTAGGAAGATCTAACTCGATCATATAGAAAACAATACCCTTCAGTTGACATTCCACGGAATTCAATATAACATCCTCAATTCTACGCGTTCTCCAAACCTACCAAAGCAGTAGCAAATCAACTGATAAAATTGTGTACCTTCAATGCCGGAATGAAAAATCCCGAGGCCAAACCAGTAGAGGTAATTGTTCATAGGAGTGAGATCATATACATTGAGATACAAATGAGCACGATTGCTTCCCCCGTTGCTTTTCCGCTCCTTCGACGAGCTCGACGGAAACAACCGCATAGTATCTCCGTCAAAGTTCCAATCCCTCAAAGTTTCGGTAAATAAAAATATCCTTTACTAACTGAATCTCAGCATCAACTACAAACAACCGGCAAAAACCCTAGACAATTACAAACAGACAGAAAAAACAAAAACAAAACGGAAGAAAACAAATCCCCTCTAGCAAAATCACTTCACGAGTAACTAAATTAAGCAAAACACTAAGCATAGGGCAAAAATATAAGAAATCACTACGGATTAAACTTAATGAGAACTGAATTTACGGAGGAAGTGGATCGAAATACAAACCCTAGCATAACGAAGGGAATTAAATACGCTCAAAAATTATATGTGTACATATATATATATATATGTATATTGTACAGAGAGAGAAAGAGAACGTACAGAGAATTGACTTCAAATTGGAAGGAATGTGCAGTGGTATGGCATCAGTACGGCGGGAAGAGAGGTAGAGGTAGAGAGAGAGAGAGAGAGAGTAACGCTGTTTTTGTTTTCAATTATACAGCAGTGGTTCTGAATTTTCTTTTAACTTTTCTACTGCTACCATTTTTGATTTTTTGAAGAGACATGTGGTAGACTTCCTTGGCGACCGTGAGGAAGTATGGACAAGTCAATTTAGCACTATCAACTGACTTAAGATAATTGGCTATGTTTTCTTCTTTTCCTTCTTATCCAACTTTATTGAGATTTTAGGAAACTAAAATTATTTTAAATCTAGAAAAAAAGAATTATTTATAAATCTAAAAAATATATTTTTCTCGTTTAGGGGAAAATCTCAATAAAAACCTCAGAGTTTAACTAGCAAAAAAAAAAAAAAAGGACGAAGAATTTAGAGTTTCAATTTAGTTTATTTGTCAAAACTTTTTAGTAATATTATTAGTTGTGTTTTGTAATGAACCATAATACGTCTTATTAATCATTGTCTTAGATTTAAATTCATGGAGTATGAGATATGGTAATATGGTTGACTTGATGCACATGTAACTCTTGCTAGCATCTTTTTTTCTTTGTACAAGTAACATAATAAAGGAAGTTGAAGGGGGCAGATTTGAAAAATGAAAAGTTTGATCAAATATTTGATACAGTAAAGATCATATTGATATATTTACACCTTAAAGATCAATATTGTAACAAGACTATATTTATGAATTTCACAACATGAAGTAGTGAAGCTTTCATAACACAGAATATAGGATATTGCTGCAGATCAAGGAAGCATTCAGAGTGATGTGGTTTGACAGTTGAAATCTTGGCCGTCGATTATGTTGCAGTACAAGGAGGAGAGCTTTCCATCGAATTTAGAAACGACCGGATGAACTGATAATCCACAGTAACGATTTCCAAGACGCGCAATGCAGATGTTAATGATCTTTTTGAACATGTTGTCTCCTTGAATAAGTGGTTGTTCTAGGAGCTCAGCTAATGGCATCCACTGCACCATGATGAAGAAAATTTACTTGTGTGCATGTTTGCTACTATTGTGCATTTCTTATAAGGAGTACATCATATCATGATTTATGAGCAGAAATAAGCAAGATAATTCCAGCCTCCATTATAAAAGTTTCAAGAACATCATAAACTTTGCTAATTTCTTATCTCTACAAAAAGAAACAGTAACTGTAAACTACAAATTATTGGGTAAATTCCATGGAAAGTAATAGGGCTATAGCAGTCGATGGTTGTAAAGGTATTCCAGGGGGAAAATTTCTGTTATCCTGAACATTTTCCTGACGAGTATTCACTTAGTTACGTGTAATATTCTTGTAGGGTAAAAAGGTATTCACCTTGGCTGCTTGAATTTCAATATCATCAACGATGATCTGACTTGACAGGGGTCTCAACATGCAGATAAAAAAAAGATCTGATTTTTGGAAAGCCACATTTTGAGCATGCCTGCAACCAGAGTTATATAGGGTATAAGAATTCAGTTTAAAGATAAAACTGAAAACCTATCTGTCAGAGTAGCACAATATTATAGATCAAAGTCGATTTTTGAGTGGCATGTGATCAAGGGATTATAGATTTTGTATAATCTCCTCAGCAACACCTTTTATCCCGAACAAGTCGGCAGGTATGGGTAATTGAGAAGTTGAAAAGATTATATAAAATATTGTTTCATATTGTTCATAAGGCAAAATAAATCAAGTAAATTCGATGTACTTAAACCTTTGCTGATGCAGAAATGAAACCTCTAATTATTCTGTAAGCAGTTCATCAAAATCAGATGATAGAATACATTTCGAACGTGATTTATTGCATTGAATTTTGAAGATCATATCTTCATACCTGAAGGCTACAACTTCCACAAATTCAGTATCAATCTGCAAGACAGAAAGCAAAAGGGTATCAAACACAAATTCAAATGATGCGAGACTAAATCATATATATGTGTGCGGAACTCTTACCCCAGTTTCCTCCTTGACTTCTCTTACAGCTCCAGTAAAGATCTCCTCTGACTGATAATATGAAAAGAAAACAATTCGAGAACTTTTCAACATGAAGAATGGAGATACTTGAGTTGTCTTCCATGCACCTTAGAATACAAGTGTAAGTTACTAAGTTCAAAAATTAAAATGAACAAACCTCCTGAATGAAACCAGTAGGTAGTTTCCACAGGCCAGCAAATGCTGGGGAGGTGTGTTTCTCTTGTACTACAAGCACCTGGAGATTGTCACAATATGTCTCAAAATAATTTAAAAATAGAAAATTTCTCAGCCTATTCTAAAGTTTGAGGGAACAGGTTGTCCAATGTGATACAAATCATAGACATAGCAATGCAGCAGGCCTATGCACCTATACTTGCACCTATACTCGGTCTTGATCACTACTGCTGGGTTTTGTGCTTACAAATAAAAAGACACGTATTTGTACCAGAAGCATAATACAGATGGTCCATTAACATCTATGACTAGTAGAATCAGAAGAGACTAATATCCTGGTTTGGGAGATGATACTAATGATCAAATATCTCAACTGAAATAGTCAAAAAGGGAATCCAAAATGATGGCAGAGTAGAAGACTAGCAACACAAGTGGTGGCATACCGATGAACTCAGATGCATAAACTATTACTATCTCCAATCCAAAATCGGAGGTACATTTCCAAATTTTGACTACAAAGTGACATGAAGTCCTTAATTTTCCACCAAAGTATCACAGAAAGCTTACCTCGTTCTTTTCATTAGTCACAAAACCCCCAACTCCTACTTGATGGGAAGCATTTTCCGGAAGCATGCAAGGTCCTTCAGGAATCCAGTATGTCATCATGATGTATCCTCTTTCTGCATGATGGTACTTAAATCCTTCCTACGAACAAGACATAGTTCAAATACCACATAGCAATGGCACCAAAGAGTCGAATCGGCATTCATGAATGAGCAGCTCACCTTTACTGCTACAGGAACAAGCTCAGATTTTTCTAGCGGCAGCTTTAGCCAAACTCCCTTCTTCCCCTATAATTGAATGACATAAAGATTGCTAGTGCCCAAAAATGGAATTTAAAAAGGGCAAATGTAATTGGGTTTTTTTTTTTCTGCCAAGAAATGCAATTTGAGTCCTCATTCGACTGTAGAGCTAGCACAGAGAAAGGAAACTCAAACACAAGATTACAAATTACCTTCATCTTCCAACGAGAAAGAGATGAACTGAGAATCGAGCCAAAGACACTTGGATTAGATGGTAATCTTTCCGGGTTAACTACAATCCCACCATATTCATCATCTATTGAGTCAAGTACTCTAGTACTAAAATATGTAGTAGGACTTGCACCATTAGTTCCATTCATTAGAAATGAGTAAGTGTCCACTTTTACTTTTTCTTTTCCACCTGAGTTGTTAGAATTTTGTGAAGTGCTTGTGTAGGCAGCCTCTGGATAATTGCCTAAACAACAAACAAGGAAAAGGAGAAAGGAAACATAAGGGAAGTGCATCATTCATCCGGAAGATTACAAGACACTACCATTTCAATAGGGAATAATAACAACTTTATGACATTTTCGTGACTATATATGTATATCCCCTCAAAAAGAGGGAAAATGAAACTGAAAATAAATAGATCATTCTTTTTCCAAAGTTGCAGCAGATTTGGTGAGAAACTTAACAGGTATGATAATGACCGGAACTCAAATCTTTTTATCGTCGTTTGTTTCAACTTAAAATGATGAGATTCTAAATTTTGAAGATATAAATTACGTTGTCAAAATCTACGATCTCATAATTTTAAGCGAAAAAAATGAGTACATAGTATTCCGATTGACTAATGAGAATTGATGGGTACCAAACAACAATTTCAAAAAGAAAAAAGACTTGTACGAGTGACCACATTTTCTTCTTCATTCCCATTACATTGGACAAGAGGATTACAAAACTCAAACCTTTCTCAAAAACAAAAGGAAACATGTACCTTTGCAATAACATAGCTGTGGAGAGACCGTTTGACCAAACATATGACTGGAGTTGAAGAAAGTTCCCAAAAACAACCCTCTTGAACCACAAAACGACTTTGAATCAAACAGTTTTAACTCCATATTGACAGAAACTTTTCTGAAAACCTTAAATACCAACTTTGCAACACAAATCTAGAATCAAGCTAAGATCAAACATTAAATATAACAAATACCCAGATTAAAGTATTAATGATTATTCATGTTACCCAATAGAAAACAACCCAAGACACCAAGCTTCTATCGCTTGGAACAAGAAAAATCTTGGGATTCTTCGCCGTTCCCAAGGTTAAAAATTAAAGGGTAACTAAGAAACAATAGGAAAGCTTGTAAATTTGGAAGAAACCCATGTGAAAGCAAGCAAAGAAAACCAAGATTAAAGTAATTATTAATAACCCCAAGAGTCGGAAGATCAGTTTGTATAGAACTTCGGTTGGAAATGGGGTTATGGGTATTATGTGAAAGTTACAAACAATGTAGAAAATCGAAAAGTACTGGTACTATAATATTGCTGTAATGAAGAAAACGAGGGAAATAGTGAAATTGTACTAGAAGAGAGGTGGAAGTAGGCAAAATGGTCGGAGGGAAAATGTTAAGGCAGTGTTTGGCAGATTATACTACATGTTTTTAAGATTATACTGCATGTTTTTTAAGTAGGGAAATTTTGGGTGGACAGTATTAACAGGCACGTGATTTGCACATGGAATATATGGTTGAGAAATAAGAACCATCAAACATTGAGTCGGTGCAATTGACTCCGGTGAATTTAAGCGATAAATAAAAGATTTAATTTATAAACAAGTATTATATGTGATTAGTCAAAATTATCTTTATATTTTATGCAAAGTTGTATACTATGCTCGACCGATAAAAATTGTTAATATCTTTCCTAAATTAAGTGAATATCCCAACCAATGTTAAATTCTGATTGTATTTGGGTGCGGTCCTACACTCCAACCAATTATGCAATCCTCTATCTTCTAGTTTTAGTTTTAGTTTATTGAATTGTATTTATTCAAAATGAGAAGAACAGATAAGGCTCTATGATTGGTTCATTGTTTGAGCAGCTTGATTAATGCATTTTTTTAGTATTATCTCATTCGTCACAAATAAGTACGCTGTACCAATACATTTTCCTTAAAGCACAACCGACGATCCCATTCGAGTTATTTCGTTGGTAACTTAGAAATTTGATCAAAACTCGACTGCTGTTTTGTATCGTAGAAATTGAAGAGACCAAAATATCTTGTGCTAAAAATATAATTGGGTAATCAATTTTTATGGAGTATCGAGTTCAAAGATTTATCGCTGATGTCAGAACACTATTATATTAATTTTATTTTTATTTCCGACTTTCAAAATCCTTTAGAAAAAGCTATGATACTCTGCAATATTTAATATATAAATATATTATGTTAGTATTACTATTTATGGACTTTGATTACTGAATTTATCTATCATAAGAGTACTCCATCCGTTTAAAAAAATTAACATTTAATAATAAAATTTGTTAAAAAAAGAGTAATATTTTTATAATTTTTTTATTATAATGTCATATTTTTTAAAATTTGTCATTACAATCTTCTTATATGATCTTTAATTAGACATTCATAACAAATTTAATAAAAAAACTAATTATTTATATATATAATTCTTAGTCAAATATGTAAAATTAAAAATCACTCAAAATTCAAATGTTGCTATTTTTGTAAAAGGAAGGGAATATATGGTTACCCGAAAACAAATTTTAAAAGTTGAAAGGAAAAACAAATTTAAATTTTCAGACGAAAAAGAGAACGCACCACTGATAATAACATCCAAACAAAAAAAAAAACTAATGTAATTAATAAAAGAAATAACTAAAAGCCCGAATACAAGAAATAATGAAGAAACTATCATAAATATTAACCAAACCAAAAAAGTTCTAAAATTGGCCAAGCTAACTAGGACGGATCGAAATGTTGTGAATGTAGACTAGAGAAATCAATGAAATGTTAACTGAAATACTCCTCAACTGTTGAGTGGAAAAAAACGAATTTAGGAAATGGTGAAATAAAAATAAAAAATAAAATAAATGAAGTGTAATACACGTGTTACAATAGTGTGATGTCCACTTTTCCTACATGCAAGCCTATTAATATTTTCGTATCATATTTTAAATATTTAAATTTAGTGTTAATTTGTAAGAAAGAAAAAAGGGTTATACAATATTATACTCTAACTAAAATACAGAGTAATAAGTATCGCCCTACCCAGATACCAACTCTCTTCGGAACCAAAACTAAAGACATTTATTGATTTTTTGGACATATCAAAATTTAAAATGAACTATAATTCTATGTACAAGTTATGTTATGAATAAAAGTTTGTGGGATAGAAGATAGTGAATTTTTTCACTTTGTTGTATGTCAACAATATAAAATAAACAGGTTGCGGAATGTATAACCAATCATAAGAATTTACATGATATAGAGTGGGGGAAAAAGACGAGTCTCACATATAAATATAAATAAGTAATTTATTCAATTTTAGTCTTTGACGACACAATTTAAATTGTATTAACTAATTAGATCATAATATCACTTAGAATAAAATAGTTCAACAAGCACAGCATAAATTATATGATATCTTCCTCTAAATCACTCAACTATTAATAGATCAATTACAAAATCTTTTATGTTCTAAATTAATCAATTTTAGATCGTAATGATATAGAGAGGGGAGAAAAGAATGAATCTCATATATAAATATAAATAAGTGATTCATTTAATTTTATTCTTCACGACGTAATTTAAATTATATTAACTATCTAGATCATGATATCACTTAGAATAAAATAGTTCTAACAAACACACCATAAATATATAATATCTTCCTCCAAATCACTTAACTATTAATAGATGAATTACAACATCTTTTATGTCCTAAATTAACCAATTTTAAGTTGTAGTTATAAAAAAAATAATAGTTATTCTGAATTTATACTAATGATTTAGAAGTGAACAAATAATACATTTTTCATTCCAAAGTTAAAGATACATATTATTTTTTTAGTTAATCTAAAATTAGAAATACATTTTTATTTTTGAATTATAAAAATTAATTGAGTTTCTTAAATATCATTTAATAATTTCACTACTTCAATTAACTTCATTGCATTCACCACTTGGTCATTTTTGTCATAATTTCCACTAATATTAAATAACATGATAATAGAGATATACTTAGAATATAAACCATTATTTTAGAAACGTATTTATAATTTTAGAATGGATAAAGTAAATATTAGGAATTGATAATGACAATATATTTTATAGTATGCAAATATTGCATCTTATGCAAAATTAATTTCTAATATTAAATTGATGAGAGGACAAGAATATTATAATAACAAACTTTAAAAATAATATGATTATAAAAAAGATATGCATAAACCAAATTTCACTTTAAAATATAATTCTTTTGTTGAATAAAGATGTAATTTTTTTGTGAAATATACGAACTACTACATATCAAAAAATTATTCTAACAGATTATTAAAAAAGAGATGCTAAGTATCATTATAACTCTTCAAAGAGGTCGGTGATAATATCCTAATCCTGAAAAAACTCCACTTACCTAATTTTTTTTAGTAATAAAAAGAATCATAATAAAAAATATTTATATTTTATTAATTAATAAATAAATTTAAAATAAAAATTTTAAGATATATTAGAATTGGTCGTGTAGAGCACGGACTCTGATTCTAGTTATTTTATGTTATACATAAACACATAAAAGGAAAACAATAAGACAGGAGTAGTCCCGCGATCGATCCGATTGGTAAGATGCTGCTTTATTGCTTTTCTTCTCCAATTATGTTAGGGTTTTCTTTTCCCAGAAAGAATAAGATATATATTGACTGGTTTGAGATATATATTATATGATTTGTGATCACCATGTTTTCTGTCCATTTGTACTACTCCATTATTTATACTTTATAAAGAAAATTTCCCCATTGATGGATTTATATGTCGTTTTGTCTTCTATACAGGTTACGGCAAGCCTGATGATTGCGATTATTTTATTCGGCCTAAGTCTGCCGTCGGCGGCAATAATGGTGGTACTCTTTAGTTCTCTTTTCCTTTGATCGTAGGCAGTGGTCTATTTAGTTTTTAGTTTAATAAAATAGAAATCCAACGTTAAAAACATTAATATGGTAAAGTCAAAACCTTTAAACCTTAAACAAGGTCTTTCTTTTTTCTAAAAAAAAAAAAAATTAAATAAAACGTGGTTGATTGCGGAAATTTCAGGATTCGATATTTAATTATACCATCTACTACTGAATGTTGTTATTTTTTCTTT